>JAUPFV010000002.1:3559697-4018374 GCA_036936605.1 Limnanthes douglasii subsp. nivea | reverse complement strand
GATTCAATATGAATATAGATTAGAAGCTTAGTTTTAAAATTGTTTCTAACTATATATTATAGATATTTACAATTTGAACAACATGTTGTTCTTATATTAAATCAAGTGGGGCAACTAACATTTTTTTTCCATCTTAGAAGTTTATTTTTCTAATGTCTAAATAGTAGATTAAAAAATGTTTTTTTTTCTCTGTAGTTGTAAGCCGGTATTGGTCCGTACAATTGATACTTCCTATAGTGATTTTAATTTAGTGGGGTTCTTATTATTTATAACCTTTTCATTTAGGTTAATATTAATTTTTTTAATTTTATCTATTACAACCTTGTGGCAGTTTCCATCTCAAATCATATTATTCATTGTTGTGGTTGTCAAAGTTTTTGTACCATACAATTTTTTGTGATTTTGAAAAGCATACATCATTTAGTCCATTGATGAATCATCTTACTAGGTTCAATATTAATGTCTCATTTACCTTACTTTTTTTATCAAGTGATAGGATCAGAAGACTATCATCTTCATACTCAAAAGTATTATATTTAAGTTCTCTAGATTTGAGAACAATACTTTATTTTATTCAGTTTATTATGATACCTTGGATCTTGATATATATGTTATTAGGAGGAATATGAACACGGTCGCGGATCAGGTGTACTTTTTTAAAATGGCTACTAAAGTCTTACCAGTTTCAAGTACTTAGACTCAAGTCGTAGAATGCTGGAAGTTATTTTCTTAAAAGTTATACGGACACATATTTTGTACTTTTTTGGATGCACAAAAAAACTAAAAAACCATAGATATACAGATAGATCGGGATATCTTAGTGATAGCTGTACTAGCATGTCCTCCAATCGAACTATTAGGAAAAAACCTTTTATGTGTGAGTTAAGTCTTTAAAATTGGTTGCGAAACATTTTTTTGTAGCGTAATGTTTTTTACCAACTATAAAGCATCATCTTGCAAGTAGATATAAAATGTCGTAAAAGATTGGTTTTACGAATTCAAATTAAAAAATATATATTAGAAGTATAGTTTTATGTATTTATCTTGTTTGTTGAAAAACGTTATTTAAAAATAAATTAAGTTTAGATTAAAATAAAAATGAAAATTTAGCTAAACTAACACATAAAATAAAATTATCATGTTATATATATAAAGGCATAGTTTATATTAGATATGTTTTTTTATAAAAAGAAACCCTATTTTAAGAAAATGAAAGTTATTTTGGCTAAGGATGCGTTAGGCCAAAAGCATATCCACAAGTAACAATGACGAGCGTCACGCCACATGATGCAATATGTAAAATAGCTTACCATTAAAGATTCATGTCTAGACAAATTCACGTCATGATAGTATTTTTACCTTGATGTGACGTGCCATGACATATTTACGTTGTTACAGATTGTTACCGTTACAAAATTACTTTAATATTTAACAGTTTACCATATTTTTAATTCGTTTATTAAAAATTAATTTATATGCATTAATTAATCAAATGAAATAAATTAAAAAAAAATATATATCATACATAAAATATTTGAGATATTTATTTAATATTTTTTTTATAGTTTTATATAAATAGTTTAAATAATTTATTAGATCTTTCAACTAATAGTTTATTAGATTTTTATACGACACCTTTAAAGTTGTTGGAATTTTTAGATCTTTTAACTATTAGATATGCTAAATATTTTATTAGATAAAAAATAGTTTATTAAAATTATATCTTTAAAGTTGTTGGAATATTTAGATCTTTCAACTTTTAGATATTTTAAATAGTTTATTAGACCTTTAACATATATATTTAAAGTTGTTGGAATCTTTAGATTTTTAGATCTTTGAACTATTGGATATTTTAAATAGTTTATTAAATCTTTCATCTAATATTTTATTAGATATTTAACCTATATATTTAAAGGTATTATAATCTTTAGATATTTTGTCGGTATCGTTTTACGATTTTTTATACCTAACCCTGAGAGCCATTAGAAATATGGATTGAGAAAATAAGATTTGAAGTATAATTTAAAATTTAATATTAATATAATGATTGTGTGAGAAATATGAAAAAGAAACATCTTATTTATAGGAATTTTTAGCTTTAATTGCTGGAGAAACGGATAATAGTTTTGCCAACATAATATTTTTATTATAAAAAATGATATATGTTTTTGTCGATTTTCTTATAAGAAGAGTCGTTGATCAAAACACATATATATTTTGAGCATATTTTTTTTTAGTTTCTTCTCATTAAATAGAGAAAAAAGTTTTCAATTTCTCATTCATCTCTCAAACAATATTGTTCATTTAAAAGCTCTCAAACCCAATTACTACAATTATTATTATAATCTCTCAAACTAATATATTCTTCTATAATATTCTTCTCTAATCTTTGATCAAAATTCATAATCGAATATACTCAATCAAGTTTGCTTGGCGGTTGAGGATCATTGGTGATTTCAGTGCTTTGTATAATCATTTCTTTTTTTTATTTGTGCGATTGTTTGATATTTGTTTCATTTACTAGTTTTTTCATACTAGAGTCTCTTAAATCATTTCTCAAACAATATTCTTCTTCCAAAAGCTCTCAAACCCTACCAATATAATCTCTCAGACCGAATAAAAAACTATAAAGCATATTCAATAAAATTTATAGTGACCAAATTGAAGTTGACATTTCGTTAACAAAACTTTTTCGTATTTTAGATAAGTTTTTTATATTAACTTATAATACACATTGTAAGATAAAATATATATCATCAAAAATATTATTATTATTCTCTTACAATGTGAATCATAGCTAATATCAAAGAGTTCTCCGAAATACCACATAGTTTTGTTAACAAGAATTTTAATTTTTGTTTGGTGGTCATTCGTGTAAACTGTATCCATTAGGCTCCATAGTTTATTTTTCTTAGTTGAGAGATTATAGTAGTTGTTTTGAGAGCTTCTGGATGAAGAATGTTCATCCACTAGGCTGCATAGTTATTTCCTTGATAATATTGAAGAAGATATTTTGAATGAAGTTAGTGAGGGACGTCAGGATGAAGAAGAGATTGAATTAGAAAACGAATTGTTTTATGATAAATAATATTATTAATATCAAAACATTAGTAATTTTTTAATATAGTAGTTCAATTTGAGAGCATTTATACAACTCTTGGCCCGCAAGAGTACAAACTGTGAAAACCTTAAATCAATCAATTTTATTTTTATCCTTGAATCTCATCATGTAAAAACTTATCAATTTTTTACCACTTATAACATAAATAAACTATAACATGTTATATTATGATCAAACTATAACAATTATTATATCATTAGTAAGTCATGATAAAAATATAACAACATTTGTAGTACTTATAATCAAACAATAATAATAATCAAAGTATAATAATAAAACTATAATAACTTTCTACTACTTTTAAATTATAATATACAAAATATATAATATAATAATTTGTTTATCAAGCAATAATAACACTTGCATTATATATGCTACAAAATAATGTAAAATTAAAAATAATTAAATTTCTGTTTAAATATAACAAACTCGGTTCTTAAAAGTCAGCAATATTATAATAAATATAAAAATTAAAATTATTTATTACCGCGATGATCGCAATGTAAATTATTTCGTGATCATGACAGTTGTTCTGCTTATGCATGTGACATGACATATTCGTGTCATTATAAAATTCCACCATACTTTGTATTCTTCCATTACCGTGTCAATTTTGCCTTGATTCTGCTGATATGCCATGTTTGCATTTGTTGTCACATTTTGTTATCTCTATATACTAGGGTTAAAGATACATTTAAGATATTTGCTTTCCTGTCTAAATCCAATCTTGAGCTTCTTATATAGTATGAAAATTGGTTGTCTTCAAACAACCTGTCCAAAGGTGTCCCACGAATTTTAGGATAAGTCTTAACATTAATTTTTTTTTAATAAACATAAAACATCCCACGACGTAAAATAACATAGATGAACTACCTAACAACACTTAACAACAAACGAATCAAACAAAAAATAACTAAAATGCAAAGAACAAAATTATATTTTAAATGTAAATAATCATTAATTCAATGAATTATATGTTGATTATAAATCATAAATCACAAAGGTCCTAAACTCTTCATCATCCTTAGAATATAATATTGTGAGTAAAGATAGTCTAATAAGGTATTCACCCGTATGCATCTTGTAGTTTAATAATTTGAGAGTTGCAGTGAAAGATTTAATTTGATGAGTTGAGACCGATAGTTCATATGAGAGGGCCCTTCCCACAGATTGGCTAGATTAACTTGATCTACTTATCAAGGATACGGATCAGAGGCCTTTATGAAAAAATGAAAATAATACATGTAGAGATTGTTAGTGAAGAAAATAGAGAGAACTAAAAACCAAAAGCAACAAAAAAAGATATCTATATTCGTGATACTAAATTAGAGTTACTTATAGATCTGTCCTTTATATAAAAAAAATTTATCTAAATATATTTGTCTCCACTTAATTAACCTCTAGGTTTTATTATTTGTTATAGTTTAATGTCTAAACCGTTGGAGGGGTATTTTCTTTAGAAATGATAAAATGATATTTCTTTATGAAATAATGAGATCACTGAAATTATCACTATTTGATCTCGTAACAAAAGTGATAGGATGGTTCTTCTTGAATTCACCTGAGTTTATTTTTCCAACTTAAAAAAAGTAAATAGTTTTTAGGCGGTTTTAGATTTCCGAAATACAAAATTATGTTATTTATGTATTTACCTAAATTCCTACCAAAATATCAGTTTTAACCCATGTTTGACTTTCTCAATACTAAATTTACCTTCAAATTAAATTATTTACGAGACTACCATTAATGAAAAAATATTAAGAATATCATTTTTTTCACCCAAAATCAAATACATCCTAATTTACTAACCCTACCAAAAAACAACGCTTCTTCTTTAGAATTAAAACTTGTTCTTCTAACTTATAACTTGTTCTTCATAAATTTTTAGTTGTTCTTCAACAATATACTTTCTTCCTTAAAATTTATTAAACATTTTAAGAAAAACACAATCTAAAATGTGAATCAACCAAATGATGAGATTTCCATGGAGGAGCTGTGATCTTCAGAAGAGAAAATACACTCACCAGAGAATGTGAGAATTTATTTTTTTTAAACAAATTATGGAAGTGGTACACCTACACTGTCGGTTCAATATTCTCAAACTGCACTAAATGTTTATTATTCTGAACATTCAATTGAAGCGGTGAGGCAGTAATACTTCAAGAGTTGGAGTAAAGACCCTATATTGCTGATTCTGGATACACATTCTAGATTTGTTAAGCAATTACTTGTATCTCAAGTTACGTAGATTTAGAGATTTATATATATATATATATATATATATATATATATATATATATATATAATATTATGAGAATTTATTAATTAAGGTTTAAATTTTAATTTTTTTGTAACTGACTCCATCGTTATTGAATACATTTATAAACTTATATGATAATAAAAAATAGATTTAAAAAATGTAACTTGCACGTTTTTATTAATATAAGCTTAAATATAATACGTTTTTATACTGAATGAGTGGATAGCTTTTAGACGGAAATACCTTATATATTTTCGAAAATATATTTTTTGGCAAAAAAATATATAATTATACACTTTTTTGACAAAATTAAATTAGATGAGATTAGACCTCATTTTAGTGAATTTAGTTTCACCTTTAAAACTATTCATTTATTTACAATCATTGAGAAAGTAAGATTTAAAAAATATTCTATTTTTTATCGTTGGTGTGTATAGGAGGAGTAAAACCTTAATTTTTGAATAAAGGTGTTAGTAAATTTCTGGAACTTTCACGGTTAGATTCCGACCCTGTATATCAAAATTTTCCATCATCACATGGAACATCTGGTTTGCTAGAAATCAAGCTAAATACAATAATTCATCTATATCATCTAATATGTTGATCAACAAAATCAAATATATGCTCTTTAAACTCGATTGTGCTAATCTGTTATCTAAAAACATTTGGGCTAATGATATGAATATAGCTAACTAAACTCAACTGGTTTAACTTTTGTTCCATTAAAAACTTTGCATTGTATGTAAAGTGGTATCCACCATTAGGAAATCGCTTCAAATTAAACTCTGACGGTGCATGCTCATAAGGTTGTATGGTTGCTTCGGACTGTAGATTATATGGAAAACAGTCTCCTTTAATAACTAAAACTTGGGCATTGCCCAATGGCTTAATGTTATGTCATAACCTTGGTTACTCGTTGATATATACATGAACTCTAAGATTATGGTTAACTCTTTGGCTGATGGATGTTGTCGATGGTTCATTTATCCTATGCTTGTTTGTATTCACAAATTGATTACTTGTAATATGACATTGAGACTAATCTTCATATGGAAATTTTTTGTAGCAGATTGGCTTGCAAAATTTTGTCTCAAGCAAAAATCTAACTATAATATAACTCAAGTTGATGCTTTTGCACAACTTCGAGCTATATTATTCTTGGTGTTAGAATATTCGACTAAATTTGGAAATCTGGATTCATGGAGTAATAGTTGGGGTCAGCTATTGACCACTATAATTTGGGATTTCACATATTGTCCTTAATCTTCTCCCTATAAATCAGTGTATTAAGTTTCCTTGTATAGGCTTCTAAGTTCTCTATATATTGAGAGCCTTACTTGGGTTTGCATTATAAAATAGTTCAATACAAAAAGAACATAATAAAATCCTCTGATTACCAATTCAACATGGTATCAGAGCACGTGTGATTCTGGGAATTCTGAACATCCTGAACAAAGATGGCTGGCAATGAAGTCGTGGTCAGTCAAATCACTGATGAATTAACAATACCGATTGCTGCCATTCTGAGAAATGGTCTCGGAACACAACAACAAACAACTAACCCTAAGAATTTATCCCTAGGGATTAAACTCGGTGGTGACAATTATGCCATATGGGAAAACCTGATGAAGAAAGCAATTGTGAGAAGGGGGAGATGTTCTCACATTACAGGGGAGCCGACACCTCCATCCAAAACTGACAAAACATATACAAGGTGGGAACAAGATGATCAATGTGTTTTCACATGGATTATCCAGAATCTTGAATCTATCTTGGTGAATAATGTCTCACAATATCCCACTGCAAAAGCCCTCTAGGATGGGTAGCCACCACATACGATTCTGGTACAGATTCGTTACAGGTGTTTGACCTTCATAAGAGGGCTAATTCATTAAGGCAAGGGTCCAATACACTAGAAGACTTGTGGAACAAACTGCAGAACATCCGGATGTCTATAGATAGGCGAGATCCAAACCCTATGAAAGACCCATAAGACATTCAGATCTACAATAAGAAGACTCAAGAACAAAGACTCTATCAATTGCTAATGGCGATTAATGACAAGCTGGAACCAGTCAAGAGAGATATCCTGAAAAAGGATTCTCTTCCTTTTGTGGAAACAGCATATGCTACAATACGAAGGGAAGTGGTCAGGCTTAATATACTAAAATCAAGTTCTTCTGATAGTGACTCGATTGAAATTGGAATGGGTTTGGCTGCTAAAGTTTCCACACAGAGGTTTAAATTCTGATCCAAAGAGAAAGAAGATAAATCCAAGTTGTATTACACTTATTGTGGGATGAAGAAACACACTAAAGAGACATGTTTCCAACTGTTTGGCTATCCAGAATGGTGGGAGGACGGTCATAAGGAGAAAAATAACCACCGTTTCAGATCTAATGTCAAACGGGCTTCGTCTACAAGTGGCGGTGAATATCCGACTAAAAATGAGCAAGGAAGTGGCACTGGTTTTGGAGGAATGGCGGCGAACTCCTATGAAAAACTTGGAGGTAAAGGGTTTGAAAGTTATACCTCAAACCCCTCTATTATTAATTTCAAATATTTTCCATCGAACGCGTCTTTCTTTGACAGGCTTGACCAAAGGTGTGTAAATAAAACGTATGAAAAGCCCAAAGCCTGCCATGTTCACCCCCAATCTAGGAAATCAATGAGTTGGATCTTTGATTGCGGGGCTACAGACACCATGTCTTATGATCCTAAAGACTTTGGTGACATGTCATCTCCAAAGAAGTCCCATATTGAGACTACTAGTGGAGAAATTTGTGAAGTCAAATGGGGAGGTTCAATTATTTTTTCGGAAAAAATGAAAATTAAAAACTGCCTCTACATTCCTTCACGATCCTTAAAGTTATTATCTGTTAGTCAAGTGACACAACAACTCAACTGTATCGTTCTTATGTATCCATTTTTTTGCATTTTACAGGACATTCGTACGAATGAGATCATTGGGTGTGGTACTGAACAAGGAGGTCTCTATTATATTGATGAGGTAGTTCATAAGGGACATGCCATGCTTGCTTACGGAACAACTGAAAGGCAACTTTGATTATGGCAACGACGACTTGGTCATCCTTCTTTTAGCTATCTTAAAAGTTTGTTTCCTAGTCTTTTTTGAATAATTCCATTCATGAGAAATGTGAAACCTGCATTCTTGCAAAAAATCGTAGGGTCTCATTTAATCAAAGTAATACTAGAGTTAATTATGCTTTTTTGCTAATCCATTCTGATGTTTGGGGTCCAGCGCCAAATTCCACTAACAATTAAATAAGATACTTTGTTTTATTTTTGGATGATTTCTCAAGAATGACTTGGATATACTTCATGAAACATAAATCGGAAGTGCCAGAAATATTTGTTTGTTTTTACAAAATGATTTTGACTCAATTTGAAAAACAAAAATACAGATTCTCCGTTCTGATAATGGAACAGAGTTTGTCAACCAAACAATGCATAATTTTTTCAAAACAAATGGTCTTATCCATCAAACCATTTGTCCAAACACACCTCAACAAAACGGTACTTCATAACGAAAATATCATACTTTACTTGAAAAAACTCGTGCTATTATGATTGAATCTAGAGTCCCTCATTCTCTTTGGCCAGAAGCTTTTGTTACAGCCATGTATCTTGCAAACCGTCTACCAACCCGAAGTCTAGGAAATAAAACTCAATTACAAGTGCTTTCCACCCAAGTTACAATTCCATCTGTTATGACCTTACCACCTCGTGTCTTTGGTTGTTCGGTGTTTGTTCATATCCTTAAAACTAGTCGAAACAAACTTAATCTATGTGCTGAAAAGTGTGTATTCGTTGGGTATGGTGTCCATCAAATGGGCTATCGGTGTTACAATCCGGTTACTCGTCGAATCCATGTCACCATGGACTGTGACTTCTTAGAATCCGATTTTTTTTTACCACCAATCTCGTGCTCAGGGGGAGAAAGTAAGTGAATCACTCGACTGGTTGTTATATGAAAGTTACTTTGAGGATGTGCCGACAGAGTCGGTAGATGGCACCACCGAACACGCCTCTTCAAACATAAAGGAGACTAACGAGGCAGTTCTTACCACCAATGATTCTCTCGAATACAATGTCCAACAAGAAATAAATGCCATGGATACTACTAGCGAATCAGCCAAAGAAAATGTCCATCAAGAGGTAAACAATTTACAATGTCATAATTCATAAAATGCTACTGACCATGACATTTCAGGAAGTTCATTTGTTGAAACTCAAACTCTGGTTCTTCCCCCAAGAAAAATTAGAGGGGTTCCTCCTGACCGGTATTCACCGGAACACATTCCTCGTACTTCTACATATCGGGTAAAAACGGACAGGAAAGGAATGACGAAGATTGCAAAGGCGTTTTCAGCTACTATTCTCTCTGAACAAATCCCTAAAATAGCTCAAGAAGCTAAGAAGATGATTGAATGACATGAGGCAATGAATACCGAAATGGAAGCTCTAAAAAGGAATGGTACATGAGAGAAGTGTGTGTTACCACAAGGGAAGAAAGCAGTCGGGTGTAGATGGGTGTTTAATATAAAATATAAATCTGATGACACCATTGAGCGACACAAGGCAAGATTGGTTGCCAAAGGATATACACAAACATATGGTATAGACTACTCTGAATCGTTCTCTCTGGTTGCAAAGATTGACACTATCAGAGTTTTACTTTCAATAGCCGCGAATAAAGATTGGCCTCTTCATCAATTTGATGTAAAGAATGATTTCTTACATGGAGACTTGGAAGAAGAGGTATATATGGAACCACCACCAGGGTTCTCTGATGTTTTTCAAGAAAATGAGGTATGTAAACTGAAAAAGGCATTATATGGGCTCAAATAGTCTCCTCGCGCTTGGTTTGGGAGATTTACAATGGCAATGAAGCAGTATAGCTACAAATAGAGTAATGGGGATCATACCTTGTTTTACAAAAAGAGAGGAGAATTAGTCACTTGTCTTATAATATATGTCGACGATACGATTATAACGGGGAATGACGAAGAAGAAATTAGCTCTCTTAGGAAAACCTCTTCAAGGAGTTCAAACTGAAAGACCTTGGAGGATTGAAGTATTTCCTAGGAATCGAGGTTCTTAGGTTAAGAGGAGGGATTTATATCTCCCAACGGAAATATATATTGTATTTATTAGCTGAATTTGGCATGGTGGATTGCAAACCAAATGACACTCCTATGGTTGTGAATCACAAACTAAAGATAATTGAAGGGGCGAGACCAGCGAGTAAAGAAAGGTACCAAATGTTAGTGGAAAAATTGATTTACCTGGCTCACACTCGACCCGACATTGCATACGTGGTGGGAGTAGTTAGCCAGTTCATGCATCATCCTCAAGAACACCATATGGAGGCAGTAATGAGGATTATTCGATATCTCAAAGGCACACCAGGAAGAGGCATAATTTTTAAGAAAAATGGACACCTTGATGTTGAAGTATTCACAGATGCTGATTGGGGAGGGAATCCTAACGAGAAGCGATCAACTGCTGGCTACTTTACTCTTCTTAGAGGTAACTTGGTGACTTGGAGGAGTAAGAAACAGAAAGTAGTATCATTGTCAAGTGCTAAATCAGAATTTAGAGGAATCGTTAAGAGGATTACGGAGATACTTTGGTTAAAGAAGATAATGAAAGAAATCGGATCCCCTCTGAAGTGTCCAACTCAGTTAATGTGCGATGATAAAGTTGCGATTAAAATTTCAGAGAACCCGGTATAGGACGATCGAACAAAGCACGTTGAAATAGATAGGCACTTCATAAAAGAAAAGATTGAAGATGGGACATTCGAACTTCCGTTTGTTAGATCCGAAGACCAACTGACAGACATCCTGACAAAAGCGGTTGCTGCAAGAACATTCGAATCAGTTTTATCCAAGTTGGGTATTGGTGATCCCACTACACAACTTGAGGGGGAGTGTTAGAATATTCGACTAAATTTGAAAAGCTGGATTCATGGAGTAATAGTTGGGGTCAACTATTTACCACTATAATTTGGGATTTCACATACTGTCCTTAATCTTCTCCCTATAAATCAGTGTATTAAGTTTCCTTGTATAGGCCTCTAAGTTCTCTATATATTGAGAGCCTTACTTAGGTTTGCATTATAAAACAGTTCAATACAAAAAGAACATAATAAAATCCTCTGATTACCAATTCAACACTTGGAAAGCCTAAATCTTGGTTACTTAAGATTAACCTCTAATCTCTTTTTGTTTTCCTTAGATTACTACTAACAATGTAAAACAGGTTCACTCAAACCTGACTTATATACTTTATCTTTTTTGCAGGTTAGACACACTACCAACCAATCAACAGATCATACAAAACAGGTCTTCTCTGAAATTGGAAGTATAATTGAGATAGAAGATGAAACATATGGACTACATGAGGAAACTGAACACTCACGCGATAGAAGTTTGACGACTTCATCAACATTACACTAGACCCTAAGCCCTAGGCTTTCCGTATTCTCAAATTGCACTAAATATTTATTATTCTGAACATTCATTTGATGCAGTGCGGCTGTAATACTACATGACTTGGAGTAAAGATCCTCTATTGCTGATTCTGGGTACACATGACTTGGAGTAAAGACTTTGTTGCTAATTTTGGATCCACATTTCAAGATTTGTTAAGCAATTACTTATATCTCCAGTTACGTAGATTAGAAGATTTAAATATATATATATATATATTAAAATGCTGTGAGACTTTAATAATTAAGTTTAAATTTTAAATTTTTTGTAACAAACTCCATCGTTTATTGAATACATTTATATAATATATATGATAATTATAAGAAAATAGATTTAAAAAAATGTAATTTGCAATTTTTTATTAATTTAAGCTTAAAGATAATAAGTTTTTGTATTGAATGAGTAGATAGCTTTTAAAATTATACACTTTATTTACAAACTTAAATTAAATGAGATCGGACTTCATCTTAGTGAATTAAATTCCACCCTTAGAAATAAAAAGCATTGAAAAAATAAAATTTAAAAAATAACCATCTCCAAATTTTCAACAAATCTAAAAAGTTATCAAAAATATATTTTCTCCATCGGACCAGACCCTGCAAGGAGGTTTCCACAGGTAAATCTAAACAGCCCAGCAGATGATAAAGTCTTAACCGACGGATAAGATCTCACCCGACGGTAGATCAACCTGGACATAAGACAAAATAATAAAAAATAAAAAATGTTATTTTTTCAGATTGCTTATAATTTTTTAGGACCAAATTTATACTAAGGCTTAAAAAAAACAAGACACTGATGTTTTTCTATATTATAACTGGAATGGGTATGAATATAAATCTATTGTCAGAAATAAGTGACCAAAATTTATAAAAAAAAAATATGTAGCCAGTGTGAAGCTTTTCATCTTTTGTAGGTAAATAACCAAAAATGTTTTCATTGTCCTATCATATGATTGAGTCTCAAATCTCTCAACCAGTAAGCAAAAATATCGGTTGGTTGGTTCGGTTTACCTCTTCCGTCATAAAAATTCGAAGCTTTCATAAGGAGACATTACCTATAACTCATTCTTATTAAGTTAGAAAACAGTCCATTTTAACATCCGTAACATCGAGCTGCAGTATCTCTGATCTGCATCCTAGTATCGACCCAATGCTGCAGAGGAACATAAGATTTTAAGAAAAGATAAACAAAGAAGAAACGACTGAAATATTCGAGCTAAAAATTTTCCCCCTAAAGACCAACAGGCCTGTTTTGAGATACCAACATATAATTTATAGTCTAAATCATTCCTTTCACTCTTTATTTTCTCAAAATAACATATCTTGGCTTTCTAACCTTCTTTTACCAATAGCGAAATGCAAGTTTAACTTGAAACTCTTCAAAATTTAAACGACTCGTTATGTGAAACTATGGTCTGGACATAGAATGAGCTATTCAACCTCAGTTCAACATTGAAAAAGTCGAGCTCAAGCCAAGCTCTCGAGTATTCGAAAAATATTCAAGCCGACCTTAAATATATAATTTCCAACTCGGGCTCCAGGCTTGCTTTTATTTGAGCTCTAGCTTCTAGGTATTTGGTTCGGCTGGGTTCGATTCCAGCCCTATGTTAAACTAATGGTCCTTAGTTAAGGAGGTGATCTTGTTGTATACAAGTATACCAAGGGAGCACTTCTGATTCTAAATTTCATTCACATTAGCTTTATGATTATCAATTGAATTATTTCGTTAAGGAGAGGGTCAGAAGTCTTTTGTTGTAATACCTAGGATGAGTACGCCCAAGATCCCCATGGACAAATTCCTTAATATACGTTCCAGCCTGCATATTCAATAAATCTATATTAGACTAAATTATAACATAACACGAAGAGATTCAATGTTATCTTTACCTGAGTGCATAGATGCAAGAGAAAATATTGAGAACTTTCGTCTATTTTCTCTACTCTCATCCTGTAACGCAATCAGACCATAGACAGAAATTAGGACAATACGCATCAGACAAGAATATAAATAGGGAACTAGCTAGAGTGATGCTGTACTGTTTCTAATTTCTATCTATGTTAAGGTTTCTACCAATGAATAATCTTTTCGCGTTCTAGCGGACTTCGGCGGTGAAGCACTCTTACTGGTGTCCCTTGCATAATTTGCTGCATGAGAATAAAGGAAGTATTAGGTTTCCGTCGTTTTACCATATCAATAACAAAAAACAATAGACAGGTATAGGAAGAAATCAACTACATTTCTGTGTTTCATGCCGATAAAACTTTCAATTTTCTTATATCAGAGATTTTATTGTACTTTTAACTTTTGACAAATTTATTAAGGTATTAGAGCATTGTCACAGGACAAAATTTTGTAAGAATTTAAAATAAAAAATTAAGAAATCGAGAATTTTTAAAAGTCTTCATTTTCTTACCAATTTCCTAATGCGTTGATTTTAATAGAAATTTTAACTTTGTACGCTATCAAAAATTCCAAAGTGTTATTATTAGCTTATAATTTTTTCCAATTTGCTAATCATCTAGAAGCCAAAGCTCCATGCGAATCTTCTATATGAATTTATAAGAAACCAGTATAAGACATGTACAAAACCAGTGTAGTTCAGTGGAAGCATATCTGAATATCGAGATTAATCAGCAAGGTCGGGTTTGGTATTGAAGAGTTATACCGGTGATTGCGTAATAATTTGAGGAAAGCCATTCATGTTCTCGATTAAATATTATTATTGTCAATGTCATTAGTTTTGCTCGTCTTACTTTTTACAAGAAGCTGCTTTATTTGCAGAAACTGTAACAATTTGTTAGAAGAGCTCACCAAGTCTTTGAAAGATGATACCAACTGCATGTCTTTATCTTCAAGTGGACGAGAAATCCAGACCAGCGCAGCATATTGCTTCTGCAATAAACGGATGAGATTGTTCAAAGGAAAGTTTAACCCAGATCACAAATTACGACGCCATTACAAACAAATGAATACCTGCTTCTCTGCCTCCCCTTCACGCATCAATGTCCAGCCTTCGCTGCCTACTAATTTGAGGTTTCTTACCCCAACCTGAAGGAAATAATGGTTTGAAATGGTTCCAAAATCACAAATTAAAGTAATAGCATTCATGCACTTACTAGTCCGTGTCCCAACTTATTAATTTTTGCTTCTGTTTCTCTTACGAGCAACTCCGATGGGGTTTGTCGAGGATTTTGAATCTCCACCAGAAACGGCCTACCTGAACCTAACATCCGAACCTGGAAATAATTATTTCATTGTATCAGAAAAGTTTTTCGTCAATTCAAAGAACTGTTAGCTGAAAAGGATCTCCAATACATCAATATCTTCTCTTCCAGCAGCATGGAACTTGTAATCATCACCCCGGCACATTGGAAGAACATTGCCACCAATTATCTCCTAAAGATTTAATACACAAGGCTGTTAGTTTCACCCATTATATTACAAGAATATCTCAACTCAGGTAGAAACAGTTAGAAGACAATACCCCAACAGAGACTTCTCCCATTCTCTCGTCATCTATAATCCAGCGTGTTTGACTCACATTTCTTGAATACTACAAAGCAAGACATAGAGTATGATCAATTCCTACTGCACAATGGGAGTTGATTTCTTCAGATAACCAACGTTTCTCATAGAACATATCTAGGTTACCATTCGCTTACCTTCAGGTATCTCCCGCCGAAAAATATAGGCATGCTGTTTGTAAAAAGTACCAAATGACAAGGTTCATTGACCTGAAAAGTATAATAACCTAAAGATATTAAAATACCAAAACATCAATGCTGACAAACTATACAGCAGTTAGGACGCGTGCTAAAAAACGTAGAAATCATGTTACAAAAACTTGAGTTGATTAAAAAGAACAAACATATAATATCTTAACACGCATTCCACAAGTACATGTTGATCGTGGCATTGTTTGTGAAGCAAATACAAGATTAAATCCGGCAACCATTAATAAATAGCACAGCGGACCAAGTTTGTGTAAGATGCAAGAGACTCATACTCAATCAACTGAGGGTTGATTTTCCACGGTTAGAAACTCTGCACTACTATTGACTTTCATTAGTTTATAAGAGATTAAATTTTCAATTATTTGAGTACCTTAAGCGTACAGAAACATAGCCCAATACCCCAATCAATATTTTTTAGTAACGAAAATAGACCGAGTAGACAAGTTTTGATGTAATTCTCAAAAAGCCTTATCCATCTTAATTAGTGAAATACATTACTAGGATCTTACGCCATTTGAATTTAAAATGTTGTTAACTTTGCAAGTGAAACTTTGGGCTATAGTAAGTATATAAGTACCTTATCTAGGCATAACTCTTGACACTTCAAAAATTCAGGATCTTCTTTATCACTAAAGGACCTTTCAGTACATCCATTCTCTTCGCTGGTATTAGTGTTACACCCGTTTTCACTGTCTGCATCAATCCATAAGAGGATTAAAAGTCACACTTAAGTTTATGTCATACTATCTGTGAAGTGTACAGTTGGTACCATTATGCACCCAATTCTCAACAACTCCCAATAAACCCTCTGACATAAATGCATTAGCTTTCCTATCCTACATTCACATGATAACCTCGTTAATTTTTCAAATTGATATGACCTATTCCTTCATCCGAGATCTGATCCATCTGGCAAAAGATGTGAACTAGATATAAGGCTCTATTCTATCCTATTTGGAATTGGACTTAATCCAAATAGTGGCTATCTTATACACACGTCATCATATGGAATCCAGATCCTGTCAAGAGTTTCACCACGTTTTCAGAATGCATAACATAAATAAGGCTTCAGACTTGTGAATACAGATTGGGTGTCAAAGGAGTGGTTTTGGAAGTTGTAATGCTCTGCTTTTATAAAAGACAAATTATGCAAGGTCACAGAAGATCCATAGTGACCGAAGAGTAAGTAAATTGCACCTGTTTTTCTTCTCTTGGTACCCTGGTCTACCACGGCACAATTTTCAACATTATTTGATGCGTTATCATATGTCAAACGGACGCGGAAACAGCTCCCACCTGATTTGACACCCTGCAATAAACTTGCACATTAATAATAATTTATTGAGAGATGACATTTTCATATTATATCCATCAAACATGACATTTTCATATTATATCCTTTGGTGAATGAAGCTACAGTTGTTGCCTATGAGAGAAATGGGAAAAAGGATAACACTAGAGTGGCAGAAAAGTCCTGATAAATTAACGTTAAAGAAACTAGTGAAAAGCATATGTCTAATCTCACCAACAAGTCCTCGAGGAGATTAGTCAATAAGCATTTTAGGTCATCCTTTGCAGAAACACGTTCAGAAGATCGATCTTGGAACCAAACTTCAGATCCATACTTTGTTTTCATATACAACCTACAAAGAAAGTAACAAAAGTGATACAGAGTTCGGCTGATACGTATTCAATGACAGCAAAAAGAGCAGTCCTTCTCTCAAACAACATCCTCGAACATTTAATAGTCCAAAAACCGCATGAAGTGGAGGAGTATTGGCTTAGGATAGTCATAGCAACCGCATAGCAGCACATTCCAACAGACTAGATTTTCTTACCAGGCTAGATTTTCATTTTCGGTAATTATCGACGGCAGCGAGATTTCAAGAGAAAAGCTCTGAATTTGATGGCCTTCTTGCTTCATCCCTTCCGCAATCGCGGCGGCAAAATCATGACCATTGTCTTTCTTCACCAGAATATCTTTGTCATCGCAATAAGTGAACTGCAAGACTCCCAAACATATTCGGCAGATTTCCGAATCTTTCGAAGCAGGGAAATCACTCATATCATCTTCATTACCAACAAGCATACTCCGCAAAACAGATGTTGAAACCAAGGAAAATATAGAAACACGCTCTTGGATCCCTAGTAACCTAACAATACACCTCTCGCAGACCTAAATGTACATACACAAAAGTGAGCTCAAAGATATGAACTAAGCTGATACAAACAGCACAAATAAACGCTCGATTGATTCCAATTTTAAGAACAGTGATACTCAAACGAACTTAAACTCGATTCAATAGAGTGATCACAAAAGCCCTATGTAATCACTGGGAAACTAGAAGAAATAGATGCATTATTAAACGGGGTAAAGAAAAGCGAACCCCTGTGGATAATAAGTCCTTCACGGCGTGAGAAGGCAGTGAGCGGACGGCGGCGGTTAGGAGCTGTATCTTGTCGTCGACGATGGTTGTTTGGCTCGAGGCGGGTACGGCGGCGGTTTCCGTCTCGTTCGACATGTCTAGGGAGCTAATGGCTGTTAGCGAAACGGCTGTTCGTCGGACTTCACAGACTGATTTGATTGGTGCGAACTACTGCACAACAATAGTCCAATGCCACCGGACCCAACGGAACTTAACTGACGTAAGGAAGGTGACCCGATTTAGGGCTAGGTCTAGACCTTTTTCTTAATACAGATTTAATTTTTTTTATTTGATGAGACGAAATTCTTGACTTTTTAAATAGACGAAATTTAATTTAATTTTGAAAAACTAACTAACTCATTTTACTTATCTAAAAATTAACTTAAATCCATCCGATTTCACAAAGTGTGGATCCAAGTGATAAAAATAATTGATTTGGTTGTAAATTTGATTTTTTTTTATTGAAAGACGAAGAACCATTAACGGACCATCGAGAAAAAGTTGTGGATATACGTCGGGAAATTCGTGGAGTCTCGACACGATCCCTGCCATAGATGTAGTGCAGCTGGAATAGCATTGCCTCCCAATACGTTTTACTTCATTCATCGTTGTATGTTTTTCACTTCAACACAGGATTTCTTCAAATATTAATCTTCAAGATTGGTTTAGGCATATGAGAGTGAGAAACCGAACCTGTTCGAGAAACAAAAGCAGTAGCTAAAGATAACAACCATGGAATCTAATCATAGTAATGGCCATTCTCTCGAGACAAGTAAAGCTGATAGTCCGGTTTGGTTAATGAAGTGTCCTTTGGTCGTAGCAAAAGCATTGAAGAATCAAGCTTCTTCTTCCTCCAATTCTTTACCTATAGCTAAAGTCGTCCTCTTCGTTGATCCTCTCAGTCACGACTCCTCTTCGTCCGAGTTCACCATGGAGATGTTTGGCGCAGATATTGGAAAAATGCCCAAGAGTTATTCTCTAAATATGTCTAAAGATATTGTTTACGTTAGGGTGGCGACCAAAGTCCACGTCCCACATCGGTTAAACATGGGAAGGATCAGTGGTATATAAGTAAAGTGGTATATAAGTAAGAACATACTTCAACGAGTATGAGTCTTTTTGGTAGTGGACCAAATACAAATCCGGAGGGAACCCGCAGCCGCTACTCAGAGTGCAATGAGCGCGCACAGGGTAAACCCTCAGTCTGACACGATAGCTTGCAAACGAACGCTAGAAGGTAAATTACACAAGGTGACAGACTCAACCGAGAAAGCGTATTTAGAGGGACTCGAACTCATTAATTTTGGTCACAAACACGCCATACTCAGCCAACTCGGCTACCCTTGAAGGTGATCGGTTGTGTTCTTTTTTTCTTTTATTTTTTTGGGTAAATGTGGGTGTATATATATATATATATATATATACAAGGTTACAATAAAAAAATAATAAAAAAGATTGGTTTAGACATACATATTTTTTTTATAGGGTGTGAGTATTCAAAGTTTAGTTTTTACAAAAAAAAAAGTAGCGTCTATTTATTGAGCTTCATTTAAGGATAATGTAATCCAAATAGATATATCAACATTGGACACGTGTAATTTATGGATACTATAATCATCTTAACCAATAGGTTGGGACACATATTGGATAAGACTAACGCAACATCCGATGTATGTTAGGATCAACCCATGTGACAACTAACAACTAAATTTGGAGGTCGAAATCTAAAGTTAGGTCCAGATATAGCATTGCCCTAAATTTTACTATATAAGAGAATCAAAATGACTGTATGAATATCAGACACATGTAATTTATGGATAACACGATAAATGTAACCAATCTCTTTGGGACATCTATACATATCAATATCTAACACGTGTAAATCAAACTCGTATATATATAACAAAACATAAAAAATAAATAAACTTATGCATAATAAATTGGTTGCGATACAAAGTTATCGTGACATAAGAAAACGTAAATATCAAACTTTGTGGTGATAAAACCTGATTAAAGTGTATTTTTTGTAAGTGTTTGGTATAGGTATTAAATTTTTGGGTAGAGAATAGTGAGATAATTGAGGTGCTAGTATTTAATACGTAGAGAGAGAATGTCCAACCCATTAAATGTTGATTTTGGCTTTATTTATAAGATTACCAAAATTCATGGGTCAACTGGGTCGGTTTAATACATTCGGGGTCAGTTAATGGGCTTAGAGGTCCAAGATTTAGTGAAGTAGGCACTCAGCTTACTATACTATACTAGACACATAGCTTACTCAACATTACTTTTATTATAAGTCTAAATTGCCATTTAAAAGAAATCCAAAACACTTTACCCTTTTAACCTCCAATAGAATCTGACCCTATCAAAACTAATACATAAAAATAGAGTCATAATAGAACCAAATAAAATATATCGTAAAATCAGTTTTGATACTGACGCGCTAGTCTGATGCAATTACGTAAAGGATCGCCAATCGGGTTGATACTCCACTCAAGGGAAATAACCTCTACCACGAGTAGATGGTCCGTCAAGTCATGTAACCTTGCCAATAAGTGGTCGCAACCCCAACATAGGCATTAGTGGGCCAAGAATCAAGATCGATCAATACATAACATAAGTTGATATCATCCCATATAGGGTATAACAAGACCGTCGTTGGTTGGTCGAGCCAATATGAAGTACCTCGCAACATGGGGTTAATAGTATCAGACTGTTATGCAGTCAAAATAGATATATTCCATAGATAAAAATTGTTTGCACGTCTAAATCTATCGGTACCTCAAAACAGGTCGTAATGGACCATGTAATTGTTGAACATGTCCTAATTAGCGAGTGACACAGAGGATAGTACGCCTTAACGATGTTCCACGACTTTAATGTAGCATATATCCAAAATAACCTCACAGGAAGGTCTAACGCCATGTAAATGCTCATATGGCATGAATCAGGCCTAAAATTTAAAAATTAATTTATGTATAAACTAAATCTGTATTAAAATGAAAATAAATATAGTAAAAAAGCAAACAACAAAGAAAAATTACATTATGTTCTCGTAAAATAGCTACAAACTATCGAATATTATCTTGAGTCTCTTGGTTTGTACGAAAAGAAAGAGGTGCATATCTATACATGGTCGACTGCATAATAGAATATGAACTTAACTATATAGTCGCAAGCGCAGGAAAATGGTTGTAGATCTATGTCTCCAGCAATCCGAGGAAACTAGTAAAACCTGATATGGCGTGCAAACAACTTTTATCAAGCTGGTAACATAACTTAGCCAATATCATCTAACCCCAATTATACCTACCTGAGTTGTTATAGTTCTCAATAAACTGTTGAGAGTTGAAAGAAATATTGTTACATGTATTGTTTACAATAATGCAATAACTAAACATATTGAGCAAATACCTCATCGTCGTATGAATAACCATATGATTAGTAGTCTCATCATTGTAATATTTGATACGTGTATAATGGTGGTGCGAAAAAAATAAGACGAACATTCCTGCCACTATCACCATGGTTTTACTCAAGCTCGGAGCAACGTCTTTGGCATATATACCAAGTAATCAAACAAATGCAGCAATTCATTGACCTTTACTAGAAAAAGTAGTGAGATTGAAACTACAACTTATACCGGGTCGACCCTGTGATGGTGTGTACATTGTCAAGCAAAAGATGGTAACACTATTAAGTTTCATTATTTCATTGTATTTTTATACAATTATGTTTTTAATATTATGTGTTTTTGAAGACACAAAACTAGACGAATTTGCTAACCTTACTTGTGAGATTAGTTTATTTTTGTATAAGCTAGATATCAAACCAGCAGTAGCATACACGCGATACCAATATATTATACACATCAAAGATGTGAGACTTTAATATCTCATAATTGATCTATGCGGCACAAGTATATAGTATCTCATCCATATTCTATGCGAGATACACCAATATGACTTAGTATGTGAGAGATGTAAGATAAACTATATTTGTTCATGCGAGACATTAGCTAAAATATATGCTTGACCTATATAAATAAAAATGTGATCAGTCATGAGTTTGTATATCATAGAAACGAGACCACGGTATAATATATATATTTTACGTGGCCCTAACATATAGTATACAAGCAAGATATGAGACCTTAGTACCTCGTTCATCCTTCATGCAAATCCAATTTATAGTAGCTTTACTTTTCCAATGTGCAAGACACATGTTATTGTATTTGAGATATGCTAGACACATGTTATTGCATTTGAAATATGATGGATAATTTACTGGATTTCAAATGTTATTGTGGTGTTTTTCAACAAGATTGTTTTACATGCTCTCATTTTTTTTGTAATATACTCAACTCGAGGAGATCCAATGACATTAATTGAGACATTTTATAATGCCAAAAATTACATGAGCACTTACTCTTTTAGCATGCATGCTTTAACTAATTTTGGTGAAAGATCAAGCTTTAATGAATTGTCAGCAATTATGTCTTCTAACTTTAAAATACAAGCTTGAAGGCCTAAGAAGAAGTATATTCCATCTAGATTATAAATAACAAGTTGACACATGAAGTGCGGTCGTTGTTCAAAATTTAAGCATAATCGACGTACTTGCGAGAAACTGTTTTAAATGTTTGGGACTTTTTTATGTTTTGTAGTTTTAATTTCGTTTTTTTATTGTAAGACTTTTGAAATACTTTAATTTTATATGTTATAAAGTGTGTCTTATTGTTTTCCTTAATACAGGTCAAGTATTTATTTTGTTCAAATTAGAAAAAAAACATGTTTAGTATTGTTCGATAGATGCGAGACCATGTTTAGTATTATTTAATAGATGTGTGATTGGTTTAATATTATTTAATAGATGCGAGATTCTTAAGGTTATGGTTAAATGCGAGACCCTGTCTATTATTATGACGAGACTATATTTGGTATTTGGAAGAGATGCGAGACTATCTTTAGCATATGGTGAGATGTGCGTCTATCTATAAACACACATGAGACTAATTTATGCGAGACTATCATAAATATTGCATGCAAGACTAGAACAAATATTACACGTGAAACTATCTTTGACATTTGGAAGAGATGCAAGACTATTTTTTGCAAGAGATTTTATGGGCATATATAACAAGTCCAAAATCATCCACAAGTGAAACAAAATTTTCCTAGTGTATAGTATGGAAGAAATGGTACTTGCGGAGATTATGATTCCAAGACATAAAATTAATTTTTTTGTTAAATGTAAATGACGAGGAAAATAATTTATTATTGATTTAATATAAGAAATGAGAAATCAACCATGGGTATAAGATGAATTTTACAATGAGCTTATTAAGAGTAAATTTAAGTGGAAATTAAATTTGAGAAGTTTAAAAGATGAGGATTTGGTATTAAGAAAAGTCTTTCAATGGACAGCGTAGAAGAATGTTAGAAAATTGGCACCTACTTAACACAAATCATTCAAGGTTCTTTCAAAAGGATATCGTGGATATTATATACTTGTATATATGAATGAGATTACATTGAAACATATTTGTTATATTTAACATTGAAAATTGTATACGACTTCGGTGTAAATTAGTCTGGTGTACTCTTTTCCTGACATTAGTGCCGCTGGTTAATAAGACACCACAAAAGGCAGTTATGAATATAAAGCTTGTACTAGTTATGTTCATTTCATTAGTTCATATACAGTTTACGTATAAATATATATAAACAAAATATTAAGGATAAGAAAAATATAAAGTAAAAAATATAACATGAATAAGGTAAAAATTTGATAATAAATATGAATATAATATTATAAATATAATTTGTTTAAAATAATATGGTTCGTAAATATTAGAATAGACTATAATTTTTTAAGTCAAGTCTGTCATTTTATATGCTTGACGAGGTTAGCAAGGGGGTGTAAAATCCTGAACTTTATGTTAACCAACGAACATGACAATAAGTCAAGTTTATTATTAAAAAGATAATGTAGCCGCAAAAAGGACCGTAAATTCTCATACTAAATTTTAATCAATGAGTATGGCTATAATCCAAACATGTTATATTAAATTATAATATGGTCACGCAAGGGGTCGTGAACTCCCGAACTATATGTCAATATTAAATAATATAAATAAATAATTATAAATTGATCTTATATAAGTTATTAAAGATAATATGTAAATAATATTTCATTGATGGAATAAGCGGTTACGTAATAATGACGAATTAATAAATAATAATTGTAAAGCTTAATCATTGAGATAAAACCCAGCATAGTAAATAGACAAACATACGCTATCTGATATAAAACTAGTGGTTGTCAAAATTATAGTCATCCATAAAAATATATATGAAATAATTCAAAGTTTGGAAAAATAGATTTTACGCATCTTGGGTTGACGGAGATGGACAAATCCATGTTGGTTAAATCATGTTGAGGAACAACTTTAGTAGCAGACTTGAGAAAATTGTTATATTTTTTTTTATCTCTATGAATTAAATTTTTCTCGTATTCAAGAGAAAAAATGTTATTACCTTTGTTATCTTCACCCTCGTCTTCCTCATCTTCTGAAGAGTCAATGAGAGGAAAGATGGGAACTTCATTGTCATAAAATAATTTTCCGTAAGGTACTCATAATTTTATCCTATGGTTTTCATTCTAAATTTCAAGAATGATATTTTTCTTCAGTTTGTGGAAGACTTTTCCAACAATTTGCAGTGCTTCTTCTTTGATATATTTTGTTACCTCTTTAATGGATTTTTGATACATCTTGGTGATAAAAAATCGGGTAGCTAATGAATCATCGTGTTCATACTTATTCTTTTTCCGAAAATTCATTATATTTCTTGACAGTCTCGTATTTCTTCTCTAAATTATTAAATTCTTATTTAAGAGAGTTGAAATCGTCACCGATGGATAAAATTGGAAATAGTTGAGAAAAGAAGTGTTTAACATCAACAACAGACTTATTTTTTTCTAGCAAGCATGGCACAGTTATAGTAACTCCGAAAGTATAAACATATGATAAGTAATATAAATAAAACTAGAAAATAATATAATATAAGGTATATGAAATTATAAACTTACTTTAAAAGCGATTTTAATTTAATATTTTAAATTTTTATGAGGTGGTTTGATGAGAAGTGTACGAGCCATTAGGGCATAATGTTAAGTACTTGTTGAGAATAACTTTGGGATCTAAAGATGAAAATGATCTAATAGAATCTCTTGTGAAGTGTGCGATGGGTAAAGATGAAGATATTTTGGAAGCTGTATTTTACCCTTTTATGTTGCTCTAATGAGCCACTTCCTTTTTTTGTTGAAGTTGTGTATTTTGATCGTGCACCAATATAACAGTTTCTTTAATAAGAAGAGTGATATGATTTTTTTTAGCATTCTTAGTAATTCTAAAAGTTTTTCTTTTTTTCGAAGGAGTTTATTTTCTTGGTCTAGACGAGCTTGTAATTCGCATGTTGTTAATGAGTCGAATAGTACCTTGACACTGTACTGTGTCCGGCAGTACAGTTTTGTGTCTGTGATAGTGATATTGTGCCTTGACAGTGTACTGTGTCCGGCAATACATTTTTGTGTCTCTGATAGTGATATTGTGCCTTGACAGTGTACTGTGTTCGGTTGTGACAGTATCGTGTTAGTCTTGTGGTATGAGCCCATTAAGCCCATTGTCTAGTAAGTCTATTAATTCCTATAAATAGGCTACTAGGGCTACACAAAACACAATCTGAAATCTGTAACCTTTTCTATCATAGTGAAACTTTTTTCTTTGGCGGCGCCTGTGGACGTAGATAATTGTCGAACCACGTTAAATCTTGTGTTCATTTAAATCTTTCATTCGCATATATTCTGTGCTTGAGCCATTTTGTGATAATTGCATAGTAATTTAATAACAATTTTCTTGGTCTAGACGAGCTTGTATATCGCATGTTATAGCAGCAACCCGAGTTCGAGCAACAATAATAATTGCATCTTTAATCATTCTTAGCTCAACGATAGTATAATATCCCAAAATAATACATTTTTATATTATAAATATGGAATGATATCCATTTTTTCAGACTTAGTATGTAACTTTAAATAATATTTTAAAGGCTAGTTTGTCATGAACAATCTCATAATTTTTTTGAGTGATGATAGCAAGAGCTACAAATAATGAGACAAAGAATTAAATATATGGATATATGATATATACTAAAAATAAGGATTTGAAAAGATATTTAATTTTTTTACATGTTTGCATCAATCTTTTGTCAACTTGTCCAAACCCGTCATGCATAGTAGACTCCCAAAAATTATTGATATCGAAGAAACTCGTATTCAAAAAATAGTATGAGTAAGAGAGTCTTGCGATGCAACAAAATCTACTTAGGGCTAGACTATAAAAAAAAGTTTTTGAGACTTTGTAAAATTTACGTTCGTTAATACTTATATGAATTTATAAAAAACTATAAACCATAATAAGTGTTCTTCAACCACTAGGAGTAAGCTAAGAGGGGCAAATGCGTACGAGTTTTAAAAATTCTTTAATTAGAGGATAAAGAAAAAATCCAACAGTCTAATAAGTTGCTAAAAACACAAATTTCATCTCCTACAATATGATAAGGAAGTTCTCATTTTTGGGTAATCTAATAACTGTCTTATTAGGAACTCTTCATTTATATCTGATAGATGCTACTTCAAATTCTTCAACACACTCATAGAGTTTGTGTTGTCATATAGAGAAATAATCAAGAATATCAAGATGATAAACTTCGTTATCTTTTATAAGTTCATACGATGGACATATAATTGTATTGTCATCAAACGAAATAGTTTTTTTTTGTTTTGATGTTTGAATGGTTGAAGCATTAAGATTACTAGTATTTATCAGTTTGACGTTGTCGGGCCCAAAACGGACAATATCATATTAGTGTGGAGATCAGTTATTCTTACTTATATATGGAGGAAGAATATGTGGTATCCATATTCCTATCAATTTATTTATATTGGTTCGTCAAAATCAAGAATACTTTTTCTTTTAAATAGCAACATGTAAACGATAATTTCTATTTTGGGACATATTTAACGATAATTTCTATTTTGGGACATATTTTTTTGTTTTGATGTTTGAATGGTTGAAGTATTTGATAAATGATTACTAGTATTTATCAGTTCGACATTTATTGTATCATTGTTTATATCTATTAGTCTTCAAAATCAAGAATATTTTTCTTTTAAATAGCAACATGTAAACTATAATTTATATTTTGGAACATTTTTTATAATTTTTGGAACATTTTTTTTAAGAAGAAGATGAACTAAAATTTCTATCACATAAAAAGATGAAGTAAAGCTAAAGGATTTAAACGAGCTACACTAAAAAAAAGGTAAAAAAAATGAAAGAGATAAAGACAAATTAAAATAAGGAACATAAAAATTATTTAAAGACTATAATTAAAATAAGGATTTAATCAACATCGACTCAGGAACCTTCTAGCTTAATCTAATAATATTATTTAATATTATTTAATATTATTTAAATATCTAATAATATTATTTAAATACCTTAAGTTGTTAGAAGATATATTAGTTCATTGGTCGTCGCGTGTGTCCATATTACACGTGTTGTGTTGCATTTTAGTTTTTAATTTTTTTTAATAAAACGGTACGAAAATAATTAATTTCGGATAATAAAAGTTTTTATTTGTTTACTTTTAAAAATTGTATAGTCCAAATTTTCGTTAAAATTTATTTTAACAAGATATAATTTTATCACATTAATTTAATTTTGTCCATCTAAAAAGACAATACAAATAATATTTTTAAATATATTACATGATATTTACAACGGAAAAGAAATAAAATTTTAGTTTCTGTTTTTATTTTATTATTGGAATTTGGAACTTAAAAAAAGTATTTTTGATATACTAAGTTGTATTTTCCAAGATCCTGTTTAGGGAGTAAATAAAAAAATCTCGAAATGATGGACCCAAATCGTTACTACTAGTATAAACCAGATCCTACATCGCAAATTAAAACAATACTATCGAAAATACAACACTCTTATCTTATGATAGAAAAGAAAAAAAAAAATGAGACCTCGAGTTGAGGACACTGAAATAGTTTAATCGATATAATAAACTTGTCATAAATATATTAAAACGCAAACCCTACTCTTCATCCAAACCTTACTTGTCGAACACGCTTCATAAAGGTCGAGTATGTCTTCCCTTTGCCCTACCGCAAAGGAGAGCATTCTTTGGGATGGGGAACTCGTCCCTTAAAGAGGTAGACGGTGTGTAGACGCGTAAATAAAACTGTTGCCCGAGGTATTGCCGAGCCCAGAACTCGGATCTTAAGTTCCACATGCCAACGTTATCGAGTGCGACGTAAATGGCAGTCCAAGATCTTGGATACACCTGTATGGATCACACACTCAAAGTACAAAATCTTAAGTATGAATGTAGATTAGTGGAAGGTCTCTAGTTTACATTACGCGGTTGCGTAATTCACCTGAATGGTGCAACGTGCGATTGCGTCATGGAGATTATATTGTTGTCTGCTAGCAGCTGACCACTGTCCTCCATCCATACTGCATTTTATAATATTTATACATCAATCGTAAACTCGTCGTAAAAGAAAAAAACTTGTAAGTAACGTCGACATGCTTGTGCTTACCCAACAACAAAGAACGAATAGCCATCAAGATGCCAGCTTTGTACTATATTTTCTTTATTCTCAAACACGATTTCGACAAAAGCCCTGAAATCGGTTTGCATAACTGAGGTATCGAGGTAATACCCTCCGCCAGTAGGATGATCAGATATGCTACCGGGACGAAAAACGCCGCTGATTTTGAAGAAATCTGCAAGTTTAAGAGGAGTATCTGCTGGAACGAACGAAACGCTGTTAACTCCGTATCTCTGCTTCTTGCTGATCTGACCTGCAAAGTTTGCCAGCCTGATTGTTCTTGTCGTGTTTATGAGACCGTAGTGGTATGAACCCTGCGGGTTAGGCCTTGGTCCACTAGCACTAAGATTAGTCCTGAAAATAAAACATGCTCAAAAGTTGGATGAAGAGAATGCTAACGGACCGTGAGTATGTCGTGTTCGTAATGGTCGATACACATTTCGAGCTAAGAAAATGTACCTAATCGACCGTGCCTGATTGAGAGACCAGTCTATCTGAATGGTTGGTCCACCAGGAATCGGTCCGGAGACTGAACCAGCAGAGTTGCTATAACGTAAAACACCGGTAGCTGTGAGTATTTTCGAGGTGAACCGAGACGAAACCACAATGTAAAAGTCTTGCGAAGGCTGATCAGCTGTTACTAAAACCGAATAAGATTGACCGACATGAACATCGAGGGAAGAGTACGTAGTTTGAAGTGTATGTGTCCCTTCTACTTCTACTAATTTCATTTTGTGGTTTTGGATACGGAAATTGAGCGAATTTTGTAATCCGACATTCGATATCCTAAGCCTGTACGTTTTACCTGTCGCGCAAGAAACAATATTATCAAAACTTGAACTCTCGATTTTAAAGGAAAGAGACACGAATAATAGATAGAAATGTGACTTATGTAACTTACCTTGTTCAACATTTAGAGTAGCACCGCTTCCGCGCCCATTGATGAGAATTCCATCAGGGTTAGGAAGTTTCCTACCGCGGTCGAGTTGAGCTTTCAGAACCTGCACAAACCGATTCGCTTGATTGATTCTCCTAAAAACAATAGGACCATGTTTCTATTATAAAGTTTACCGTGTGGTTAGCCTTGTACCAATCTCCGATAAGGACGGTGTAATCACCAGCAGGATCAGGGAAAGGAACAGGAATTCGGGGTCGGCTAAGGATTCTAAAGCCTCCAAAACCACCGGCCGCTTTGTGGAAGGCAAGAGAAGGGAAGTAGTAAAAACTGCCTATTTGATCCTTCACTTGTAAAATGTATGTGTAGTTCTTTCCCGGAGGTATAGGACATGTTGTTCCGTAGACACCATCGACGTACGAATTTCTCCGCTGTTGAATCCCATTCCTATAAATATTTCGTACATCTTGAGAAAATATATAGCCTTAATTCACTTACCGTGCCTAAAAAAATCTATCATTAAGAGGTCTAGTTCTACCACATACTGGAGATTTCTAATGTACTTCTTCAATTTATTTTACATTAGTGGAAGACAGCTTTTGGAAGGAAGAACTAGGATTAGGTGACGAATCTAATGCAATTAAATAGTACAACCAAAAATTTAATCATCTAGTGGTCCATTGAGTTCTACGGTAGTTGAAATCCAGATTAATGACGAGAAAGTATATATAATTACAGGCTCAGCCGAGAAAACATATGTAGCGAAACTCGAACTCATGACCTTTGGTCATGAGCATGCCTATGCCTTCCTCAACCAACTTGGCACTATCAATGCGATTAAATAAAGGTTTGGTTCAAGCTAAATATGGTCTTGGTCTTGATATACTAAATATCGCCCGGATGACACTTAATGTCGACACAGTATATCGGTTGGTAGAATATCGAAATTAATTGTTTTTTCAACACATATATCGACATGTTGTGTCGATATCTGTTGCTCGCAGAAATCAAAACACCTAATGCCGACACAGTATATTAGTTGGTAGAATATCGAAATTAATTGATTTTTGCAACACATATATCGACGTGTTGTGTCGATATCAGTTGCTCGCAGAAATCAAAACAGCTAATGCCGACCAAATATGTTGACTATGGATCTGTTTTTGAGCTGTCGAATTCGGTAATCCATTATCGAGCGGTTCACCAACCGGAGTGTGAAGCACTAAAACCGTCAAAACCCCGATATATATAGTTAAATCTAAAGCAAAGTTGGAACATCAATATCAAAATATACAATAAGGATTGATAAAATATTTTATTACTTCTGCACTACAATAATTAATTAATGAACCGTATTGGTTATTGGTCTAATAATTTTATATTTCAAAATTATATTTTTTATCTTTTAATATATTACGTCTAATTAGAGTTGCCGAATCCCATAATCAATCCCGAACCTAGAGCTGTTATCCGGTCGGGTGGGTCGGGTTTGGACTAGACCGAGACTGATTTAATAATTTACCGGGCAGGTCCAGTCCGGACAACTAAGAAAAAGGGGTTAAATATTATGGATCGAGACAGACAGGTAAGAGAGTCGGTCCAAGATTTCAGCTCCCAATCCGCTCTAAAAGCTAGTCGGACCTGTTTGGAGGGCCTTACCGGACAGACCGGTCCGGTCCCGGCAGGTTAACGGGTCGAAAAGCCAATAACAGCTATACCCAATAATAGTTATACCCGGACTGGTCCGATAAAATTCATCAAAAAATGATCAGTTCACAAACCGAAGTTTGAGCTCCCGTACCGGTCCGTAGTGTTAGTGAACTGTTAAAGTCCGAAGTTTGAGCTCCGGTATTATAAAAAAAAACTTAACAGTCCGATCTTTAAAAAAAAACCTTAATAGTCCGATCCGAAAAATATCAAAACCCGAACCGGACCCATAATCATTCTAGTGGACTATATAGTAAAAATCCAGACTAGTATTTATCCAATCTCGTTCCGGTTAGTCAAAATTATTCGGTTTCAAAAATTGCTCAATTTCAATTTCAATTTTGATTTCGATCTAATAGGTTCAAATAAAGTAAAATTCGATTTCGAATCAATCGGTCCAAATCCAAATGTGAAAAGATCTTAAGACACATATGGACGGTTCTAACATAACATTTACCATAGGAAAAAAGTTTGAATATAGATCTTAGACAACCTGTGTCCTTTCCACCTGTTTTAGTCACTAAAATTACAAAAAAGTCCCCCACATAATGATAATCACACCTACACAAGGCTAAAAATGTCATCACACCAACTCACGGGACAAAAACACAGAAGATGAAAATCCAATTACGTCACTAACAAAACACTGATCCAAAAACCAGACAGTAACACAACAGCCAAAACCATCGTCCATGTAAGAACGGAAAACTCAAGAAAGGTAAAAGTAAAAAGGTAAATAAATTTTTTTACCAGGAAAGTAGAAATGGCTCGTCTAAGCTGTTAAAGACATTGATGATCAGATTATCATTCGTAACGGAATGAATATCCGGTCCCGGAAATTGTCCGTTGATCAATATCCCCTAACGAAAATCCGAAATGTAAATCAAAGATCCGAAAGAGATGAACCGAAACGATACGTGATACGTTCGAAGTTGGAAGTGTAAGTAAAGTGAAGTACCTGTTGGCGAACGCCGAGAGGGTAAATATCTCCGTATGTGACATTCCAGTTGAAGAATCGGTAAGGATCTTCGGATGTTGCTAAGAATGGAAGCGAAAGGCAGAGACAGAGCAAAATGTGAAGGGAAGGGTTGCTTACTGACATTTTTTGAAAAGTTTGGTTTTCTGGTTTTTTGGAGGTGAGAATGTTGAGAGAGATAGAGAGAGGGAGAGGGAGAGAAATGATTGTGGAGTGAGAAGCAAGTGAAGTTTAGCTAAAAAGAGTAAGCGGTGGTGGAGTGATGAGAGAGAGAAAGAGAAAGGGAGACGAACTTGAGTGCGGTACAGAGTTGCTATTAGTTTTAGATCAAAAGAATAGAGTTTCTATTTTTACTAGGCCATTTTTATTTTTATAATTTTTGGGTTATTTTTAAAGAATACTATAATTCCCAAACTTTTATATTCATTGTTCATTTCAAAAAGACATTGTATCGTTCGTTAGTCATCTCACTACTTCATTAGTTTTGTGTGGTTTTTTTAGTAATAGTATTACCAAGCGAATTCCTAACGGACAATTTAGATAAAACCTTAATGTTTCATACGCTCGTGATTAAATTACTTTAGTTAATGACTAAAATAAAGCTTTAATACAATAAACATTTAAGATTAAGTCCATTTAATCGACGATTAAAATAAATACACAAGACGATATACGTTTTAGATTCTATCATTCAATCACAAATGAAATTAGAATCATATTAAAAGTGCATATGAAGTAGCTCACTTCTAATAAGGGGCCAAATGTAGTAATATTAAAGCTCTAGTAATGTAGCTTTAGGCTACAACTTTAGCTAACTCTTTTCTCATTCGGCTTAACAGGCACAAGTTTTGGCAGTTAATCTCAACCCTTACATTCGAGTAGACATCTATGCATCTAAGTCACGATCCAAACTTCACACTAAGAGTTTCATGAGTGCATACAATTACAAGTGTCGGTTGACTCATCATCTGACTTTGTAGTCTCGTTTGTGCTTATGATGATAAACACAAGCCTAAACCTTACATTTCTCCACCTAGGCTTATAATAACTTCAATATATGTTGCTTCATAATTTTCTACTTATTATATACCAACTCACATATATCACAGAATTAAACAAGTCTAGTGCAATTGTGTGCTTTGAAATCAGTAATACCTTGATTAGAGCATCCGAAAGATTTTCCTCTCTAACAATCTTACCCCCCCCCCCTCCCCTTCATTTTTTCTCTCTCAACCACGTTTTGAATGAAGTGCAGATTGATATCTGCGTGTTTAGTTTATTTATGGAACTTCAAGTTCTTCATTAAATAAAGACTGTTAGTATTATTATAGAACATAATCGCATGTAGCTTCATACGAGTGATTTCAATAAACAATCCCTTCAACAAAAACAATTCATTTATGGATTCCACAACAACCATATATTTGTATTATGTAGATGACAATGCAACACACTTTTGTATAAAATATTTCCAGCTAACCACCTCCAAGCACAGTAAACAGATAACCCGGAGTAGACTTCCCAACATTATATCACTCGTATTCTTCTATTGTAACATAAACTTAAAGTAGCCAAACCTTTTAAATATCTCATGAGCCACTTAAGTTCATGTCAATATCACGACTAATCTCGTGCTAATCATAACATATATAATGCTACCAATAATATTGGCATGAGATATTTCCAACATATACTTCTTATTTTTAGCTTCGGTTGGTGCTTGAATGACATTGAGTTTGAATTGGACACCAACGGGAGTTCCAACCGCTTTGGCTTTTGACATTGAGAACATCCTTATGAATATATATATATATATATATATGTTGTTGAGGTAAGAATAAATACCCATTAAGCATATTTCTCCATATATCAATACAAAGTATTCTCTTAGTCTCTCCCATCTCATTCATTTCAAAATCTTCTTTTAGTTGAGTCTTCATTGTTTTAATTATCTTCCTATCTCTTCTAGCTATTAGGATATCATACTAAAAACATGACTTATTCATATACTTGATGGATATCATAAAATATCAAATCTTATATTTTATTGCATGGATTAAAACTATTTTGATTGACACAACACAAATAGGATAAATATTGTCACCTTTGGGGCCCACTGGCCCGCACAGCTTTGCTTTTGGTCTTTCTTAACTTATATACTGATCTTTCTTCCCATGTTTAACCGATGTGGGATGTGGGAATTTGGTCGCACCTAACAGAAGTCATATGCTTATCTTCTTGAGAGATCTTATGTTTTCCTTCAATATTATTTATCACTACTCTTCACGATATCGTGATTGCTTCCTGATTCAAGAACATCTCTCTGTGTTTTAATAAGCAAATCAAAATTAATAACATCAGTAAAACCATATCTTTGCGGCAACCTGTTTGGTCTCCTTACTCTATTTCTCACCAATGATTACTAACAAACTTATATTGATTTCCAATATGATCATCCGAAGGGCTTGGAACATCATACCCTCAACTATATTTGAAATTATATAGATTTTGAACTTACTTTGTACGATTAAAAGCTGGATCATGTCCTAAATTATCTTCAATGGAAACATCTCAAGCTTCACTCTCTAAATCACACTCATAATTACTTTTACATATCTTTTCGGAAGTTCTAGGTTAATTCTCAGCCACCGTTCTTAATGGTATTTCCTATTTCTTAAGAATCTCGTACTTTCTTATCATAACCTTATGACGTGTAGTTTCAAGATACCATAACATATACATTTTTCCTCCTTCCAAATAGGTAAAGAATAAACCTTTCAATCCTCATGACCGAAGCTTATCTTGTTTTTCATATACGTATGCAACACGTCCAAACACTCCAAAATATTCCAGCTTAGGTTTCTCTCCCATCTAGGTCTCACGAGGATAAATAAACTTTAGTGTTATAAATGGACTCATGTTGATGATATATTTATTAATAGTCACAACTTCTCTCTATAATCTTTGGATTATTCCAGATGTTTGAAGCATACACTGATAAAATAATATTAATCATCGTTTTATGTTATTTTTATACTACTTTAATTGTTAGGTTCAATTAATAATGAATAATATACTCTTATTTGTTTAATTTTGTATTTATTAGTAAACTGAGAAGTAAAATGAGCAAAATGAGCTAAATTGTAAATATGAGATACATTTGAAGAAGATGATTTAAACCAAAGACTTGAAGATAGATAAAAGAAGAAGAAAAGATGGAGCATTGTAAAAAATTCAAGAGGAAAATTCGACTTTTCTATTATTTTATGAAGATTATATGTGTCTTGAATTTTTTTTATGATTGTTATTTTGTATGAAATAAGAACCATCAAAATTTGGTGAATTTATATTTTTTTAAATTTGTTTATTTAATTTTGATATTTAATAAAATATATTATTGACAAATTCAGAAAATATAGTAAAAATTTTGGTTTATAGATTTTGGTTCTTCGAATTTTTTTCGTTATTATGTGTTTGAAGTTAGTTCATTATAGTTTGACAAAATGTAATATAATTTGAATAAAAATTAACTTCAAATGAATTATATTTTGGAGGTTTGTGTAGTTAAAATTTGACTAAATGTGATAATTACGGTTATTTTATCACTATTATGGATGTGTAAATATTTTTTAGCTTTAAGATTGAGATATATATAATGAGTGTTTATGATTAAAATGTGTCATAGAAATATGAATGATATTTAAATTTTCAGAAGATGGTGATATTTTATAATTTACAAAATGAAATGGTTTTGTCGTCTCTAAAATAAGTGCTAAACTTAAAAACTTTATTAGTTTTTGATAATTGACTATGATATATATTGGAAGATAGTAAGGTAGTTTTGTGACGCTATCTTTTAGAGAGAATAAATGATAAGTCTTATAAAGTGTTTCATATCTTTTTACTGATACGATTGGAAAATTTCTTTAAGTCCGTACTAAAAATATCTTTCACATAACATATAATTTTTTTTTGAATTTATCAAGATTTTAACTTTTGAACTTCTTTTAGACATCATGACAGATTATATTAGTATTTTTTGTTTATGGATTGTTTTTCTTGAATGTATTGTTTTATTTTATAAAATCAATATCAATAATATTGTATAAGAAAATCAAATTCTAAGAATTTTTAGACTCTATGACATATAATTCGGTTAAAAATATAGATATTATAGAACATTACTTGTAGTCATCTCATATAACTTCTAGGTATATTTTACTTTCTTTTTAAAAAATTAGGTTCAGATATTTTTGATGAACACATGTGTGGTCCCGTAGAATCTTGCTTGAAGGATCAATAATAGTGGATTACCAATAAGTTTAAAGATGTACATGTGTTAAGTTTTGAATTTAAATTGTGATTTTTTAAACACAAAAGATGTGAAGATTATATGTTATCTCTAGAAGTGCGAATATAAACTTTGTTAATAGTTCATTGTAACTTAATTTTCTTCTAAAAAGATATTTAATATCATTTATCTAGATTATATTTATGAGCACTACAATACAAAATTTTAATATGTTTGTTTGTCACCCGGTGATTATAACCTCTATTGAGCTCATACCCAATAGTTAAAGTGTTGGACTAAAATATTTTTCCTCATAGTATATTTTAGTCCAACTTGTATCTACATAACCAAAGGTTCATTATAAGATATTATTATATCCGGTCCATAATGAATTAATTGATACATGATTATATTTATAATTAAACCAACATGTACGACATTTATGATACTTAAGTTTTACAATGGATGTGGTATTCCATTAGGGCATCGTTATGATCTCATATTTAGATAATTTCTTGTACTAAAAATATCCACTTAAATGCGGTTTAAAGGAAATCATGTTAATTTGTAATCTAAAATACCTTATCTTTTTAGGCAATAATCATCAAAGAGTTAGAAGTGTTATGACATTTTATATATAACATTATTCGCAGTATCCATTGTGAACTATCACCTAAATGAACTTAGACTTCTCATAATATTATTGAGAAAAACTCCTACAAAAATATGAATATTACTTGAACAATAAAACAATTATCTAAGCTAATCAATAATTTAATATAAACTTTTTGAAAAACACTAAAACTATGTATACATGTAAAGCATTTGGGTGTCTTTTTAGAAACTGAATTATCTTACCCATTTGATCATCAAACTTACTTGGAGTTAACTTGTTCATTATACTGCAAACCCAACAAAAAAAAACTACATTACTTCTTAGATAAGTTATTACTTATTATACTAAATTTTCTGCAAAACTATAAACAATTACTAACTAGTAAAGAAATTAGGTTACCCTCTTAAAGTACACAATACATTTTCGGTTTTTGAATGATTCATTCTTCCAGAGGACAATTGAACTCGAACCTTAAAAATTACAGGACATAGTCAATAAATAACCCTAGAATTACTATAATTTTATGGGCAACCAAACATAAAAAGAAATTCAAATAATAATTGTACATGTTGGATTAAAAAAAACTCTTACCTTATGGTTAGACATAATTGATGCCTGTTAAACTAATTGTTTCTTCAAAATCAGTCTTTGAACCTAGATACAACACTTTGTAAGTCTGTATGGATATGTCTCTGGTTTCTTTCGATTCATCTTCCTTTCTTTTTTTTCATATTTTATTAGAGAGGATAAGGAGAAGAAAACAAATAGTTAAGCAGTTATGGTACAGTAAAAGAGAAAAAGGTAAAACTTTAACCGGCTAGGGTTTGTGTTTCTCTATTGACTTTGGTCTGAGCCGATGAAGTGAATTGAAGACTTAAGGTTATAGATAAGTATTGAACGGATAACAAAGATACAGTTAAGATTTTATCCACCCTCTAACAAACATGTAACAAAACATTTGTAAATGTGTTTTTTTTGTTATAATCACAATTGTTATTGTTTTTTTAAACAAAAATTTAAAACTGAAAGATATTATTTTTGGTACAATCGATTCTTTCCGCGTATGATGGTGGTTGCAATGACTTGAAGCTTGTCAACACGTGACATGCATGCATTTGTCGCTGATTTTGTGCTTCCCACTTCTTTAGGATGGTGCGGCGGTGAACAAGGACAATCAGGACCGTTCGTAAATTAAATCTTTGATTCTCTTGATCTAATTTTTAGGTTTGAGATGGGTCCATTCACGCGTGAATCCAACTATACATGTATTGTGTACCACTTACGGGCCCACCACTATAACAACTATCCCATTCTCTCTCTACTTTAACTTGTCGTTCTCCAGAGAACTGCAGTGCTACTAAAAAATCTCATGATTTGAGTATTTTTTTATCAATTTGAAATCTACTTCCTCTTCGCTTGAATTTCTAATTATTTTTTACCTGAAACCTTAAATGGGTTGACATAGTGGATAGTTTCGAATAATATGAAGATAAACATGAGCCTCTAAAGAAGAAGCAGGAGCCTCTGAAGAGGAAATGTGAGAATATAAGAGATTATTGCATACAGAGAGGCTAATCACCAGGTAGCTTTTGAATTTGGAAGAATATAGGGGATTTCAACTGGGGAACATCCAATCTTTAAAATCGACGCCTCAAGGAAAAATCTGATACAACAACCAAATAACAAGACCCAACTCGATATCAAATTAATCGATTGAGAAGAATCCAAATCACTGTTAATCAGAAATTTCACAGCTTGAAGATAATCCACAGTGAATCCAGAAGCTCTACTTCCTTAAAAGGAAAATAATTAAATTGAGAAAGAAATCAAATTCGATAAACACCATAAGGGAGCCAAACTGTTGGAATCCATCATGATATTTGAACGTTTGTGTAATAAAAATGCATTAGTTTTTAACTAATTATGATTAATAAGATTACATTCGTATGCGTATATATGTAGATATCACATGAATTAAGCATTATATTACTTAGTTGAATTGTTTGCATGATGAAACTAAAAGACTAAGATGTAAATAAAAACATAAACTTTATAAATATTTTCTAAATTAAGGACGCTCACACATATATTTTGTTCACGAAAGACTTTGGGAGTTAAATATTTAATTAGGGGGATGTAAAGAGAAAACACTATGTCTCTTTTAATGCAGTCTCAAAAATGAATCATGAAATTTGTTCTTGTTTGCTTTATTAAGTAAGAAACATATTTTTATATGGATGTTTATGAGCGTCATATAATTTGTATTCTTATCCAACATGCGTATATAAATCACATAAATTATCATAACATTTATGAAACTCATAAAATCATTGAACATAAATCATTTCTTTACTTGACTTATTTTTGTATGTCAACACACGATACTTTGTTTTTCCGAAATAATGAATGACCTATATATACTCTACTACATAATGGTCTTCCTCCATTAAACTTAAATTCCTATTTATAATTATTATCATGAATATTATATCATATTATGAACAAAATTGGATATACATAACACTTCCAATTTTCACTTTATATGTATTTCTTTTACATCTTCTTAATTTCTAATCTTGGGACATTGATTCAGAGAAAAATTATCTTTTTTCCTTAAGAGAATTTATAGGTTTATTATTATATATCTTAAAATTTATAGTATGTTCTTATTATACATATTTTATGATGAACTCATACTATATCAATAGTGATGCTAAAAGGTTTAAAATTATAAGACATAAAACATCTAATCCAGATAATTCACGTCGAATTGCTTTAATAAAAAAATGATTGACAATTCGTATAGTTTATTATAATAAATATGTTATTTGCATAAAATATTAAATACAAATGCATTTCTAATAATCTTTTGATATTCATAATTTTACTAAGTTCATCTCAAAAGTAAAAGTAACTATTACAATTGAAAAATCATGACATCGTTGATAGGATGATTTCTTAATCTTCTAAATTAATTTTTCAATATTACACACCATCATTGACTTAACTTTACATACGGTAGTTACATACTCTTTCATGTTAACTTGGACCGATTTACGTTTGTAATTTATCATACACAATAAATAAATTCTTTATGTTGTATAGTATATCAAGTTTTCTCATTATCCTCATTTAGAATTACATGGTCTTAATATTTATTTAATAAAGTTTTATGTTGAAGTGTGTAATGTATATCATAATTATCTTAAAAGAGTCATTCTCTTAAGTGAATAATATGTTCACTTAAAAGTCATGATTTGATATTAGATCTTATATATATTCATGTTAGTAATGCTTGGTTTCAAATATAAATATACACCAACTGGTCTTTTTTTAGATAACATGTAACTTTAATGTAAAATACATCAGTTTTCGCACTTGTTAACTTACTCGATATTTGAAAGTTAGAACTCCACGTGATATTGTATAATCTTAAATTGAATTATTTTATTACATCACAAAAGAGTTCATATTATGTAGAATTCTTTATGACATTACAAAAGTCAAAAGTAATTTTTATGTTGCATTGTAATGATCTAATATAGTGTATAATTAGTTATAGCGTTATATAAGTTGAAAATTAAATATTTATGTTATATCACAATAAAATTTATGTACTTGTTGAACTTTTTATGATATTTCCGAAATTGAAATTAAATATTTCTTATTAAATTACAAGAATTTTAATGTTATTGTAAAACCCAAAACTCTTTATAGAAAATACATTTTATAAGTTGATTACATATCATTACATATTTTTATGTTTGTGAATCTTTGAAAAAGTATTTTATTAATTTATTTTGTAGGTCATCTGAGGATGTTGATTTTTTTTCATAAATAACTTCAAGTACTTATTCTTAAAAGAATATTTAAACATCAATTTTTAGAGAGAGTGATCATTCTTATGATTAGGAGTTGAAAAATTAATTCTCATCATTTGAATATAAGTAAATCATTTATGTTTTTTTTTAAACTAAAGTTGTTCACCAAATACTTCCTCTCAAATTTAATACCCTCAAAATATTGTCTTTGGTCTAAACTTGGTCATGAGATATTAACAATAATAATTTATAGACCATACTAAATGTATAATAAAATGGCTATTAATATTATTAGATTCGAGTTTTCTTTTGCTAGACCTATGAGCTTTATTTTCCGTTGGACATCTCTAAATGTACTAATATTACAAATGAGATTTTTTCTTGATTTAAAGTTGATGTACCGGGTTTTAATAACTACTTCAAAATCTATTTATTTAATAACAAAACTTGTATGCATCAAAACGGATCATGGTATTATTCACTGAATTATAACACCTCTCATAGTCGTAACAACTAGGGTATGATATAACACATGTGATTCTTTAGCGAAATGGTACTTAACTCCGATCTTAAAATGATTAAAATTTTCAATGAATTCTCATTTTCAAATAAAATATAGATATAACAGTTTTAAAATTTATTTATGCATAATAGACTCGGACCATATATATCTATATAAATTTGTTTCAAACCACTTAATATCATTTACTAGGTATGTTTGTATTTAATATATCTAACATATGTATAGATAGACGAAATAATTAAAAGGCCCCCATAATATATAGCAATTAGCATGCTAGTCATGTTTTTACTAATGTGCCCGAATGATAGTGTCAAATATAGTTTGTTTTCTGGATTTCTGGTTTATTTAAGTGTATTATATAATAAATTTTTAGTGTTATTCCAAAATATAATTTTATGTATTTTATACAACTTATACAATTTGTAAGTCTTCTTAGACATGCACAAATTTTATTAGTTGTAATTGTATCACTTAATCACTAACAATTTAATTTCTTACATATAAATGTAGACTATGATAGTTCCACTTGTATCATTCCATTTAGCGTCTCTATTGAAGAGTTGAAAGTTAGTCCGAGGAGGATTTTGTGATAGAGAAATACTTTAGAGTCAAACTTAGAGAGAGAAAGTGTTAAAGTAGTAGAGAGAGAAAGTCGTACTATTCATCTCGAAATTCGTGAAGCGTGTGTGGTCCTTTTATAGTACAATTGCGGACCCCACACGCTTAAATTCGGGTTAATTACATTTTTTGGTCCCTGCTCTAAACTTCCTTCCTATTTTGGCTATATCTTTACAATTAGCGCATTTCAGCCCTTATACATTTATTTCTATGTATTTTGGCCCCTATACATTTATTTCTATGCATTTTGGCCCCTATACATTTATTTCTATGCATTTTGGCCCTTGTCTTTTATTCTCCCTCATCAGTAGCCCCCCAGTCTTAGTAAAAAATTGTTTTGCTAAGACTGAATAATTCTTCTGACCGGCCAAAATCTCTTCGAATTGCTACCCCTTCGAACTTCATAAGTCCCTTAGGCATAAAAGTCGCTTCTTCGAAAGATTTACTAAGACTGAATAATTCCTCCGGCCAAAATCTCTTCGAACTGTTACCCCTTCGAACTTCATAAGTCCCTTAGTCATAAAAATCGCTTCTTCGAAAGATTATCTCTTCGAATATGTACCAAGTAGCCCCCCAATCCTTGTAACATTTTGAGCAAAATGTTCGTCGAACAATTATATACTTAGGCGAAAAATGGTGCTAGGATTGATGATGTCACTGCACAGATACCAACGTTGGCCTGCGTTTGAAGAAACGGTACCTATTCTTTTGTCAGGAAACCCTTCCGCTTCCCATGACAACCTCTGACACAAGACCCTTCATCTTCTACTTTAGCTAGGCTGTCATATATTACTCACCTATAATGACCATCATACCCCTAGGCAAACAACATAAAAATGTCTCCAGGCTCCTTTTACCAAAGAAGCCCACTAAGCTTCTATAAATACCGACCTCTAGCTTCATTAATGTAACTTTTGTTCAATCACTTCTAGAGAGATAAAACTGGCGCATAAAGCTCGTCGAATTCCTGATTGGCTGTTGATTAGTAAACGGTTCGAGGAGAGGGTTGCCGCTGGTGAAGACGTAAGGCCGCATCCCCCGCCATTGACTACAACATTCTTCGGTTCTTGGCCTCCTTCGGACAATTCGACTGCCATTATTCCTCGTGAGGTAGCTCGTCAAAGCTTATTCAACGAAAACAACCCTCCGAAAGAAATGGGGAAAGAAAAGTCTCACAAGCACTCGTCAGGTTCGAAGAGGAAAAAGTCTCACAGAGATAGAAAAAATTCTCACGAACGAAAACGGGCTAGAGGGGCTTCCCTAACCATTCGAGAGCCCACTGTTTCAACTAATGTTGAAGACCACCCCCAAAAATCTCCAGGCCCGCGAAGGATTTCGAGTAGTCCTCCTCGGAACGCAGTTAGCCCTCCTCGAAGACAAAATTTGGAGCAGAATGTCGAAAATCCTCCTCGAAACTCAGTTAGTCCTCCCCGAAGGCAAAATTTGGAACACAACGTCGAAAGTCCTCCTCGAAGGCAAAGGCTAGAACACAACACTGGAAGTCCTCAAAGTCAAAACCTAGAACACAATACCGAAAGTTCTCCTCGAAGGCAAAACTTAGATCAAAGTACTGAAAATCTTAGTCGAAGGCAAAACCTAGAAGACAATACTGAAAGTCCTCCTCGAAGGCAAGGAACAGAAGCTTCTAGTCTGCCCTCCACACCATCCATGACCATCCATGGTACTCAGTTCTCTCCTTCAAGAACACTTATCACCGAAGAGGATATGCGGATTAGGCATGAGGAATCGTTAGACCCCATAGTTATGAAACCTTTCAACAAGTTCCTTGGCCGGAAAAAACCCATTACCTCCGTGTCAACCCCTGCAACTGGTGGTACTTCCTCTTCGGCAATATCCGAGGAACAAGCTCGCCGGATTGCACCAAAATTAAAGGGAGATGTGACTTTGCCCTTGGAGTTAGACAACATCGTCGGAAATAATATCAGAGGTATCGAGAACAAACATATGGTAGCCCTGGCCAACATCAAGTACAAGTACTTTTCTGAGGATGAAGAGACAATGCTTAGGGCTCGATGGGGCATTCCTTCTTATATTGATATCAGGTTTCCCTCCGAAGGAGAGACGCCCTTGTCTGTGAGGGATCACGAAGTGGTGGTCTACACAGAAATCATGAACTGGGGGCTAAGGTATCCCTTAGACCCCTTCTTTATTGAATACCTTGCCAAAATAGATCTCTGTCCCTCACAAGTTGGGCCCAACATGTGGTTCACATTAATGGCTTGCATAATGGCCTCAAGACTTTCAGGCCAGGAATTTTTGCTAGAACAGATCATCGGTCTGGCTGGTCTTGCTCGAAACCCTTACTTCCCCTTTTACTCAATGACATTTAACCGGGGACAAAAGGTGTTGAAAGATCTCTTGGAGGCAGACAAAAAATGGAGGCAACAGTTCCTCTTTTTCTCTGGATGCTGGGAGACTGGCTCCCCGGCCACTCCTTCGAATCCACATAAGCTCTCCTTAAAGTGGACCATGAAATGTAAGTATTCCTCGAACCATTGTATTCCTTCGAACGTAAAACTTTTCAGTATATTTCTCTAAGTTTAATACTCCTTCGAATCTCATAGTCACCATTTCTTCGAACAGCATATTCTGTGTAATCAGTCTTCTCCTTTGCTATTTGCTGCAGCTATGACCGGAGTATCCAAACCCTACACCGACTATGTCGAAGGAGCTACCACTGTTTTCACTAACCTTCGCCTGTGGGCAAAAGAACAGTGGGACAATCGTTTTCGCCGTTGCTTTGTCGATGAGAACTTGGCCAGAAGTCGACTCTGGAGGCTCGATCCTTTGGATCGTATAAGCATGAGGGCCCTAATGACTCCACCTTCTGAACGAGAAGTGCTAGAGCGATGCAGCATGCAAGATGTGACCATCTATCTACCCAAACGCTCCCGTTCGCAAAGTCACCTGGGTGAACCTCCAGAAGATGAGGCCATACCATCTCAACCAACAAATCCCAAACCAGTCGTGATGACTCAAAAATCCAATTCTTCGAAGAATATAAAGGCCTCAAACTCCAGTAACCCTCGAACAACTGAAGTCCGTCGAACAGATGAAACTCCTCGATCAAATGCTTCAACAATATCTCCTCCTTCACCTGCTGCTACTATCCTTCCACCAAAGAAGGACGACAAGAGAAAGGATTTGAAAGGAAAGGGAATTCTGCTTGAGCCCATCGAAGAGCGATCCGAGGGAGGAGAAACCCCTGATAACAATGAAGGTACTAACTTCGACAGAGAAGTTCAAGATGGTGCAGTCGATACTGAAAACAGGGGTGGCCTATCACCCAAGGAAACCTCCTACCCATCTTTACATTCTCCCCTGACCGAGGCATCTCAACCAGCCTCCTTCGAAGGCAGTCCAAGGGTGGCTCCTATTCCTGTCCCTCGAACAAACCCCCCATTATTCGTTCATCCTGATGTGGCCTGTGGTGACTTTTCTGAGTTCGATTCTGCAGATCTAGGATCTCCATCGAGCTCCTTCGAAGTCCCCTTAGACGATGATTTGTCAATGAGTCTACGAAGGCTGCTGCACACGTCAGTTAATCGAGGAAAGAAGATGCGCCATCTCGAGAAGCGCAAGAATCACTATAAGTTTAAAGCATCGGTTGCTGCCGCTAAGCTCGAAGAAGCCAAGAAGGAGCATGCAGTTGTCGAAGGCCAAGCAGATGCCTTGTATGAGCGTCTTTCTGCTGCTGAGCATTATATAACAGTGATAGAACATTGCTGCCAGGAGGAGAGGGACTTATACAAGAAAAAGACTGACACCCAAGAGTTGTTGATCTCTGAGTACAAGGCAGGGCATCGCAAGGCATGCGATGCCTTCGAGCAATGCAGTGAGGGTTTTAAGAAGGTTGTTGAAGAGCGCGACGATCTAAAAAGAAAGATCAGAAGTTTCCCAGCAGAGATCAAAGAGGCAAAGGAACAAGGTGCAGATGCCTATGCTGCCAAATGTTCGAAGACTTTACAAGCTCGAGATGCTGCCACTCGAGCTGGCTTATTGACCCAAATATACACCGACCACCCTGAATATGAACTGGGTCCTTTCTGGAAGCTTGTTCCCCCAGAACTTCGTCCACCCCAAATAGTTCTCAGTGAGAGCGACGACTCAGAAAATGAAAGGAGTGATGATTCGAAGAACGCTGATTAAAGGAAAAGGTCGTAGGTAGTTTTTTGTATGGCCTAAAAGGCCTATATTTCTTTTTTGTAATGGTTGGAAGCTGTTGTGCTTTTCCAACAAGTATTGTTCTTTTTGGGTGGCCGAATAGGCCGTAATTCAGCAATATATTGTTCATCGAATTTTTCATGGTGTTAGCCCTTCGAACAATGGTAACTTAAATTAGAAATTTGTTATGTCTTTGACAGACTGAAATATTGACCTGTTCTTCGAAACATTTGCACTTATATGTCCTTCGAACATGGCCCTTCGATCAATAAGTACAAAATATATGCACCAAGTTTTACACTTGGCCTTAAGCCTTCGAATTGTGACTTATGTGGCCATTGAAATGTAACCCTTCGAACGGAGCCCTTCGAATAATAATTATCAATATATGCGCCAAGTTTTACACTTGGCCTGAGGAATATTTTGAATCCCAACTCATCGTGGCACATCGTCATGTGACCCGAAGAATAGTTTTAAAGTCCCAAATCATCGTGGCACATCGTCATGTGACCCGAAGAATAGTTTGAAAGTCCCAAATCATCGTGGCACATCGACATGTGACCCGAAGAATAATTTGAAAGAGCCAAATCATCGTGGCATACTTAGTGTTAATGTAGTTCGAAAGATAGGTCGAAGAACATTAACTCAAGGCACATGCTAGTATGACCCAAAAAATAGTGAGGGACAACAATTCGAGGCACATGTTACTGTGACCCGAAAAATAGTGTGAGGGACAACAATTCGAGGCACATGTTACTGTGACCCAAAAAATAGTGTGAGGGACAACAATTCGAGGCACATGTTACTGCGACCCAAAAAATAGTGTGAGAGACAACAATTCGAGGCACATGTTACTGTGACCCAAAAAATAGTGTGAGGGACAACAATTCGAGGCACATGTTACTGCGACCCAAAAAATAGTGTGAGAGACAACAATTCGAGGCACATGTTACTGTGACCCAAAAAATAGAATTAAAGGCAAAGAAACTTTGTATTGATGGGATCACCGGAACACCTCATTAAAACCTTCCTGTGCCTAGCAGGGTAGGAACGAGTGTGTCCTCACCAAAAATTTTCCCGAGGGATACACTGAATGGGGAACAGAAATACAATATTTGCTCATAGCTCTGCTAATCGAGATACAGCTTTAAATGCTCAATATTCCAAGGTAAACGAAGATGTCGCCCATCTTTGTCCTTCAACCGATAAGTACCTGGTTTGATTTTTTCAGTGACCATGTATGGGCCTTCCCAATTGGGACCCAGCTTCCCCAAACTTTTGTCCTTGGTGTGCAAGAAGATTTTCCGTAGGACTTTGTCTCCCACCTGAAAATCTCTATGGTTAACTTTGGATGCAAATCGGCTTCGCATAAGAGTTTGATAATGAAGGGAGGTCAATTGCGCCCGCTGCCTCTTTTCCTCCACCAGGTCTAACGCCAAAGCTCTATGCTCTTTATTGGCGTCTGAGTCATAAGTCGCTATACGGTGTGAGGGGAAGAGGAGCTCTGGTGGGACCACGGCGTCCATTCCATAAACTAAGGCAAAAGGGGACACAGCAGTAGCTGTTCGTGGAGTCGTTCGATAAGCCCATAGTACTTCTTGTAAATAGTCGGGCCATTTCCCCGCCTTGCCTTCTAAGTTCTTCTTTAGCCCGTCGAGGATGGTTCGATTGGTTACTTCCACCTGGCCATTTGCCTGAGGATGAAATGGCGCCGAGAAACATTGTCGTATACCCCTTGATACACAAAAACTCTGAAATTCTTTGTTATCAAACTGTGGTCCATTGTCCGTGGTAATCTGCAACGGCATACCAAAACGACAACAAATATTAGATAAAACAAACTTTATCACCTCCTTGGCTTTTGTTCCTGCAAGTGGCTCAGCTTCTACCCACTTAGAAAAATAATCAACAGCTACAATTATCGTCTGTCTGCCCCCAGAGGCCATAGGTAGAGGTCCAACCAAATCAATGCCCCATCTGTCAAAAGGAACCGCCTCTGGGACGCTTTCCATCAGTGCTCCTGGCTTGTGGATTATATTAGCGTACCGCTGGCACGTGTCACAACGTTTGACCAAATCTTTTGCATCGGTCGAAATAGTTGGCCAATAATATCCTGCCAAGAATACTCGGCGAATCAGAGCTTTATATCCACAATGAGCGGATCCTTCGCCATCGTGTAACTCGGAGAGGATAATTTGTGAGTCGGGTCCATTCAAGCACCTCAGCAATGGTCGACTCAGAGACTTCTTATACAACGATCCGTCCAACAAAATGTAACCGTGAGATTTGAATCTTACTTTTCTGGCTTCATATTTGTCGGCGGGCAAGATGTCATGAGCCAAAAAATCAATGATGACCGTTCTCCAATCAGGGGTAATCGCATGATTTTCCTCTGAGACATTCATCACATGGTCTTTAGAGATAGAGATCGATGGGCATGTCTGGGTCAAAACCCAAGGATAACCTTCCGTCCGAGAAGCAGAAGCAAGAGAATCCGGGATGGCATTCATTTCCCGTCGGACATGCTCGAACTTGACGCCTTCGAACTCCGACGCCAAATCTTTTATCAGTTTCAAGTACTGTACCAATGTTTCCTTCCTTGCCTCGGACTCCCCTGAAACCTGATTGATCACCAACTGAGAATCACTGACCAATTTTACCCGTCGAGCCCCGCATATTTGGGCCAAGCGTAGGCCGGCTAAAGCTGCTTCGTACTCAGCCTCATTATTAGTAGCTTTGAAAACAAAACGGATGGCTTGAAACATGGCAACCCCTTGCGGGGATATTAGCTGGATACCTGCCCCGCAACCTGAAATGTTCGACCCCCCATCCGTTCGAACTACCCATTCTTCCTCAGCAACTGTGTCAGGTTCTTCCTGTTCGTCCCTATCAGAGTGAAATTCAACCAAAAAATCCGCTAACACCTGTGCCTTTATTGCTGTGCGAGGTTCAAATGTTATATCAAAGTCTCCCAACTCAACGGACCACTTAGTCATTCTGCCAGAGACGTCAGGTCGCTGTAATAGACTTTTCAGAGGAAACGTCGTTCGGACCACTATTGGATGCGCTTGAAAATAAGGTCTCATCTTCCTCGCTGCTGTCACCAACGCCAAGGCCACCTTCTCCAAAGTAAGATACCGTTTTTCGGCATCCAGCAAACTCTTGCTGACATAATAAATTGGCCTCAATAGAGCGTCAGCTTCCCGGAGGAGCACGGAACTGACCGCACACGCGGATACCGCTACATAAACAATCAACGTCTCCCCCACCAATGGTTTAGATAAAATCTCCGGAGAGGTTAGATACTCCTGAATTTGACGAAACGCCGTCGAACATTCTTCGGTCCAGCAGAAATGCTTCGCATTTCGCAAAACTTTAAAGAATGGGGCACATTTGTCCGACGAGCGGGAAATGAATCGATTGAGGGCAGCCAACCGCCCTGTCAAGATTTGCACCTCCTTAATGTTTCGAGGAGGACTCATATTGATCAACGCTCTTAATTGCTCCGGGTCCGCCTCAATACCTTTCTCACTGATCATGTAGCCAAGAAATTTACCCGACCGCACTCCGAAAATACACTTTTCTGGATTGAGTTTTAAGTTGACCCTACGCAAATTGTGGAATGTCTCTGTGAGGTCGGCAAAATGGTCGTCGTCTTTCTCACTTTTTACCAACATGTCGTCGATATAAGCTTCCATATTCCTCCCAATCTGCTCCTCGAAGGTCTTGTTAACCAGTCGCTGATAAGTTGCCCCCGCGTTTTTTAAACCGAATGGCATGACCTTGTAGCAGTATAGACCTCGCCCGGTAATAAAAGAAGTGCTCTCCTCATCATTAGCAGCCAAACGGATTTGATTGTATCCCGAGTAAGCATCCATGAAAGATAACAACCGATTTCCGGAGGTCGAGTCTACTAACTGATCAATGCGCGGGACAGGAAAAGGATCCTTAGGGCAAGCACGGTTTAGATCTGTGAAGTCGATGCACATCCTCCATTTGCCATTCTTCTTCCTTACCAACACCGGATTCGATGCCCATAGGGGATAATGCGACTCGCGAATATGACCAATACTTAAAAGTCGTTCGACCTCCAACAAGATCGCTGAGGCCTTTTCCGGGGAGACAGGCCTCCTTTTCTGAACTATTGGTCGAACATCTGATCGCAAGGCGAGCTTGTGACATATAATCTCCGTCGGCACCCCTGTGACATCCTGTGCACACCAAGCAAACATATCGAGCCTGTCAGATAAAAAATTAATCAACTTTCCTCTAAACTCGGGGGAGAGATGAACCCCTATTTTCAAAACTTTCCCAGTCATGAACTCGTGTGGCGAAGAGTCCTCCTCCGGGACCTGAAATCCGGGGGCCTCCCTCGGATCATCACAAGGAATGACCTCGGAGGGTGGCCCCTTTAATTGCTATGCTGAGTCTGAAGGCCCCCCTCGAACTCCCTTAGAAGACAAGGCGATTTGATAGCATTCTCGTGCCATTTTCTGGCTACTTCTGACCGTGCCAATATTGTTCCCGATAACATATTTCAGACACTGATGCACCGTGGAGATGACGCCGTGCATCCGTGATAACCAAGATCGACCTAGAATGGCGTTATACGAGGTGGGAGCGTCGACTACAATGAAAAGTACCTCCACTTCTTTTTTAAATGGTCCACGCCCCAACTCTACTATACATTGAAATTCTCCCACGACAACCGCGGTAGCTCCAGTAAAACCTACTATCGTTCTGTCAGATTTTCGGATAACCGGTGGGTCAGAAATGCGGCGATAAGTGCTCATAAACAAAATGTTCGCAGAGCTTCCTGTGTCAATAAGTATCTTTTGAATCTGATCCCCCGCGATGCCCGCCGCGATCACTACAGCGTCCTCATGGGGGCCTGCAATATTACGCATATCATCATCATCAAAACAAATAATAGGCGAAGGCGACCGATGCATTTGTGCGGAGACTCCAGCTTCGATCTGGGTGGTCAAATTCACCATGTGCCTTTTGCGTGAGCTGTTCGAATTTCCTGCAATAGTGTCTCCGCCAAAGATTGCTAAGGACTCAAAAAATGCACACAGACTATCCACTTTCCCCTTTGGGATTTCTTCTTCGACCAAATTCACATTGTTCCTCCCAGCTTTTGGGTCCAAATACTCTTGCTCGATGTCAAAATCGTCAACCCCTTCGGAAATCACCATGGTCGTGTCAGTATTCTTTGAGACAGCTTTTACCGCGGCATTCTTCTGGGAGTGCTTTTTGACATACTCTAGCAGCATTCCGTTTTCGATGAGAGACTGCACCTCCTTCTTAAGGGCTATACAATCTTTGGTGTCATGGCCCACATCCTCGTGATACTTGCAATATTTGTTAACGCTTCTGCTTTCCCTTGGTGTCTGTATGGGAAATGGTTTCCTAAACGTGACCGAAGATTTAGCTTTATCAAATATGGCAGCGACATTTTCCGTCAACTCCGCATAGTAGTCGGGTCGAGTCCACTTGTTCGACATATATCTTCCCCCCTGATTGTGGTTTGAGTGATTGCCATAATATTGCTGATTTGATTTTGGCCTTGGAGGATACTGACCCGCGCTTTTAGTCTGAACAGTCAACCGAGGGCCCTGGGTGCTTGACTCAGTCCTTTGGAACTGATTATGGTCCAATTGTTCTCCGGACCCTTTTTCTGAAGCTTGGGTTTCTTCTACCAGAATTCTCTTTTCAACTTGGTCCAGCAATGCCCCAAAAGTCATTGCTTGGCTTTCTGCCACTGTGTCTTTCAACAATCCGGGGAGCAATCCCATCCTAAACGCGGCTAGTGCCACCGAATCCTTGCAGTATTCCATGTCTGTCTTAGTCTTGACAAAACGATTGGTGTAGTTTTTGAGGCTCTCCCCCATTTTTTGTCGGCAGTAAATTATAGTGTCCCCGTTGGCCCGAAACTTCTTGCTACCCACGAAGTGTTGTCTAAAAATGCTCCAGAACATGTCAAAGTTTTTAATAGACCCCTGAGGTAACCTGTTGTACCACTTGGACGCCACTCCCTTAAAAGTTTGAGAGAATGCTCTGCACAGGAGTTTATCATCGTCGTCAAAGTTTATCATAAAATTCTTAAATTGCTCGATATGACTATCCGGATCTTGAGTTCCGTCGAATTTTTCAAGCTTCGAGATGTCAAAATGCTTTGGGAGATTCCCTACTAAGATCTCCGAAGACAAAGGAGAGGCTCTCCAATTGTGCCCTGTTCGATAAACATTGGACCTCAGATTATCATTGTTCGAGAAGTACAAGCCCTCCTCGGAGGGCAAAGTGTACTGTTGCTGCCATTCCGAATTCCGAGGACCTACATTATCCTTCCCTGGGCACTTCACCTGCTCATGAGAGCGATCATCTACTCGGTCGTGGCGACTCCTCTCCCGTGAGGACTTCCTCTCCGAACTCCTTCCCCTCCGAGCTTCATTTTGCCTTCGACCACGCTTTTTCTTCCTGTGGCATCTTCGAGGAGAAGATTCAGAAGTGCTGTACCGCGAATAGCCACTCGAAGAAGCTGAGTCCGAACGGTACTTGTCTTTCCTCCTTAGAGATCGTCGCTCACGCCTCCGGGACCTATCATCCCTTTTCTTGGGACGAGTTTCAACGTCCCGTTCCTCCCTTTGCTCGACGGGCTCTCTCCTTATCTCAGATCGGATGTTTCTTTGGGCGGCTTCTTTCTCCGCCTTCAACTTTTCGATTTCCAGCAACAGTTCATTCCTCTGAGCCAAAAGAGCGGAGTCGTCAAAATCATTTTCAACTCGCCGACCTCCCTCTCCTTCGGACTCCAAGTCATTTCGAAAGTCATCCCCTTCCATGTTTTCCTCGCAGGGATCAACTAGATCGTCCCCCCGACCTTCCATGGTTCTCCTCGGAATAAGAACTATTTCTAGGGAGTGATGATCGTCGGAACGATTCTCGTTTCCCACAGACGGCGCCACTGAAGAGTTGAAAGTTAGTCCGAGGAGGATTTTGTGATAGAGAAATACTTTAGAGTCAAACTTAGAGAGAGAAAGTGTTAAAGTAGTAGAGAGAGAAAGTCGTACTATTCATCTCGAAATTCGTGAAGCGTGTGTGGTCCTTTTATAGTACAATTGCGGACCCCACACGCTTAAATTCGGGTTAATTACATTTTTTGGTCCCTGCTCTAAACTTCCTTCCTATTTTGGCTATATCTTTACAATTAGCGCATTTCAGCCCTTATACATTTATTTCTATGTATTTTGGCCCCTATACATTTATTTCTATGCATTTTGGCCCCTATACATTTATTTCTATGCATTTTGGCCCTTGTCTTTTATTCTCCCTCATCATCTATAAACTAAGAAAATAAAATAAAATGTAAACTATGTAGAAGCCATGTAAGAAACTTTTTTGGTCGAGCCAAGTACCAAACCTGTTACGACCCTTCCAAATTATCACATATCTTCCTAGAAAAAATATGATCATTTTTGCTGAATTTGACTAAACTTTCTTAAGATTTGAAACCATGTGTAACTTAATTATCTCTAATAATTATTTGAATTATTTGTAGAGATATTGGCCATAAAAATATTTTTATTGGTCAAAAGAGACGTATTTCTCTCATACCTTTCAATTTTTACGTTGACAACAAATATGAAGTCTCATGATAACAACAAAAGTTAAAGCATATATATGGTGATGACGACCCATAAAATATCACTAAAAATAAACTTTAAAACTTGATCCCAAAATATATTTGTATATAAAACTCTACAAATTTTACCATTTTCTTTATCTTTAAAGAAGTCTAGTATTAATATTGTAATCTTAATTGCTATTATTTTGTTGGATCTAACAAACTTAAATTGTATATATATACTAAAATACAAAAAATTGTATCTTGAAAGTGATTTTTTATAAATTTGAATGAGATAACTAATTTTTTATTATGATACGCTTAAAGGACGCTTGCATAAAATATCCTAAGATTTATTTGGTTAAAACTTACCCATTTTACTATAGTTTGTCTATGATACACTTAAATTTTAAAGTAAGACGGACATGTTATCCACTTTAATGGTCTCACATATATTTTGGCATTACTATTTAACAAGTATATTATTTTTCCATTTTACTTAAATAATTTTATTATGATTTAAAATTTGGTATTCCAAAAAACATAATTATAACATAAGTCTCAAGTAAAATTATAATCACATATACCATAACATAAAATTGGACAAGAGTTCATATGAACTGGTTCACCATAAATTTTAGAGAAGACTTGTAAGCCACCACGTTATATATTTCTTTTATAGACCAATTTTGTAAGAAAATCAATGTTGGTTTACTATGACTTTCTACAAACAAACATATTTTCTTATGATTCGATCCCAATACTTAGTGACATACTTAATAAGACCATTTAACATTTAATTTTAGTTTTTTATCAGTATACAATGTTCGATCCTCATGATATTTTCTCATTCTCTGACAAATATGTGTATAATATTCATGTGGTCCTAATTATGTAAACAAGAATGATCTTGAACGTGAAAGAATGAACTATTTTGCTATAAGTTTTTTTTAAAATTAGAGGTCACTCAGGTGGCATGACTGTTTTGTCAAGACAATTCTTGGATTAGAACATCTAAAATATTCACATGTGACTTACACATAACACCAATATTTCATGAGTAGATGATGGTGCATGCATCTTGTTACACAATTAATACATATACATATCTATGATCAAAGGTTCTAAAAATATAAAAAAGATCGATATGCTAATAATTTATACATCTCATTTAGGTATTATAAATCTGAATTGAAATAAACACTATAAAATCTTGAAAACTAAAATAAATAAATTTTTAGATATACATGACATTACCTTATGCGATCGAAATTCCAAACATCTTTGGGCATTAAAAATATCATCTCATGTATCCCAATGGTCAAAAATAATTTTATTATTAATAACATACAATCTATGATAGAAAATTTTAGTAACTTATCCTAGATTTAATAGTATATATGAGAAAAATTTGTAACTTATAGACTGTAAGGTTTTAAGGTTTGTTCCATTGACCCTAGCCAGGACAGTTGTGCACAATATTGTGAAAGAAAATAATATTAGTTTGATAACGACCTTGGCGAATATATTTGAAAAGATTTGGGCAAAAAACACAGGACATGTGATGAAGAAACTCTCCATATTAAAACCGAAATAAGGTGTTTCAGTTACAAATCACTTAAAAGAGTTCAATGAAATTATGAATGCTCTATCATCCGTCGTGATCAAATTTAATGATGAAATTCATAAGTAGTTATGTACCCAAAAACTGAAAAGTTGTGAAAACTATCGTAAGTAGTTCTGTCGGCAAGAAGAAAATAAAGTATAATGACATACTCAATCTGATTCTCGGTTAAAAAAGTTTGAAAGAAGAATTCTGGTGAATCTTCGAATAATGGTGTCGCCTTTAATGTTAAATCCAGAGACATATCATCTTATAAAACTATAAAAGAAGACGATTTAAATCAAGAATATATAAAATCAAAAGCTAATATAAAGGTCCACGGGGTCCACCCAGATACTCGAACTGTGGTTAGATTGACACATACATATATACTGCAAAAAACCTAAGAAAAATGATAATAAAAGTGAAAATATTGTTACAAAACCATGTAATATGTATTGATGCTTATTGTTGAAAGTCTCGTAAAATCTTGTGCTCCATTCCCAAGAGTTTCTTAAGATACTTCTTTAAACCGATAAAATCTTTGGAAACTATACTGCAACTAATTTAGAACACCTTATTTAGTTAATTGTAGACTACTTCATATAATAAGTATTTGAGACATCAAACTTTATAAGTTGAGAATTCGAGCAAGTGAGAGTTATCTACAAAATATGAGATAAAATCTTTACTCAATACTCAGACGTGGCAGCTAACTAAGCTGATTCACATAACAAATAAGCGTAGAAAGTAAAAGAAAAAAGGATTTATTCAACACTTAGAATTGGTACGAAGAAAAAAATATAATTTTGTATAGTGATAGTTGAAGTGACATCTTCTTAACGAATAATCCGACATACCTTTCTGAAACCAAACATATGGATATTAAATATAAATTGATTCGATATTTGATAGAAGATGGTTAGTTGAAAGGTGAGAATATCAATGAAGCAAAAAATCCAGCAGACATGTTGATGAACCCTCTAAACCTTGAGAAACTAAATTGTGGGCAGCTTTAGTGGGTCGTCAAGCTTGATGATAGATTAAGAAAGTTGTTGCAATGATTTGTATGTAAGAAGTTTGTTGCGAGCGGAGTTATGGTGCATCGTGATGTGGCCGTCTACGAATGGGAGATTATTATGTTTGTGTAAAACACGATAGTACATAGTATGGTTTACATTTGTTAGGGTGACGACCAAAGTCTCACATCCCACATCGGTTAAACATGAAAATGAACAATGGTATATAAGTAAAAACCTATCTCAACTAGTACGAATGTTTTTGGAAATGAACCAAAACAAAATCTCATATATTTGCGGAATATTTATAAATTTTTTTATATTGAAAGCTATATGTCTCAAGAAATTACTTTTTAATTTTTTTTGCATATTAGTATATAATGTAAACTTTAATATTTTTTAATATTTTTTATCTATTAAATTTATTTTAAGCTTTTTATAAAAAAAATTATCATAACTTTCATTAATATTTATACATAACTCCAAAACGGAGTGTATTGTATAACCAAAGAAATATTAAATAAAAAAACTTTTTATAAGTTTGAGAACACACATTCTCCTCATCGAACTCGTAATTTAATCAACATCTATTTTAATAACTTTAAAGGGTAAAAAAGTGGTTGAGAGAATTTGTACCGACAATAAAAATCAAAAGGTTTTTTTTTTTTTAAATTAAGAATATTATTGTGGTAGGGTCTATTTATATTATGTGTGCAGCTTTATAAGGAAGTAAGTAGGATTTGCAATGGTTCATGCGAACCGGAATCTGATTTACGAACGGAGAACTGAATCGAATTTTAGTTAATTTGTTTGTGGTTTTATTTTAAAAATTGAGATGAGAAAAATCGAATCCATAAAATCAGTTTGGAATCGAAATGATCGGTAGGTCTAAAATAAACAAATAGACTAATATATTTATTAAAATTTATTTTATAAATATTTTATTATCAAAATTATTAAATAATGATCTATTAAAAAAAGTAAAATATTAACTTTTGAATTTTAAATTTTATCATTTATTTAAATAAAAAATTAAATTAAATTTTTATATCTTTTAAATCCATCTAAACCGAATTAAATTGAAACTTATTATAAATGATCGAATTGGACTAGACCAAAACAAAACCGAATAGGATAGAGTCAAACTAAACTTGAATGAATCGAGCCGAACGTCTTCCAAACCCAAGTTTGATTCCAAAATCTAAAATCCAAAACTTAACTTGAAATAAATTTAACTACCCAAAGTGTGGCATCTAGTAATATGGACCGAATCAAAATTGACCAAAAATGGTATGAAATGGATTAAACGATAGTTTATTGAGCTAAAACTGGACAAAATCATATCCAAAACGAATCAAATTGTTCGGCATCGAACCGACCACAAATTTAATGGTCCGATTCAATTCCAAAATCTACGACTAAAAAATTAGCAGTCTGCATCGATAAACTTGAGTACAATTTGGTTTTGTAAATACCGTTAAAATACAAATACTCATTATCGTCCATCCATCCACATTTAAACACAAATACATGACCTAAACAAACCGATATCTAGTATGAATTTAATTGAAATAGAAATCGAAATAAAACGGAAACGGATCGAACTAGATTAAACGAAACCAGTCAAGCCAAAATCGAACAACATCTGAACCAAACCAAATAAAAGATTTACCAGTACAGTTCGATTTTTTTTTTGGAGGGAACCCGCAGCCGCTACTCAGAGTGCAATGAGTGCGCACAAGGTAAACCCTCAGTCTGACGCGATAGCCTGCAAACCAACGCCAGAAGGTAAACCACACAAGATGACAGGCTCAGCCGAGAAAGCGTATGCAGAGGGACTCGAACTCATGATCTTTTGGTTATAAGAATGCCATGTTCAACCAACTCGGCTACCCCTTGAGGGCTATAGCCAAAAAATAAACAACACAAAATGACAGATTCAGACGAAAAAACGTATGCAGAAAAAATTACAACCATGCGTTACTCAACTAACTCGGTTACTTTTTGGAAACGTACACTTTACTATTTTTTTTTTCGGAGGGAACCCGCAGCCGCTACTCAGAGTGCAATGAGTGCGCACAGGGTAAACCCTCAGTCTGACGCGATAGCCTGCAAACCAACGCCATAAGGTAAACCACACAAGGTGACAGGCTCAGCCGAGAAAGTGTATGCAGAGGGACTCAAACTCATGACCTTTTGGTAATAAAAATGCCATACTCAACCAAATCGAATACACTTTACTATTTGTTATTCAAATTGTGGTAATCGGACATACTCGCATGGACGTTCGTAAAATTAGTAAATAATAAATTGGGTTGGATTAAAGTTTAAATCAGACATCACATACCCCGTGTGAAGTAGTTGAGTGCAATATTGTGATGGCAGTACATCGTGATGTCATAATTTGACCTGTTCCCGGTAGAAACAAAAACAATCAATAGCGGTGGTGTGGCGTCGACTATTTTAAGTATGAATGTATTAACATAGTAAATATTATAGGTGGGCTATAAAAAGCTTACATAGAAGCTTAGTTGTCGTCTTTATTTCTCTATTTACGGATTCTCTTATTCGTTTTTCACACAGGAAATTGTTTTTTATACCAAAAATAAATAAGAAAATGATCCCTTTTTTATTTTATTTTAAAATATTAAATAAATAATTTTTTAAGTGTTTTAGGGAATCTAAAAACATTTAACTTCGACCGATGAAAAACTATCGAAAACAAATTCTTAGATTATTAAAATACAAATGAAGAGTGTGTTTACAATAAATAATTTGTATATGACTACTAAAACATCATGATTTAAAAAATCAAATAATAACTATAAAATCAAGTGAGCGGATTTTATCAACATCCACAAAAAAACCAGTAGAGTAAAGAGAAAATATTCATCAAAAACTCATAGGACGAAATATCACAAACTTCAAAACAAGTAAAATAATTCTGGAAAATAAACTAAAACTAAAGTTAAAAAAACTAAACTAAAAACAAAAATAGGAACCAGATTCAGATAATATAACTTTTTTTATTAAAGAAAATACATTAAAGAAATAAATGTTTTACAACTATTTCAAAGCATTTCCTTACAAGACAACATATGAAGTATTGGTACACATTTTAAAGGGTCATACCCTCGCAAATAATAGTGTTGGAGTACGCCACAAAATTAACCACAACGACAAAAACATTTATGGTTTTTTTTATGTGGGAGAAGTTCACAGTATCACATAACAACGAGATAAGTGTCTTGATCTTGATCTGACGATGAGTCAAATAATCTGGATGATTCATGCAAGACAGTATAATATTAGTTAGTTATAATTTTTTTAACGCGGCCAAAGAATTTTGGTGCTATGTAATCTGTAACGGAGGTCAGAGAGGATGCAGTGAGATAATGACGAACCCAACAAGCTAATGTCCGTAAGGTCTTGACATTCCTCCCCTGCTCTATATAGTAAACAACTGTACAGAACATCGTGCGTCAAATGTGTCCAAGACTAATTAGAAGGGTAGTTCCAGCTGCAAGCATTATGCAGCTAGTAAGGCAAGTAAAATTAGTGAATCAACATAAGTGGTTCGTGATTTGTACTAATGGAAAAAATTACAACTAACTAGTAACTTTGTTGCAACATCGATTGTCATTAGCGACTAATTTATAAAGAATTTGTAACAAGAGTATTTTTTACCCTCATATCAATAATTAACACGAAGTTGCAATGGTACAGTATAACATTTAATGACAAAAAAAAATTGACATAATAGTAACTCATTGGACATTTTAATATTAGATTTTAATTAACCCGAAATAAAATAGTTACCAATTTACTATTAATTTAGCCTTACAAATATTAATCCACCAAAATAAACCATCAAATTAAGTCAAGTTTCATAAACTTTACCTCCAAAATTTGTTTTCTCTATTTTTATTCATTTACCTCTCACTTACTTTCTCATTTTCTTGCTTTCTTAACCTATCTTTTTTACCTCTCTCAAACTACTAGAAAACAAATAATCAAAGTTGTCGCCATTTATTAGAAATCCTCATAATCACGCTTATATATTTTCCTTCATCATACACATCATTATATTATTCTTTATCAATATATCAAAACTGAGATTTTATATTCAATACGATGTATATATTCGTAAGAGGTTATTGTTGCTAGTGTTTTTTTTCTATAATAAAGAATGAAAGTTTCTTTTGGGATAACACAATGTAGCTCGTTTTTTTTTCCACTTCATGCAATTAAAAATTAATGAAAGGTTTTGGAAATTCAATATTTAGATCGGCAAGTACATAAGTTCAAACTTTGTTTTCTGACACCAAATAAAAACTTAAATAAATTATAATATTTGATATTTTAACATGGGTATTCTGACTTAATTTATGAACATAAAATTGTAGAAAAAGGTAAAACAAAGAAAGATGACTAGAGAAACAAAAAGACAACTAGAGTTTATTATTTAGAAAGCGTACAAATTACAAATAATATATGCTCTTATTTATAGATAAACTATATGGTCTAATGGGCCTAGGCCTTATATCTCTAACATCCTCTCTCAAACTCGCAATGCTTATTCTTGCATTGTGAGTTTGTTACACAAAATAAAACCAAAATGGCAGCAAAAGTCAAACACCAAACTCCAAAAATATAATTGATATAAAAAATCAAAACAAAACACCAAAACCAAAATCAAAACGTCAAAACTCAAAATCGAACTCAAATCTTATCTCCAATCTCTAAGGTGTGATATTGTCTTCTTAGGCGTGAGATGAAATAATTCTATTCATGTTCATGTGTGTTTTAATGAACATTAAAAGCTATTGGCATTGACACCCTCGTCAAGTTTTTGAAGGTATGTTTCTTCAATTATTGCTGAAATTAGTCAAAATATACAAACCAAAATTAATCAATAATAAACTGATTGCATCTATTTATATTTTTAATGAACCTTTATGCTTACTTTGTTGAATGATTTAAATTGTTCCGTAAATATCAGATATTTATTGAACTCTCTCTTAATGTAATGAGGTTGAATTTTAGAAACTGTTGTAATTCTTATTTCTTATAAATATAACTCTTTTTGCACTCGAGGGCTTATCTAAAAGTGATTTTTTGAGCCATGGTTGGTCTACTAGCTTGTTATGACTAGATTATCTTTATTTCTTATATTTTATTTGAGATATTTGTTTATTTTGTGTGCATTTGTATATGATAAGATGTCAACAAGATTGTTGTGTCTTATCTAAGAAGCAAAAAACAAGTATAATGGATAGGAGATCTTTAGGATAATCTATGAAATCTGTAACTAGGTAGTTCTATCTATTGTGATAAAAATATTAAGCTTGGGTGCTATATGTATTAAGTTTAAACAAAAAATACAGTTGGTGGATGGTGTTAGATAATACGTTTACAATATGAGAAAGGTGTGTAATGACCTTTTGATCTCGTTTCCAGATATGTATGAACGTTATTTGTTTTGTTGAACTTAATATATTTTTTTGTGATTTTGTGAGTGTTGTAGAATTTTAACCAAAACTAGTTGGTTTATTTGGGACACCAAATGAAGTTGTTATTTCTTCAACTCTCCCAAACATAGTGTCACTCTGTCCAAACTTAAACACAACAAATTACTTTTATATTTATCTTTTAAGTAAGTTACTAAATATTATTCAATTAATAACCAATAATAAAATATTAAAATGTTAAATTAAAATACAAACACAAACGCAACAAAACAGTAAAGTCCCACTTACAAATTAAATACAAACACGGTATAGTATTTTTACTTGAAAACCAATGTGTTTTGTATGTACATCACATATGTTATATATGATGAATTAAGAGTCCGTTCGAGGGTAATTTTGTGTAAAACAACTATTCGAGGGACCAAACTACTATAAAACTATTTTATGAAGATGCTTTTTAGAGAGAGAAAGAACTACTTAGTGTGAAGAGAGAAAATGATATTATTATTCAACCAGCTTTATCAACTCGTGTGGGATCCTTTTATAGTACAATAACGGACCCCACACGCTTTAATTCATAATTATTATACATCTACTCCCTATATTTTACCACTTATTCATAATGGATACTTTTATAATACATTTTCCAATCCTTCCCTTATAAAAACTCTTCTTTCCAATTTCCCCCTATGTCTTTTATTCTCCCTCATCAATATATATAGCAACATGTCCTTCACATCAACCATATACTTGATATAAATATAATTTAACATGTTTACAGAATGAATAAGATGAAGGATCTGTACTTATAGTTGATTTTTGGCTCAAAAGTATTGTATATTCGAATTTGGTTATGTTTCTTTCACAAGATATAAATTATCATTTTAGTGTAGCAAAAAGAATAAATTAAAAAAATAAATAAAATTTTCACTTAAATAATCATTAATTGGTGTTGCTCTTTTCCAGCTCTCTTGCAACATATGACTGATCTTAAAATAAAATATAAGGTTTAACTTGTTAGGGTGGCGACCAAAGTCCCACATCCCACATCGGTTAAACATGGGAAAGATCAATGGTATATAAGTAAGAACATACCTCAACTAGTGAGAGGCCTTTTAGTAGTGGACCAAATGCAAAACCGTGAGGGCCTTCGGGTGCCAAAGCGGACAATATCATACTAGTGTCGAGACCGGTTGTGTTCTTACTTATATACGGAGGCGGAATATGCAGACCGGACCCGCATATTCCCAACACGTGGTATCAGAGCGTAAGGCCCAGACGGAACGCGATGGTGGTGAAATTCTCGGAGATCGAACATGAAGAAGTTAGATGCCATGCTCAATGTGAATTGTTCTAGAGATCCTAGTTCAGAGTGCCCGTGGCTCATCAAGCGGTGGTACTTGATTGGAGTGAAGAGTGGCGCTAGGGAACAAGACAGAGTGGTCTAATAGGAGGTGAACAGTAACATCTGTAGTGCCTCTATGGTCAGGTAGTCTCCAACCTGATTAGAGTGGGCGGATGAAAGTCAATTGAGAGGAGGCTAAAGTGGTACTTTGTTCGAGAGGAGGGTTTGTTAGGGTGGCGACCAAAGTCCCACATCCCACATCGGTTAAACATGAGAAAGATCAGTGGTATATAAGTAAGAACATACCTCAACTAGTATGAGGCCTTTTGGTAGTGGACCAAATGCAAAACCGTGAGGGCCTTCGGGTGCCAAAGCGGACAATATCATACTAGTGTCGAGACCGGTTGTGTTCTTACTTATATACGGAGGCGGAATATGCAGACCGGACCCGCATATTCACAACATAACTTGTCTTAGTGGGCCAACTGGGTAAAAGATTATAATATTTCAACATAACTTGTCTTAGTGGGCCAACTGGGTAAAAGATTATAATATTTAAATGATGTTTGTTTTTTCTTTACTTGCTTCATATCTGAGTAATTACATTTTCTCTATTGAATGATTTAGATATGTATATTCAATGTTGTTGTTAAAGGAAATAATAATATACATTGACTATAATTTATTATAGTCAATATTCAAACATAATCTATTATACTTATTATTAGATTAGATTTTATTATAGTCAATATTCAAACGTAATTATTACAGTAGACTAGTATAATTAGAAGATATTTTCAGAGCCTATATATATGGCTTTAACTTGTACTGAAATTCTATGTTCTAAGAAAATCTTTTTTAGTTTCTAAAAAAAAAAAAATCTAGATGGAGAAAAGTATGTCTGATTTGGTTCCTGTGATGACAAAAATCACAGAACAGAAATTGAATGAATCCAATTACTTAGATTGGAGTAAAACAATTCGTATCTATTTACGAAGTATAGAAAAAGATGACCATTTGATACAAGATCCTCCTACAGATGACACAGCGAAAAATTGGATGCGTGATGATGCTCGCCTGTTTCTTCAGATTCGAAATGCAATCACTACTGAGGTACTTATTCTTGTTAATCATTGTGAATACGTTAAAGAGTTAATGGAATATCTGGAATTTCTATATGCGGGAAAAGGTAATATATCGCGTATCTATGATGTCTGCAAGTCTTTTTATCGTACTGAAAAACAAGATAAGTCTCTTACAGCATATTTTATAGAGTTCAAACGCATCTACGAAGAACTTAATGTTTTGTTACCCTTCAGTACTGATATTAAAAGTCAACAATTACAACGAGAACAAATGGCTGTAATGAGTTTTCTTGCTGGTCTTCCTTCGGAGTTTGATAGTGCAAAATCTCAAATCCTCGTTGAATCTGAGATATCATCTCTACATGAAATTTTTGCTAGACTTCTTCGAACCGAAAACTCACAGCCAGTACAACCTGTCACTAGTGCATTAATCAGCACCAATAAACCTGGTTTTTCTGATGATCGGGATGGTCATAATTGTCGTGATGGTCGTGGTGGTCGCGGCGCTTATAGTTACAACAATCGTGGCAGATCTGGTGTGCGTGGTGGTCGTGGTGGATATAACGATTATGGTAGTCGTGGTAGATCAAACTATCGTGGTAATCGTGGTGGATACAGTAATCGCGGTAGTCATGGTGGATACAATAGTCAAGATGGATACAATAGACATAACAGTTCCGGTAACCATGTAGGTGATCAAAACAATGTTGAGTGTTTATACTGTCATGAACATGGTCATACAAAGTGGAATTATCCTAAACTACCTCAACAATTTACTAATATGGCAACGAATGAAGAACCTCATGTGCTTTCCGCTGGGGAATATGCTCAATTTTCCAAGTACCAAGAGTCTCTAAAGTCACAAGATCTTACAAACCCTGCAGCTTGTGTGTCAGGTAACTCAACTACATGTCTTATTTCTTCCTCTTCTGATTGGGTCATTGATTCTGCTGCCGCAGAACATATGACAGGTAATAAACAAGTTTTTACTTCTCTTTCAAATACACATCATTCTAATGTCACATTGGCAGATGGATCATCATCTCGTGTTTTAGGTTCAGGGACTGTCAATCCCACCAAAAATATCTCTTTATCATCTGTTTTACATCTCCCTCGGTTTTCATTCAACCTTATTTCTATTAGCCAACTCACTAAAACACTAAATTGTTTTGTTACCTTTTATTCCGATCATTGTTTGTTTCAGGATCTTACGACGAATACAATAATTGGTAGAGGGCATGAGAGTGGAGGTCTCTACTATCTTGATAAAGACTATCATACATCTACTGCGTGTTCTAGTATTACATCTCCATTTGAAGCACATTATCGTATGGGTCATCCATCTTTAATCTCTTTAAAACAACTTTATCCTAAATTTCGGGATTTGACATAATTAGAGTGTGAGTCATGTAGATTTGCTAAACATCATCGTCTTCCATCATATCCTCGTATTAATAAACGGGTTACGTTTCCTTTTGAAATAGTTCATTCAGATGTTTGGGGTCCTTGTCCCGTTGTTTCTAAAACTGGTTTTAAATATTTTGTTACTTTTGTTGATGATTATTCCCGTGTTACATGGCTATATTTAATGAAAAATCGGTCTGAGTTATTCTCAATATTTTGCACGTTTACTACAGAAATAAATACCCAATTTAATTGTCCTATTCATATTTTAAGAAGTGATAATGGTAAAGAATATTGTTCAAATGTATTTCAATTATTTATGGAACAAAAAGGAATGATTCACCAAACTTCGTGTGTAGACACGCCATCTCAAAATGGTGTTGCTGAAAGAAAAAATAGACATCTTTTAGAGGTTACTCGTGCACTTGTTTTTTAAATGAAAGTACGGAAATTATTTTGGGCAGATGCTGTTTCCACTGCCTGTTTTTTAATTAATCGTATGCCGTCTACTGTCCTTTCAAATAATATTCCATATTCCGTGCTTTTTCCGTCTAAACCTCTATTTCCTGTTGAACCACACATTTTTGGATGTACTTGCTTTGTTAGGGATGTAAGTCCTACTCGTACAAAATCAGATCCCAAATCTTTAAAATGTGTTTTTCTTGGATATTCTAGGTTTCAAAAAGGTTATAAATGTTTTTCCCCATCTCTTCATCGTTACATTGTATCTAAGGATGTTACATTTTTAGAACATGTTCCATTTTTTCCTGGTTTGTCTAATGTCGATCCAGAAACAACTACTGTCGATGATGATTTACTCATGTACACCACCGTTCAAAGATCTGATGTACCACCTCCACCATATCGACCTCCTATTAGATATGTTTATTCTCGACGTAAAACACCTCCTCCATCATGTCCACTACCAATTCCTTCGTCTCCAGATCCTGCTACAAACGATAATGAGTCCACTCCTGATCTTCCTATTACTCTTCGAAAAGGTAAAAGACAATGTACTTATCCAATTTCTTCTTTCGCAAAATATGATCAATTACCTTCTTCTACCCGAGCTTTTATAGCATCTCTTGATTCTATTTCTATTCCAAAGACTGTTCACGAAGCATTGTGTCATTCTGGCTGGCAAGCTGCAATGTTTGAAGAGATAAGAGCATTAGAAGACACTGGTACTTGGAAGTTGGTTGATTTACCCACTGGAAAGAAAGCTATCGGTTGTAGATGGGTGTTTAATGTAAAAATGAATCCAGATGGGACGCTAGCTCGTCTCAAAGCACGACTTGTTACAAAAGGATATGCTCAAACCTATGGTGTTGATTACTCTGAAACCTTTTCTCCGGTAGCTAAGTTTACTTCTATTCGTTTATTTATTTCCTTAGCAGCATCAAATGATTGGCCATTACATCAGTTAGATATTACAAATGCATTTTTACACGGAGACCTTCAAGAAGAAGTCTATATGGAGCAACCACCTGGATTTGTTGCTCAGGAGGAGAGAGGAAAGGTATGTCGTTTATATAAATCATTGTACGGATTAAAACAAAGTCCCCGTGTTTGGTTTGGCAAGTTTAGTGATGCATTAAATGAATTTGGGTTGAAGAAGAGCAGTTGTGATCACTCTGTCTTTTATAAACGTTCTGCAAATGAAATTATACTCGTTGTTGTATATGTAGATGACATCATTATTACTGGGAATGATACTAAAGGCATTTCATTGCTTAAAACATTTTTACATTCGCGATTTCAAACAAAAGATTTAGGACCATTGAAGTATTTTTTTTGGGGTTGAAATAACAAGAAACAACAAAGGTATTATTTTATCACAGAGAAAATATGTTCTAGATTTGTTGATGGAAACAGGAAAGCTAGGAGCGAAACCATGTAATACACCAATGGTTCCTAATTCGCAATTACTGAAAGATGACGGAGAATTGTTTAGTGATCCAGAAAAGTATCGTCGATTAGTAGGAAAACTCAATTACCTTACAGTAACTCGACCAGATATTGCATATCCAGTCAGTGTTGTAAGTCAGTTTATGTCTTCTCCAACAGTTAATCACTGGGCAGCACTAGAACATATCTTGTGTTATCTCAAATCAGCTCCTGGACTGGGATTGTGGTATGGCAGTATTAGTCATACAAATATAGAGTGTTTTGCAGATGCAGATTGGGCTGGATCTAAAATTGATAGAAGATCGACCACTGGTTACTGTGTTTTTGTAGAGGGTAATTTGGTATCTTGGAAGAGTAAGAAACAAAATGTTGTATCGCGATCAAGTGCTGAAGCTGAATATAGAGCCATGGCTCAATCTACTTGTGAGATAATTTGGATTTTCCAATTATTAAATGATATTGGCATCAAGACTACCATGCCTGCGCAATTATGGTGTGATAATCAAGCGGCCCTGCACATTGCGTCTAATCCTGTCTTTCACGAAAGAACGAAGCATATTGAAATTGATTGTCATTTTATCCGCGAAAAGATTCAACAAAATCTCATTCATACGAGATATGTCAAAACAGGAGAACACCTAGGAGATATATTCACAAAAACGCTCAATGGATCACGGATTACTTATATTTGTAACAAGTTGGGAATGATTAATATATATGCTCCAGGTTGAGGGGGAGTGTGATTTCGTTTCAGTCTTTCGATCAAGCTTGCACTTCAAGTACTTCAGTTCAAGTTTCAAAGAGAACTTTATTATCAAAGCTACGACAGTTTCAAGCACTTTCGCACAAGCTTGAGGGGGAGTGTTAAAGGAAATAATAATATACATTGACTATAATTTATTATAGTCAATATTCAAACATAATCTATTATACTTATTATTATATTAGATTTTATTATAGTCAATATTCAAACGTAATTATTACAGTAGACTAGTATAATTAGAAGATATTTTTAGAGCCTATATATATGGCTTTAACTTGTACTGAAATTCTATGTTCTAAGAAAATCTTTTTTAGCTTCTACAGTTGTCATATTAATTATAATAGCATGTATTAAAAGATTCAACTAAATTATTTATGAATTTAAATACTATCGATTCTGGAAATCTTATAATCAAACGATGTAAAACTAACACGATATTCATATTACATGAGGTATTTATATAGTTTCTCAAGTATAGACAAAATGATAAATTGGTGTAGGAGCAACTGATGGAATTCTTTTGATTTAATGTTTGAGATTCAAAAAACGAGAAGTAAGCTTTCATCTATTTAATAAGGAAGATCAAATGATTTTCAAGAAACCGAGTATCATAGTCATCGGTGCAATCCTTCAAGGTATATCTTTAAGAACACATTAAAGAGTTATTTATAGGTCTAGTTTTTTTTCATTTTGTACTCATGTGTAACTTTCCAGTGTAACAAAATTGATATAATGTTCAACCAAATAGAGAAATAAAGATATAATATTCAACCATAATTTATATAATACTATATGCTATATTAAAAAATTATGAAATATGGTTGCAAAAATTTAAAGTGAATATTTTTTTAATAAAAATGTAAAATTATTATCTTTTTAAAATATTAATATTTTATTGTATTAATAATAATATTATTATTTTTAAATAATTAATTATAAATTATATTAAATTTATTATAAAAAATAATTTCGTTAGATTTCATATTTATTTTAGTTATCGATTTTATTTTATCTCTTAAACAGAGTTTTGATATGTGAATTGCAAAGTGAATGTCATCAAAGCTTGGGGACTGGTCGGAAGTCGGCTCCAACTAGTCAACAACAATATGGAAGAAGATAGTCTTTCACACAAACCTCAATATCAACCTTAGCCTTCAACAACTATCCTTTCAAATTCAAATAAACCTGTATAATCACACTCTGTTCTCAGAAACAAAGTATCAAAGCCTATTAAGAATTTAAATCTTACCTAAAACCTTGAATAATTTCGCCGCTAGTACAACAAAAGCAATCACAAGAACATAAGATAGATAATCAATCCTATACTCATCCCAAATCACAGAGTTTAGGAATAATCCGATTTTTAAACAATCCACACCAAAATCTCTAACTAAACAGTCTCTGACTCAAATTTAAAATGCTAAAACATACACAAAAGCTACGAAGGTCATTACAAAGAAATTTCATCATATCAATTCCGAAATTCAAGACAAAGAAGACCATAAATCTATCCATTTTTTAGTATCAAAAGTCTTATTTCGATTTCTAAACATACTTTAATAGGTAAATTTTCGACATGGTGCCCTAAAATGATAATAATACAAAATTCCATAGAAAATATTGGGTTCTTATGGGGATATAGTCTCTCCTGGTGGGATGTAGGGCGTGTGATTACTCAAATAGATCATCAAGATGATCTTATGAAGATATAAAAACGCAATGTATGGTTCTTAGGTAAACACACAATTATAATACTTAAATGGTTATCCTTTCTTAACCATAAAATAGAACCCTCTATCACATTAGTCTGGATAACACTACCCAACATTCCCAAATACATTTATAACAAATACACTATCATCATTATTTCTAAATCTATAGGAAAACCTTTGATAGTCTGGGTTCCCCAAAAAAATAGAGCAAAATTTAATTATTACAGAGCTTTGATGGAATTTGATGTTAAAAAACACCAGGTTTACAAACTTTAGATACGTTTTGGGGAGAACAAAGGATTTTGTCAAGACATAGTATGTGGTGACATGCCATTATATTGTTCTGATTGTCTAAACCTTGGCCATAAGGCAACATATTGTAAGAGGTTAACATCACGCAAAAATGTTAAAAACTTAAAAGTAACCAACTACCGGTTCAATCTTTAGGTAACTACAACAAAAAACGTATACCACAAAAAGAAACATGGGTGCCTAAGATAAAATCGATAATTATAAACTATATGGATTCTAGGGGAACTTATAGCACTCAAAGGGAAACACTTAGTACAAAGCAACGTGAGAATCAACTTGATCAAAATATAGAAAACAAGATTTTAACAGAGGAACGATCCATAGCTAAGGATAAAGTTTAATCTACTCAACCTACAAAGATCAACAAAAATCATATCTTGCGAGTATCCATACTCATCAAGAAATTGGAAAGGTTATTTCAGAAAATAAAGACAATGAGATTATATAAGCCTTACACTTTAATTGAAACTGGCTTAGTCTCTCATCTATCAATAATTTTGAAAAATTAGACATTGAAAAATCTATCCAACCATAAGAACCACATGTAGTCTCCATACCTCTCTTGTCTAAGGTAAAACAAAAGAAGGCAATGAATTTAAGAAGAACAATAAGGTGTTTTCGAGTGTAGCAACATTCAAGATAATATCTTGTTGTCTCAAGAGTTAGCCCTGATTAGATATGAACTCAAGGAGGAGTTTTTCGTATCAAACTATACTTTGAAGGATTATTTCGTTAACACAGTTTCTTAACCACTAAAATTTTCGAGAGAGAAAGTCAACAAATGTAGAGATAGAAAGAATATTATATTCATGAACCGTCTTTCCCAAATCTGGTGGGGTCCTTTTATAATACAAATGATGGGCCCCACATGCCTAACTACCTCTTAATTACAAACTTGGCCCTTAATTTTATTGTTTACCTACAATTAATCCTATTTTAATATTTACTTTATAATCCTCCCCTAATTTTATTGTTTCCTTGAAATTTCCCCCTTATCTTTTATTCTTCCTTATCAGTAGCCCCCCAGTCCTTGTAAAAATGTTTTTGACGAGGATTGTGACGAAGCCTTCAGATCTTCTCTTCTTCAAACTTTCCACAAGAGACACCTCCTCGAAAATAACTTTCTAGCCTCCTCAAAATGATCATTTTGTCTATAAAATCATTTTTCGAATTTCTCCCAAAACAATCCTCTTCGCCGAGTCTTTTCATAACACTTTACCTTCTCGACGTAATTCCTATATCCCCACAATCCTTGCAATATGTTAGCAAAGACTAGAGCGTGAATCAATATCAATTTTTTCCTCCTCGAAATGATCTCTTCGAAAATAATTATATGAGTATCTTTTGTGCCCTCGAAATAACCTCTTCGAAAACAACCATATGAGTATAGTGGGCCCCCATTCTTGGCTAACTAATTATGAAAACTGGATCATACTTAAACATTCTTCGAAAAAGCTTTTGCCAGTAAATTCCTTCGAATTTCCAAATGACATCTTCCATATTCCAATAAACAATCTCCCACATTTTCCTTGACGATGTCATCTTAAAGAAAATCTTGTCACCAAATCTTTTTAGAGATACTATCCCACTTCCCAAAGTTTCTCATCATACCTTTTGCCTTTTCACATTCTATCACATTTCCCAATACAACGCAATTGTACCTATGTTACCGATAACACCCCTAGGCAAACAAAGGAAAATATCTCCATGAATTTCTCTCCTCAAAAGCTCATCTGCTACTATAAATACTTTCATTTCATATTTTAAAATCCTGACTATTATGTTTAAAACTTTATAGAGAGAGAAATCTAGCTTATTGTCACGGGCTCAGTGGTTCGCCCGTGCGGCGCCTATGCCGAGCGCACCTTACGGCACAGGCCAGCCTTTCCCATGTGGCATACAAGCATGTATGGTTGGATGAGAGGGACCGAGTATAAGTACATGCATATAAATATGTCTGTTAGTATTGGCAGGTCGTAGGAGCGTATGGAGACTGGCACATAGAGGTAGATGTTAGCTCGTCCACTAGGAAAGTCGGGCCGTGATACTCTACCACACCCGCTCTGATACCACTCTGTCACGGGCTCAGCGGTCTGCCCGTGCGACGCCTATGCCGAGCGCACCTTACGGCACATGCCAACCTTTCCCATGTGGCATACAAGAATGTATGATGGTTGGATGAGAGGGATCGAGTATAAGTACCTGCATATGAAGACGTCTGTTAGTATTGGCAGGTCGTAGGAGCGTATGAAGACTGGCACATAGAGGTAGATGCTAGCTTGTCCAATGGGAAAGTCGGGCCGTGACATTATGCCCCCTAAGCCTCGTCGAATTCCAGAGTGGTTATTCATTAGTAAAAAATTCAAAGAAAAACTTGCTGCTGGTACCTACGTTGAGCCTCAATCCGGACCGCATGTAACTATATTCTACGGTACCTGGCCTCCATCAGAAAGTTCTTCTACCATCATACCCTTCGATATTTCTTGTCAAACCCAAAACTCTAATCTTAATGCCCTCGAATCCTTGGGTAAAGAAAAACACCACAAACATTCTTCTGGAAAAATAAAAGAAAAGTTCCCAAGAACATAAGCGTTCTAAAGAAGCCTCTTCGGAACCACAAAATCTGAACCCAACTCCAATTAACAACAACCCTCCTCAAAAATTTGATGGCTCTGGGTCAGACCTTCCAGCCACCCCCTCGATGACAGGGCAATGAAGTCCAAGATTCTCTCATTCTAGAGTTACCATTACTGACGAGGAGGTACAATCAACCAGAAACGAGGCCTTAAAAAACAAAGGAAAAACAATTGCCTCAAAAAACCCTAACTCAGAGCCAAACGAAGCACCCAACACAGAGAAAAATAAATCTGAGGGTCCTTCCTTAGCCTCCTCGAATCAAGTATCTACAACCCCTCCGGAAAATTCCGAAGAGCAATCGCTAAGAATTTCCCCAAAGTCCAAAGGTGATATTACTCTCCCTTTGGAACTCGACGCTATTGTGGGCAACAACATCCGAGGCATCGAAAAAAGTATTTGGTAATACTTCATAATATCTTCTACAAATATTTCTTTCCATCGGAAGAAACCATGATAAGGACTCAATGGTGCATCTCTTCGTACATTACCATCAGATTCACGGTGGAAGGTAAAACTCCTTTGTCTGTTAGGGACAATGAACTGATCGTATATACGGAGATTATGGATTGAGGGCTAAGGTATCCCTTAGACATGTTCTTCATCGAATACTCTGCCAAAATCGATCTCTGCCCCATCTAAGCTGGTCCAAACATGTGGTACACGCTCATGGCTTGTGTCATGGCCTCTAGGATTTCTGGCAACGAATTTTATTTAGAGGAGCTCATCGAATTGTCTGGTTTGGAAAAAAATCCATTTTCCCCTTTTAATCACTAACCTTTGGATGATGACAAAAGGTAGTGAAGGATTTACTTGAAGCCGACAAGAAATGGAAGAAATAATTTCTCTTCTTCTTCGGACACTAGGAGACAGGCTCTGAATCAACCCCCTCGAATCCACACAAGCTCTCTCTTTTGTGGACTAACAAAGGTAATTTTTTCATCTCCCACCTTAATCTTCCTCGTATAATTGTTTTACTAATTTTATTCCTCGAACTTTTACACAGCCATGACTGGCATTTCTAAACCATATGCTGACTATGTGGAGAGGGCCACCAAGGTCTTCACCAAACTAAGTGAATGGACCAAAGAAAATTCGGAAAACAAATTTCGCCTCTGCTTCATGAATAACAATCTGGCCAAGAGTCGACTTTGGAGGCTAAACCCCCTAGATAGGCTAACTATGAAAGAGTTGATGACCCCTCCCTCTCAACAAGAATTCCTCGATCGAGTTGAAAAGAAAGACATCGTTATTTTCCTTCCAAAGTGCTCCCGAGCCAAAAGTCATTTTGATGATTCCGAAGAAGAAGTATCAACCAAATATATTCAGTCAGATTCTGAAGGACTAGCTACTATTCCAGAGCCATCTTTTTCTAAAAACACTGCAACCACCACCTCAGTTTCCCCTCATAAAAAAACAGTTCATCCCATCAAGAAGAAAGAACCCAAAAAAGAAAGTTATTATATAGCCTATCCAAGAAATATCTGAGGGCACTGGAGACCAAGATGCTTCAATTGAAGATGAAGATAAAGATAAGGAGAATTCAGGTCAAATTCCAAACTCTAAACTTACCCTATCTCCAAGTCCCCTATCGAATAATGATCCTCTCCCACAATTAGCACCTCTTCCAATTCCTCGAAGTGATCCTCCACAAACTGTTGACCCCATCATATTTGATGAGTCCGGATTCGAAGAGCTCCACAAAAGGGTAGTCCAAAGTAAAACTCCCCGGAAACCGGACAGACACCAAGATTTCAATTCGAACAGCCCTGTTTGAACTGGACAGATGACTTCGAACACAGCAAACATAAGACAATTCGAACTATGACTAAAGTACTAAAAAACCTAATCACTATCTGACTAAGCTACCTGTGCATTTGCTTAAACTTCATGGGTCTTTAAACATGACCCGGGTCCATGAAACTTGACCCGAAAGCCCATAAGGGCCCAAATTACACACTATAAATACCCAACCACCAGCATTAACTATGGGTAAGAAAAATTAATTGCTGCCAGGCTGCTCAATTCTCTCACCACCCTTGAAACACTTTGAAACACCCTGAAACATCTTGAAATATCCTTAAACACCACCACACTACCGTGAAACACCCTAACGCCGCCTTAAAACTCCACTTAAAATTACCAGCCTACCCCCAGGCAACTTTTATCCACACCAATATTAACTGGGGAGTCCTCGAACTTTTACTCCACTGAAATAGGATCTCCCATCAGTTCCTTCGAAATTTCTCAAGGAGATGACTTTTCTCTTAGTGTTCGAAGACTACTTCATGCTTCTGTCAATATGAGAAAAAAGATGCACCATCTAGAAGACAGGAAAAACCACTATAAGTTCAAGGCTTCCATTGCCTCCTCCGAACTTGAAGAGATGAAAAAAATAACACTCTAATCTAGAAAGACAAACTGATGTAATTTGGGAAAAATTGGTTGCCTCGGAAAATTATGTTCTTCTAGAAAACTGATGTCAAGAATACATGGAACTCTACCAGAAAAAGACCGTTGCTCAAGAGAAACTCCTTACAGCCCTTAAAAAAGCTCACCAACTTTCAACAAAAGGTTTTAAGGATTGTAGAAGAAAAAACTTATCTGCTGAGGAATCTTGAGACAGAAAAAGAACTGTGAATGCCTATGCAGCAAAATGCGTGGACAAGCTCAATGTCAGGGATGCTACCATCCGAGAAGGATTGATCACTGAAATCCACGAGGAGTATCCTCAGTATCACTTAGGTAGTTTCTGGAAACTTGTCTCCCCAGAACTTCGCCCACCTAATATTGTTGTGAGTGAAAGTGACACATCTGATTCCGAGGAGAGTGACTCCTCAAAACATTCTAAGTAGTCAAGTCTTTTTTGTTCCACCCTTTTTGTACAAGTCCTTGTTAATTTCGAGGTAGTTTTTGTAATGGTGTCAACATGTTCTGAAGAACATCTATTTTAATTTTCCTTGTATGCCATCGTTTTAAACACTTTATCAACTTATAAAATTTGCGACTTCATATAAAAGGATTATATGTCAACCTGCGTTGAATAGAATAATTGGTTTATGCCAACTTTTGTTGGACATAATAATCATTGTATGCTGACTTTAGGCATTCTTAATTATAGTTGTGATAATTTTTTACCCGCTTGTCCGATCATAACTTATGAATCAGAAACAATAATTCGAGGCAAAAGTTCAAATATATTTATCAGCTAATAATAGCACCTCATTAAAACCTTCATGTGCCTAACAGGATAGGAAAGAGTATGCCTTCGCTGTTTTAACAATCCTGAAAATAGAAAAGAAAAATTACATGTCAAGATTTTCATTCTTACTCAAGATACAACTTCAGATGTTCTATGTTCCACAGATGTTTGAGGTATCTCCCCTCTTTATCCTTTAACCGATACGTTCCCTGTTTCACTCTCTCTGTTACTTCATAAGGACCTTCTCAATTCAGTCCCAACTTTCCAAGGTTTTTTTTCTTTGGTATGAAGAATTTTTTTTCGCAACACCTTGTCCCCTACCTTAAAATTTCTTTGCTTTACTTGTGAAACGTATCTACTCCTCATTAATATTTGATAATGTAGCGATTTCAACTGTGCACACCGCCTTTTTTGCTCCACCAAATCAAGTTGTATTGCCCTGCTTTGATCATTCAACTCCTACGTATAAGCTGCCACACGGTATGATGGGAAAATAATATCCGAGGGGACCACCGCATACCGTACACCAAAGCAAACAGATATATCGAAGTCACTGTTCGTGGCGTTGTTCTATAGGCCCACAATACTTCCTGTAAATAATCTGACCATTTCTAGCCTTTCCTTCCAAATTTTTCTTTAACCCGTCAAAGATTGTTCTATTGGTAACCTCCACCTGGCCATTAGCTTGCGGATGAAATGGAGCAGAAAAACATTGTTGTATGCCCCTAGAAACACAGAAACTCTTAAATTCCTTGTTGTCAAATTGGGGTCCATTATCCGTTGTAATTTTTATTGGAACCCCAAAATGACAACAAATATTTGAAACAACAAACTTAATAACCTCTTTCGCTTTCGTCCCCGCTAAAGGTTCTGCTTCCATCCATTTGGAAAAATAATCAACCGCCACTATAATTGTTTGTGTTCCCCTGATGCCATTGGTAAAGGACCAACCAAATCAATGCCCTATTTATCAAATGGCAATGCTTCAGAAATACTTTCCAACATAACCCCTGGTTTATGTATTATATTGGCATACCTTTGCCACGTATCACACCTTTTTACCAACTCTTTAACATCACTGGAAATAGTCGGCCAATAATAACCAGCTAGAAACACTCTTCAAATCAACGCTTTATACCCATAATGCGTTGATCCTTCCCCCATCGTGTAATTCTAATAAGACAAACTGCGACTCGTCCTTAGCCAAACATCTAAGCAACGACCTACTTAGGGATTTCTTGTATAAAACTCCTCGTAAAATGATATAACCATGGGACTTAAATCAGATTCTCCTAGCCTCTGATTTATCTGTTGGTAAAACATCATTTTCCAAAAGGTTCACAAATTTCAACCTCCAATCTTCTGTAACAACATTATTTTCCTCATTTATCGACATCAATTGCTCTATATTTCTTGTAATCGAGGGACACTCCTGAGTTATGACCCAATGATAATTTTCTGATCGTGAAGAAACTGCTAAGGAATCAAGAATCAAATTTTCTTCTCTTCGAACATGCTCATATCTAACTTCATCGAAAGTTAAACCAAATCCTTCAAAAATTTCAAGTAGTTGACTAGTTGATCCTTTATTGCCTCTGATTCTCCCAATGCTTGGTTAGTCACCAGTTGTGAGTCGCTTATTAATTTAACCCTTTTTTCCCCACACACTTGAGCCAATCTCAACCCTGCTAACGCCGCTTCATATTCCCCCTCATTATTTGTTGCTTTAAAACCAAAACGTATGGCCTGAAACATTGCTATCCCATACGGGGAGATTAATTGAACCCCGACACCACTTCCAGAAACATTTGACCCTCCATCAGTTCGAACCAACCATTCAGCCTTATCCTGCTGATCAACAACTTCCATATCTGCTTGCTCCGAATGAAATTCGACCAAAACGTCTGCCAAGGCCTGAGCCTTTATAGTTGTTCGATGCTCAAAGTTTATGTCAAAATTAACCAACTCGAATGACCATTTCGTCATTCTTCCTGAGATGTCCGGCCTCTGGAACAAACCTTTTAGCGGGAATGTAGTTCGAACTACTATGGAATGCGCTTGAAAGTACGGTCTCATTTTTCGAGCAGCTGTTACTAAGGCCAAAGAAAACTTCTCTAATTTCAAATACCGTTTCTCTGCATCTAGTAAACTCTTGCTAATGTAGTATACCGGCTTAAAACATCAAGCTCTTCACGAAGTAACACAACGCTGACTGCAAAATCTGACACCGACAAATAAATAATCAACTTCTCTCCCAACAAAGGTTTAGAAAGTATTTCCGGGGACAACATATACTCCTGAATCTGGCGAAACATTTCAGAACATTCTTCGTTCCAACTAAACTTACTGGCATTTCTGAGGACTTTAAAGAAAGGCGCACATCTATCGGAAGAGCGAGAGATAAACCTGTTCAATGCCCCTAATCTTCCTGTCAAAATCTGGACTTCCTTAATATTTCGAGGAGAAGTCATTGTCGTCAAATCTTTTATTTGCTCCGGATCAGCCTCAATTCCCTTTTCACTTACCATATAACCGAGAAATTTTCCAGACCGAACACCAAAAATACACTTTTCTGGGTTCAATTTCAGATTGACCTTTTTTAAATTATTAAAAGTTTCTTCCAAATCAGAAAAATGGTCTTGATCTTGTAAACTCTTTACCAACATATCGTCAATATACACTTCTACATTTTTCCTGATCTGTTCCATAAAGGTTTTGTTTACCAGACGTTGATAAGTCGCCCCCGCATTTTTCAGGCCAAACGGCATTACCTTGTAGCAATATAACCCTCTCCCAGTAATGAACAATGTGCTTTCTTCATCCTTCACATCTAATCTGATCTGATTATAACCCGAATAAGCATCCATGAAAGATAATAATCGATTACCCGATGTAGAATACACTAACTGATAGGAACTGGGAAAGGATCCTTTGGACAAGCTCTATTCAGATCCGTGAAATCCACGCACATTCTCCACTTGCCATTCTTTTTCCTGACATAAACTGGATTCGAGGCCCATACATAATATTGCGACTCTCTAATATGGACTATGCTTAATAACCGCTCGACCTCTGAAACTATAGCTGCAGACTTCTCCTGAGAAATAGGTCTTCTTTTCTACACGATAGGTCGAACATTATTCCGCACTACTAGCTTATGACAAATTATTTCTGGAGGCACACCTGTAACATCTTTTGCACACCAGGCAAACATCTTCAACTTTGTTGATAAAAATGCAATTAACTTTTCTCTAAACTCAAAATAAAGTTTTACTTCTATTTTTAAAAAATTTCCATCATGATACTTGTATTCTTCATGATCATCATCCAGAACCAAAAAACATGGGGGACTCCCTCAGATCATCACAAGGAATTGTTGTTGAGAGAGTCCCCTTTAGCTGCTATGCTTTCTCTGATCCGCCTCCTCGAACTTGTTTTATGGACAAAGCTATCAGGTAACATTCTCTAGCCATCTTTTGGCTGCTCCTTATTGTTCCGATATTTTTTCCTACCACATACTTCAAACATTGGTGCACCGTAGAGATAACACCATGCATCCTTGATAACCAAGAACGGCCCAAAATCGCATTATAAGATGTTGGTGCATCTACTACTATAAACAAAACCTCAACTTTCTTTTTGAATGGTACCCGGCCGAGCTCCACCAGGCACTCAAACTCCCCAACAACTATTGTTGTTTCCCCTGTAAAGCGTACTATAGTTCTATCTAACCGCCGTATAACGGGTGGGTCAGAAATTCTCCTGTAATTGCTCATGAACAGAATATTTTCCAAACTTCCCGTATCAATCAATATTTTCTGTACTTGATCACCAGTTATACCTGCAGCAATCACCACTTCATACTCATGTGGGCCTGCTATGTTCCTCATGCCATCATCATCGAAACATATAATTGGGGAGGCCAAACGAAGCATCTGTGTTGAAGCCTCTACTTCCAATTGCATAGTCAAATTTACCATATGCCTCTTTTGCAAACTATTGGAATTTCCTACAATAGTATCCCCTGCAAAAATAGATAGTGACTCGAAAAACGCACAAAGATCATTCACTTTTCCTTTTGGAATAACTTCCTCTACTATATTTACATTGTTTCTTCCCACATTGGGATCCAAATATTCTGTTGCAATATCAAAAACATCAACCTCCTCGGAAATCACCATTGCTATGGAAGCATTCTTTGGAACAGCCTTCACTGTCGTATTTTTCTGAGTGTGTTTTTCACAAAATCCAATCACATGTCATTCTCAATTAAAGCTTGTACCTCTTTTTTCAAAGCGATGCACTCCTTGGTGTCATGCACAATATCATCATGGTACTTACAAAACCTATTAGCACTTTTGCTTTCCCTGGGAGTTTGGATAGAAAAAGGCTTTTGGAATTGTACAGTTGACTTTGTCTTGTCAAATATTGTAGCCACATTTTCTGTTAACTCGGCAAAATAGTCTGGACGAATCCACTTATTCGAAATAGGCCTAGTTCCTTGTTGCATGTTGTAATTCTGCTGATTCGTTCGTGGCCTCGGCGGATATTGGCCCACCGTCTTAGGTTGTACATTAACACGAGGTGCTTGGTTACTAGACTCAGACCTCTGAAATTGATTCTGCTCTAGCTGATCACTTGATCCTTTCTCCGATGCTTGAGTTTCTTCTACTAAAATCCTATTCTCAACTTGATCGAGTAAAGCTCCAAAAGTCATCGCTTGACTCTCAGCCACTGTATCCTTCAAAAGTCCGAGGAGGAGTCTCATTCTGAAAACTGCTAATGCCACATAATCTTTGCAATATTCCATATCCATTTTGTTTTTACAAACCAGTTGGTGTAATTTTTCAAACTCTCCCCAACTCTTTGCCTGAAGTAGATTATCGTATCTCTATTAGCTCGGAATTTCTTGCTCCCCGTAAAATGCTGCCTGAAGATATTCCAGAACATATCAAAAAATTTAATAGAATCTTGTGGTAGAATGTTGTACCACTTGGAAGCAACTCCACTGAAGGTTTGAGAAAATGCCCGACACAACAATTTATCGTCATCATCAAAGTTGATCATGAAATTTTTAAACCGCTCGATATGATTATCGGGATTCTGTATTCCATCGAACTTTTGTAGCTTCGATATATCAAAATGTTTTGGGAGATTTCCTGACAGAATTTCTGAGGACAAATGGGAAGCTCTCCAGTTATGACCAGTCCTGTAAACATTAGCCCTCGAACCTTCATGATTCAGAAAATAAAGCCCTCACTCGAAAGGCAAGGTATACTGATGCTGCAACTCTGAATTTTGATAGTCAACATTTTGATTCCTAGAAGGAAAATTTCTCTGGTTATAAACTTGCTCCTTAGCATGAACATTCTTTTCTCTCGATGCTTTCCTCTCCGAACTTCTTCCTCTATGATACTTCACATGCTTTTTTCCATGTATTTTCTTTCGATGACTCCTTTCAGGAGACGAATCTAGCGAACTATAGCGAGAATAATCACTCAAGTCAGAAGAATCGAAGTGGCGCTTTATTTTTCTCCTTGAAGAATGTCGACCACGCCCTCTGTACCGATCATTCTTGTCACTCGGACAGTGATATGCCTCACGCTCATCTTTTCCGTTGTCATTTTCCCTCCGAACTTCCGAACGAAGATTCATATGAACAACTTCTTTTTCTGCTTTTAATTTTTCGATTTCCATCAGTAACTCGTCTCTCCGAGCTATTAAAATTCACTCATCCATAAATTCTCCCGAATACTGACCATCGTGCCTTCCAAAGTCCTCGCTACTTTAGAAATTATTACCGATAAGATAAAATCACAGTTATTCACGTCCAAATCCTCATGCTCATCCATAATCCTGCTAGGATTAAAAATAGTTTCAGGAAAAAGAAAACCTACAAGCCGATTTTCGTTTTCCACAGACGACGCCAATGATGAGATATGAACTTAAGGAGGAGTTTTTCGTATCAAACTACACTTTGAGGGATTATTTCGTGAACACGGTTTCTTAACCACTAAAATTTTAGAGAGAGAAAATCAACAAATATATATATATATATATAGAGAGAGAGAGAGAGAAAGAATATTATATTCATGAACCGCCTTTTCCAAATCTGGTGGGGTCTTTTTATAATACAAATGATGGGCCCCACAGGCCTAACTAGCTCTTAATTACAAGCTTGACCCAACTTTTATTATTTACCTACAATTAATCCTATTTTAATATTTACTTTACAATCCTTCCCTGACTTTATTGTTTCTTTGAAATTTCCCCCTTATATTTTATTATTCCTTATCAAGCCCATGACTTAAAGATAAAATACAAGAGAGGAAGTATTTTAGTAAAAGTGCATATATCCAAAAAAATTGATATAATTTTATTTTATTTTATTATAAGGATCGTCAAAGCCTTCGGATTTATAAGCAGACTCTTCGGTATAATTATGAAAAATATCAACTCAACCTGTTTTTCCATAATAATTAATGGTAAATTAAATGGATATTTCAAATCCACGCAAAAAGTTAGGCAAGAGGATAATATATCCTCTTTATAATAACGGAGGAGTATTTAATCATGTGACTTAAGAAACTAAATAAAGATACTAGAGCTATGAAGTACAAAACTAGTAGTTCTATGGCTATAACTTGTTTAGCATTTGCTGATGACTTTGTTATCTTTACAAACGGTTTTTCCTCAAATATAACAAAGATAAGCTTATTCCTACAATAGTACCAAAAAATGTCTAGTCTGTTAATCAACAAGGAAAAAACAAGAATAATTACTTATTCAAGTATAACTCAACCAATACTTAAAGATAGAAATTTAATTGGTTTTAAACATGGTATCCTACCTATCAAATATCTTGGTGTTCTTATTCAAGCTAGTTCTAAAGTCAATAATTACGATAAACTTATGTCAAAAATCAGAAATAATATTATTGAATGAGATATCAAGATTCTATCTTTTGGGGGCAGGTTAATCATTATTCAGTCAATGCTTATGGTCCCAACTTACTATATTCATAGCTGCTAACTCTCTAAAACTATCATCACCAGAATTGAAAAAATGCTCATCAAATTTCTATGAGGCTTCAAAGATTCTAAGCTGGAAATCCATTGGACAAAATGACACCGCTTATGTAAGCCATATAAGGAGAGTGAGTTAAATATAAGAAGATTAGAAGACTTACAAATATCTTACTCATACAAACTATGGTTCAATTTTGTATTGCTCAAGGTACCATCCTCTACAAGTTAAAGTTACAAGTAAAAGTTCTATAGTTTAGAAAAGATTAGTAAACATCAGAAAACTTGGACAAGGTTTTTCATTCTCGCATATTGTACAAAAAATATAGATTTTTGGTTAGATAAGTGGTATGATACAAAACCATTTATTCAAATATCCTATATAGACAACAGCTATTGGTATCAAGGGGATATAATAAAAAATTACTTGAAAGATAGGTGTTGGAAGCTTGAGGAACTCAAGTTAATGGTCATTACATCAAATATTGAGAAATCAAGAGATTCTCAATAAAAGAAACATAAGAAATTCTATCAAATGGACTTTATCAACAAATGAGAACTTTAATATTAAGGCTACATGGAACAATATAATGAGTAAGAAATCCAGATCCAACTTTCTAAAGAAAATATGGAACAATATAACACCTAAAAAATCTTTCTTCCTCATATGTAGGTTGATAAATATATGGATTCCGGTTGATATTATAATGAAAAATAAAAAGATTAGTCTTGCTTCCAAATGCCAATTTTGTGGTATATAGAAACAATTAATCATTTTTTGTACATTGAAACATATTTTGGGAAGTTTGACAGTATTTTTTTAGGTTTATTTGAATTTTTTATTGGGAGATACAATATCACACCTTATAAGAATTTGGTTCCGGTATATAGACAAAATGATCCAAATTAGAACCATTATTCATCCAATAATTTATTAGGTGTTATGGAGTTCCATAAATAAAGCTAAGTTACAATATCAATATATTATTGTTGAATCTATCATAGACCAAACTACGCACGTAATCTCAAACCTATATTTTTCTAATCTTCTTAAGATATTTTAATGGTTTTAAAAAAGGTTTCTGAATTAGGATGTTTCCAACACTTAATCAAGCATATAATAAGCTTATTTATCAAATGAAATCTTCATCTAGGTATCATGTTTAAGCTCAATTCAGATGGCTCGTGTGTTATGTCGGGTGAAACAAGAGGTGGTGGTCTTATTAGTGATAATATGGGTGGTATAATAGTTGCTTACAATAGAATATGTGGTAAAGAAGCTCTTATCATTGCAAAATTTAGGGCTTCTTTGATGGGGTTACTCATTTGCAAGGAAAAAGATACAATGAATCTTGATATTAAATTAGATTATCTTATCCTTATTAAAAATATTTAAGGAAAACAAAGCATCTTAGTTTATAGTAAGGCATATATATATATATATATATATATATATATATATAACATAAATAAGTCACAAAAGGGCTTGCTAAATGGTCTTTAAATTCCAAAAGAGATTTTATTTCACTCAAAATTAATCTCCCGCTCAACTTAGAGATATTACTTTACTTGAAAGCCTTGAGGTTGGTTATCTAAGGTTAGAAGACTCATTGTTTCAATCATGTTTTAAAAATCAACGATAATTTAGAAATATTTATATGTATAGAAGTCTTATCTTGGGTTTCTCTGGTTTTAAACTAAAGCATGTTCTTGAAGGGGTCATCTTTTACTTAAAACCTTATCTATATTTTGGGTTTCTTACATTTCATTCAATATTGATTAATTATTATGCTTTTTATTATTCATATTTTATTTTTCCACTAACACTGAAATTTGTTGAAGCAGGTTTACCGAACTTGCTCTTTTCAAGATTTAGAAATTTTATAGGTTATAAATTCACCACAAGCAAAATGTTGAAGAATAAGAGAGCATACACATAAGTCAAAATCGGTATAGATCTAGGGAAAAAATAAAAATATTCAAAACAAGAATATAATCAGTCTTTTAATGGATTAAATTATCCATATTAGATCTAGTTTTAATAAAGAATAATCAACAAGAGAAGAATTTCCATGAATCATATGAAAACCTGAAAATTTCAAACCACATATACTCTTTCAAGCTCTACTAGAGTCGCAGATCTCTGTTTTGGCTGGATCAGACAATCATGGTAAATTCCCAGAAAAATTATACCATCATCAAATTAAAAGTACACCACTCAAAATGTCGTCGCCTTTAGATTTAAAGAGTAAACAACTTCATTATTAATGTAATTTTAACGGAGGAGCTCTATAATCTAATTGAAGCAAAATATTAACTTGTTATCTATGGATTTTGAACGGAAAATTTTCTAAGAAAACAATAGAATTCTATTTTTTAGAGCGATACTATATTGATAAGTGCGTTTTAAGAAGTAACATTTTGAACTACAAATGAATGAAATTATTTTTCTATCAAATTACAGATTCATTGAAAATAAAAAATCAAACTTAACGTTATACTTCTAAAGAATCAAATCTTTATTTTAACTTATAGGGAATATCCAAGTTATTACGTAAACCACAATTGGGTAGCCGAGTTGGTTGAGTAAGGCATGTTCGTGATCAAAGGTCATGAGTTCGTCATGAGTTCGAATCCATCTACATACGTTTTCTCACCTTTAGTTTACACGCTATTGCGTAAAAAAATGCGTTGTCAGAAAATGAGTTACTTTGATTGGATTTTTTTTTATAAAATATACATAAACATTATATTATTATTTTTTAAAATCGATATAAAACAATCATGTCGATAAAATGATTTGCACCCTGTATTTTTTTATTGGAAATTTTGGTACTTCAAACCTTAAACCTTTTTCTCATGTTGAATTGGTGACGTTCGTCTAACGTAAGAAGAATTCTTTGGATTTGAAGAAAAAAATGAAACAACTTTGCTGACAATTATAGATTTTTGGTTGATCAGAAGAATCCTCCACATATTGAATCTTGCGTTAGTGAACGGATTCATTTATGAATTTCATAGTAATTAAATAAGTAAATAATTATCCCAAGTTTTTTTAATTTCTATCGGTCTCTTTTCTTCTCTTTTTTTACTTACGTCCTCCATTTTTTTTTATGGATTTTTTGTTTTTTTTCTTATGATCACACTTAGAATTTTTTTTTTTTTTGGTTTTTCGCATCCAATTTCTAAATATTCGTTTTAGCAGTCCGGAGATATCAAATGAAAAATTGTCTATTTTGTCAAAAAAGAGGGCGAATGTATATTTACTTAAAAAAGTTCCCAAATAACTGTTTTACATCTTTGAGCACGCATGGAGCTTTGATTATGTCTCACCGAAAATCCATTGCATAAAAAAAATACGTTGTCAAAAAATGAGTTACTTTAATTAGAATTTTTTTATAAAATATACATAAACATTATATTATTTTAAGAAACGAAAGTTATATTATAAATTTTACTTTTTATTATTTGATAAAAAATTATCATTAACTTTAATAATAGTAAGATTTATTTTTTGAAACTTTAATAGACACTCCCCTTTATTTATAGATGGTACGATCTTCAATCTTTACATTGCAAAGAAACTGTAGAAATCATTTTTTAAACTCATTAGAAGCGGGATTGGCGTTAACATCGCTTTCTACATATTCTTTTAAGCTGTAAAGCAGCGTGGACACAAAATTAAAGGTTGTTACCAAACAATATTCCCAAATATATATACTCTGGTTTTAACTTCCTACTTTTTAAGCTTTGTATTTTTGGTAATATTATTGATTCGGATTCTTCAACTAAAATTATTCAAACTTCAATCCCAACTGCATGTATTTGTCTAAAGCTGAATTTTGAATAAATTTATATATAATATTCTAAACTCTTTAAGGTAAAACAAAATGATAGACCACAATTATTATTTTTGAATTTGGATTCTCTTTTGCCAGTAATTCGTAAAAGGGAGAGGGACAATGGATTGTTCGTACGATCTACGGAAAAAAAATTATTAATAATTTTTTATTCGACAAAAATCTCAAAGTTTCAGACATTATTAAGGATGATTTTTGAAACTAACTATCCCACAACAGATTTGTACGAACAAAGAATCACAACAAACTTCAAGAGATTAATAATCTCATTCTCTCTTCGCCACTTTCAAATATCAACTTCAATTACGTGCACTATTGAACCGCAAAAAATAAAATAAAATAAGATTCACTATCAAAGACACCTACGTCATTCGTATCATTTTATGTGTCTGGTGGACCGAATTAGTATGCCACAAGTATAACATTATGCGTCACATTTCCATCATTTAGCTTGAAATCCAACGCAAGTTGTCTACTCGAGATAAACTTCTTCGTTGAGGTTTAGATACCTACAGATTGTGTTCTATGCAATTCAGACTATGAAACTATCGTATCATTTATGACTCTAGTTTTACTTAGAGTATTTGAGGTTTTACCAGATCCAAACTTGGGTTCACGCTTGATGCCTACACCGACACTCTTAGTTTTACGAAACGTCAAATTGGTCTTCAACTCGAAACTTACATTTTTAGTATTATTTCTTTGACACAATTACTTACCACGTCTGACGGAAGAAGATTGCGATAATTTTTGGCTCTCCTTATCTTTGCCTCTACGGTTTCATATAGTTAACCTTTAGTTGAGATTTTTTAGTACCAAAATTAGTTGGCTAAAATAATTCTTTAACTTATCTCCAACCTTTTTTTATTCTTGATCGTTGTCATTACAACTACCACTTCCCCTCCCCCATTGTAGTTAGGGTCGTTGCTTGCTATACTCGATTTTTAGTTTCCATTAGCGGCTTGGAAACACAATGTTTAATTCATTTGATTTTTTTATATTTTTTTATATCTCATTCAATTTATGTATATTGGATCGTTAACTATCTATTGTTTATTTTTTTAAAATAATTATATATATTTTTAGATTTTTTATGAGGTACTTCAAAAAGCTTTTTTTATTTTAATTTAAAACTCTTTTTTACCAATATTTTTAATCATTCTTAATTAAAATTGAATAAATTAACTCCATTCTTTAGTCATGTAACTTATTATTTTTAATTAGCTTCTTTATTTTTACTTTTTCAATGTTGGTCGTACTTTACTGCTTGATCTCTAATAAATGGATTTTATACAATTTCACTATAGAAAGGACACAAAAACAGAGCAGAAGATCCCAAAATCTACTACAAATTTTAAAAAGAAAAAAACATGTTCATTCTCTAAAGTCTAACATGTATCCCTCAAAAAGAATTTCTGACTCATAATAATATAAAACAGGTGCGTTTTTATCTGACTATATTTTTGGTCTGACAGTGTTTTTATTATAATGTAGTAGTTAGATTTGGACGCGATGGACCACACATGCAAATATTGTAGTAGACTATCACAATAATTTTTATTTTGCAACCGACGATGTAAAAAAATTTGGACACGGACCATTAAATATTATTTATCCCTTTTTTGGAGTTGTGAAATTTTATTAAAAAACTTAAGTTTATTGACTCATACCAACGGTTTTCGGAAACTGAGAATCGGAGGAATCGAACTGATAAGAACCGGATCGAGAACCAGACCGAATTTTAACTGTTCGGTTCGTGATTCTATCTTAAAAATCAAAACCGATAAGGAACTGAAAAAACAAAACCGGATCGGAACCGATTAGAAAGCGAACCGATAAAACTGATAAACGAATAAAATCGAACCGATAAAATTGATAAACTAGTAGAATCGATAAAAAAATCAAACTAATAAAACCGTTAGATTCGATTAGTTTATTATTATTATTATTAATTTTTTATACATTATATTGTAAAATTTAATAGTTAATTATCAATTTTTAATAAAAAAATCAAATATTAACTTCTAAACTTTGATTATTCCTTTAATAGTTTATTATTATTATTATTATTATTATTTTAATAGTTAATAGTTTATTATTATTATTATTATTATTATTATTATTTTAAAGAGATTGAAAATTAAATTTTAATTTAATTTAATTTAATTTTTTAAATGGGCCGGACTAAGACCGAAACTAAACTAATAATAGACCGAACCGAAATCGGATTGAACCGAAAAAGACTGAAATGGGACCGGACCAGAATCGGACCGAATCGAAAAACTTGGCGATTCGGTTGGTCCGGTTCCAAATTATAAAACCGAAAGCTTAATGATCTAGTCCAGTCCGAACCGATAAGCTTAGCGGTTTGGTTAGTCCAGTCCGAACCGATAAGCTTAGCGGTTTGGTCCGGTTTCGGCAAAACCCGGACCGATAAACAGAGCTTGAAAATTCTCAAATCAAACCAATTGTTTAGATAACCCAACATGAACCGAAGAACTACTCAGTCCCATAGCCATGGCTGCCGACAGTGTCCTTTCTGACAGTTCTTTATTATAAAGAATTCTGATGGCCCCTTTTTCTTAGTGCTCCAGTTTTAGGAGAAAGGTAATAAAAAGAGAAAATATTAAAGTACCAATTTTCATATCATTCATCGAAACTCCAGAAACCTCAAGAAGCAAATAACATATATGGCCTAACAAAAAGAACCTAATCTGTTATAAATAAAAAAGACGTGATTATTATTTTACAACATTCGATTTCTGTAAAGCTCCGAAAAGATTAAATTATTTCGCTAAGAATCTCGCTTGTTTAATAGTTTAGTTGTATTCATCATCATCGACTGGGTGTGGGTGTGGCTTAGAAGTCGAGAGTTCCACATTGTTTGTTCTCTAAAGTTTTTGCTGGACTGTTTCGCTTAATATCCTTGCCTGAGTCACTGTTTGGGCCTCGTGTACGTCCGATGCCCAGCTTCGGCAAACCTCGGTTCAATCCCTCCAATAATACACAAGCTTTACACCATTTCTGTAGATGTTTATTTCGTATTTAATTTTGTTAAAGACATATGCAATGAGAGAGTTACCTTGTGTTCTCATTTTTAATGCTATGTAAAGCAAGTCTAACCTGGCTAGATATATAACCGCAGCGTTCACAAGTCCCCTGTTCTGGCATCTTTGTAGATGTAGAGATTCTGAAATTTTCGCCTGATTTGATTATGTCGAGAATAGCTCTTGGTCTGAAGTAGTGAGAAACTATGTCAATAAGCAATTTGAGAGAAAAAAACAAAATACAACTTTTATTGAAGGAAATTTTCTCGTACTAACCTTATTCTTTCCAAATCTTTGATGAATTCACGAGCAAATCCACGATATGCATTTGGAGAATATATGCCTGCAGTATCAATGAGACCGGTTTCCGAATTTAGTCGTGATGCGGATGACATAACAGGTATAATAAAAAGAAAGCATGAGAATTTAAAAGAAATAAAACAATGGGTAAAAATATATATGCGATAATAAGATAAATATTGGAGATAGTTAATCAAAATCATTAAAACAAAATCTGAGTCAAGAGCACTTGAACACTTACATTCGGTGGAAAAATAGTCCAGCTTCTTGAAATAAGCATACGTGGGCACTATTAAGGTTAACAACTGTAATAACAAAAATATATGTTGCAGCAAATATTAACAAAGTCTTAATTAACATATAACTTGATATCTCACTGGAAGGATATATAACAATCTCCTTCTCGTATGTATACTTAAACGGTTTGCATCTTGGGATTGGTCCATCTTCACCAGTTGTTATTGATGTGCATCGACTTAATCTACAAGGTTAAGGCGTCACCAATGCTTGCTAAACACTTATTATAAAATAATATGAACGAGAAGAATGAAGAAGCATTACAAAAGATACATCCAATGTAGTATATATACCTAGCAATATCACCACGTAATATATTCAAGAGAACTGTCTCGGCAATATCATCAGCATTGTGTCCAGTAACCAACTTGTCTACCTTCAACATCGCAGCGCCACGATCTAGGGCCTTGAAGAATCCACCAAATTGTATTAGTTCAATGAGACTTCACAACGAGATCTATCGCAACAGACTCAAAGAAATACATATAAAAAAGTCGAGCATAACGCCGTAGTGGAGTACTAATGATTGATAAGTACAGGGACTATGCATGAGATTCCATATACATAAGAAGTTATAGTGGCAACTCTTGAAGCATAACAAGTTTCTAGCTTGTTCTGTTACTCTATTATGAACCAAGAAGAAGGTCCAGTAACTTATCCATTAGTCAATTTTTAAGTGAAACTCCTAAAGAACGATGTTGACGCAACTAGAACTGGACCATTGGACCGACTTTGATAAACTAAAAAGATTATAGGTTGACCGAGATCTAGTTTACTATGGAGCTGTAGTTTTATCCGTGTACCTTCATTATTTTGGACAAACACACAAAATTTGACATGGATTACGTGACTGTACCCCAATGATGTTTGTAATGGGTAACAAAATTAAGCACAAATAGTTTACAGAGTAGATATTTTAGGTGCTAAAATGTATCAGTTTTGTTGGAAACTGATTGAAAATCTCACTTAAAATTAACAGGTAAAATGACTCTCTCTTTGTAAGGCATAGGTATCATATTGCAGTACATATATCAATCAAAGATTCTCAATATAAAAACTGATCCTTCTCAACACCTAAAACATGTATTACACAATGTACTTGTTCTTAATTTTAATACTGATTGCAAATATCATTACTAGAGGAATGTCACATTTTGTCAAAAAACGTTATGTGTTTGTCCAAAATAATTTAGGTTTTACGATAAAACTACAGTTCTTTAAATCAGATGTAGATAAATTTATTTCATTTTTGGTTTATCAAAAGCAGTCCAACGATCCAGTAGTTGCGTCAACATCCTTTTTGCTTCACTTCCAAAAGAAATCGACTAATGGGGGGTTAAAAGAAAATCTATAATATGATACAATATTACTATAATATTGTTCATCGACTAACAAACAGTTTTTTCTATAAAATAATTTATTCATGTACCTGACGGCGAAAGACACCACAAAATGTGCAATTGTTCTTTAGACCAATCATCTTCACGATTTCATCCATCGTCCAACCATACAAATCCTTGTATGAAACAATTTTAAGGGGCAGACCATACTGAAAAGACGAAAAAATAGAGCTATTAGTTAAGGAAAAAAAAGACATTAATAAGTATAATACATGATTGAGTATGTAAGAAAAAGAAATATGCTCATCGACATAAGAACTTAGCAAATATCATTTTAATATAATTTTTGTGCTTCCACCAAATACACGAGAAAATCGCACTGAGAGGATCACCTGGATTTCATTTCTTTTAACAGTTTCAAGTGAGTCATCCCTGTAACCGGTAATGCCCTCATCAACCGACAAGAGAAAAAGATCCAATCCATAATTGTGACGTCGATTTAATTCTGATAATACTTGAGCAAGTACGGTCGAATCTACAAAGCAGCTTAGAACTTGTTAACACAAGGAAAGCACAACTTTCTACCTACTGACCAGATAAGCAGAACAGTGAAAAAAAATGCACAAATTGTCATACAATATATAGAAGGAAGTAGAAAGGATACACTGTCACTATCCATATGTTCACACACAAAAAAGAACAAAAGGTACATTGTGCCTAAATCCAGACATCTCAGATTGTTGAGAGTCGAAAAGGTAAAACAATATTAATACATCAGTATACTTTGGTTTTAACATACGATACCTGGCAATACATGGCAACTTAAAGACTGAGCCGAAATCTATGAAATTCAAGTCTGACTGTAGTTGCTAAATCCCTACCAAGCCACTATACTTATATAATAAGCAACCCAAATTCACGAAAATCAACCTTTCAAAAGATTAAAATGGCAAGACCCTACGAGCATGTTATTTCAGGCAATAATAGTGGCAGAATCCAAACATAAGCTGGTAACACGTTATAACAATTTCCGAGCCATGTACAGATACCCGAAAAACTCAGTTCAGAGATTGGGTCAAATCTACTGACAGCTTGAATTCGATCATCAGAATATGAAGCATAAAGTTGTAGCACGAGTAACAAGAAGCAAGTGCTAACCTTTTCCGCCTGACGCACCAATCGCAACGCGCTCACCAGCCTTGAACAGCTGATTTTGAACAATCACTTGATGAATCTCCTCCTCGAACACATCATAGAAGCATTCCCTACATATCTTCACAAAGCAGACTCCATTATAACCTAATTTATTTACTCAAAGAAACACTAAGCTTAACATTCAACTGTAACCTAAACTAATTGAAATCTAACTCCAATAATCAATATGATGATTCACATCTAACAATCGACAAGGATCCAAACAACTCTTTAAGCTACTATACTAATCTTAAACGAGGTTTCTGGATTATATCGGAAAATGTATAGAGTTAAACAATAGATTGAGAAAGATAAACGATACGAGAAATTACCTGCTCTAGGGTTTTAGGTCTCTTCAGAGCAGCTTTTCTTTGATTACAGATGCAACAGTTACGACCTCCGGTTCTCTTTGGTTTCGCGTCGGTTTCCTCCATCTTTCGGATGGCTCCGCCTTTATCAGTCAGCCAAGGAACTAACTATGCGGCCGCGTACCGCCGGACGAAACAGAGCTCCGATATCTAGTGAAGACCTATTCGAACAAATCAGTATTTATCAATAACTACGTAATTATTTTTATAAATATCATATCATTTTTTTATTATTATTATTTTATTTTATTTAAAATATCTTTTGAATCATAATTTCAAAAAAATATCCAAAAATATCATTACTTTTAGGTTTTAAAATAATTTATTATTTTGAATGGAATATTAAGAGAGATGAAACTTCTCTCTCAAGAAAGGGTTTCTTAACCCTTTTGTGACTTCTCTTTCTTCCCTCTTTTTTCTTGTCATGAATACAAATCCTCTAAAGCTTAATTCTCGCGAAGAGTTTCCTACTCTTCTTAAGGATGTTCAAGCAACTATGCTTAAGAAATCATTTGCGGAAATTGTTAAATGCTCTGTTTCTTATAATCAAGACCTTAAACCAGAGTATTACAAGCAATCAGAAAACCATTATTCAGTCCAGTTTTCGAATGAGGTTAAGAGTCGTCTTCTTGAAAACTCTTCAACAACTGTTGTCTGCAAGTTTAAGGATGGAATTCCACGAAAATCAGTTCTTGAAGCGTTTCTTCAAAACCTGAAATTTAAAGGTTCGTATAAGTTTTATAGCCTTGACTCGAGGCATATCTTCATTGAATTCCAGTTAAAGGCGGATGTGAGTAGCATATGGTCTAGATACGTTTGGAATATCGAAGAAAAGTCAATGAGAATCATTCGTTGGTATTCTGGTTTTGACAGATGGTATGAGTGTGCTAAGGCGCTGGTCTGGGTTCGCTTGGAGAGAGTGCCTGAATTTATGTATAATAGCTCTATTATACATAGTTTAGCCTCTTCTATTGGCACTACATATAGGGTTATAGTTCCTGAAAACGAAGCTCTTATGAATGCTTGTTACGCTCACATTGAGCTTGATGTTTCAATGCCTCTTAAGTACAGACTCTGGGCTGGTTTTGGCTCGAATGAAGGGTGCTGGATTAACTTAAGCTACAAGAACGTGCCGTCTTATTGTAATACTTGTTCTCATCTTGGTCATAAAGACAGTGAGTGCAAAAAGAATCTTCAAGTTGTTAAAGATAATGGAAAGGTTGATAATTGTGATGTGATTGGTAAAGAAAGGTGTGCTGGAAGTGTTATTGAGGTCAGTAAGAAGGCTGAATCTGGTAATGTTGGTAACAAAGTTGGTGTGGAGGAAGAAGACTCTCGTGGTCCAAGAACTTCAAATGCGTTCTCCAGTAATTCTCAATCCTTCAGTAAAGATTTTAGAAGAAAGTTGAGGTCTGTTATTAGTACAAAGAATCATGTAACTCATGAAAAGGATTCTGTTGTTGTTGAAGATCTTAATGTGGATAACAATATGGAAGTGATTGAGGCACTGCACAGAATTGAGCATGATTTTGATCAAAGCAATCGTCAGTCTGAAGATAATGAATTGGTTGGAGATATTGTTAGCTGTGATAATACTCCGAGATATCAGACTGCCAACAGAAGTTTTGAAACTATTATCAGTGGGAAGATTAAGTCTCAATTAAAGAAGGGGAAGTCTAAAAAGCTTTCTATTAATCCTCTGTCTTTGAAAAGAGGAAAATCAAAACGAAAATCTTTATCTGACAATGATAAAGATCACTAATTGGAATTCTCGCGGTTTGAATAATAAGCCTACGTTGAGGAGGCTGCTTTCTGTTATTAAGGATAATAATTCTAAGATTGTGTCAATTCAGGAGCCTATGGCTGATTCTTGTAAGTTGAGTAGTGTTGCTGATGTTCTTGGCTTTCAGAACTTCTTTTCTAACTGTTCGAATAAGATCTGGGTCTTCTGGAAGGATGATGTTGTGATTGATATTCTTGATGATCATGTTCAGTTGGTTAATATGTTAGTTTCTTATCCTAACTGCAATTCTTTGTTTAATTTCTCGGTGGTTTATGCGAAGAGTCAGCGGATGCTTAGAAGGGATCTTTGGGATCAGATGAAAGGGTTTGCTCCTATTGATACTCCTTGGATCATTACTGGCGACTTCAATTCTATAACTTGTACTGATGATCAGGTTGGATGTTCTAATTTTGATCTATAGTGCTAATGACCTTAATGAGGCTATCAGGTTTTGTAATCTTGAGGAGGTAGGCTACATTGGTTCGAGGTTCACTTGGAATAGGGGGACTCGTTGGAAAAGGTTGGATAGAACTTTGGTTAATGATAAATGGATCAACAAATTTATGGATACCAAGGTTTATCACATGGCCAGAACTTGTTCTGACCATGCTCTCTTCTTCATTCATTCTACTTAGTCTCTTAATAACAATAACTGTAAGAAGAGTTTTAAGTTTGTTAATGCTTGGACTGATGATGGTAGTTTTTTAAGTACTGTGAAGGAGAACTGGGATTTGCATTGTGATGGAAATCAGGGTCAGGTTTTCTGGTTTAAGTTAAGGAGGCTCAAGTTTTATCTTAAGAAGTGGAATGTGAATACTTTTGGCAACATTTTCAGTAAAGTTAAAGAGATGGCTGAGGTTGTTAGAAGAATGGAGATTATTCATGTTGAGTCCAATAGCAGTTCTTCTAAGTCTGATCTTTCGAAAGCTAATAGTCTATACTTAAAGGCTCTTAGATACGAAGAAAGTTCTTGGCGTCAGAAGTGCTACAATGGGTGGATCAAAGATGGGGATGCTAATACTAAGCTGTTCCATGCGTTTGTCTCTAAAACCAGAAGGCGTAATTCTATTAAGGGGATTAAGGATAATAGTTCTTGGCTGGATAATCCTACTGATATTTCTAACTCTGCTGTGTGTTATTTTAAGTCCATTTTATCTTCTTTCTCTTATTCTAATAGAGATGAGGAGAATTTTCTTATGCAGGATGGCATTTTCAACTGTATTTCCAATATGGTTAGTCTAGAGGATAGTAACTCTATCATGAGGCAGACTAATAAAGATGAGGTTTGGAGTATTATTGTAAATATGAAATCTGATAGTGCTCTTGGGCTGGATCGTTTTAATATCTTTTTCTTCAAATTTTGCAGGTCTATTATTAATATTGATTTGTGTAAAGCTATTAATTTTTATCTTTTAGGGAATGACATTCCTGAAGGTGTCTTTGCAACTGGGCTTTGTCTGGTTCCTAAGTGTCCTAACCCTACTGATTGGAAGGCTTTTAGGCTTATTAGTCTTTGTTCAATTTTTAATAGAATTCTTTCCAATCTAATAAACTCTAGACTTTCTATTATTCTGCCTAACATCATTTCTAAAATGCAAGGTGCTTTTGTCAAAGGGAGGTTGATCCATGATAATATTTTAATTATTAAAGAACTGGTGCATGACATTGATAGGAAACCTAAATCTGGGAATGCTATTGTTCAATTAGATATGTCTAAAGCTTTTGATAAGCTTTCTCATGCTTTCATTCTTAAAATTCTTAAATGTTTTGGTTTTACTGATAACTGTATTGAATTAATAAGGAAAATGATTACAAAGGTTCATATTTCTCTACTTATAAATGGTTCTAGTTATGGTTACTTCAAGCAGAATAAAGGTATCAGGCAAGGAGACCCTTTGTCTCCCAGCCTGTTTATCCTAGCTGAGGATGTTTTGCTACGTAACATTTACAAGTTGTTTGAAAATTGATGAGTCCGAATTTTGTACTCTCCCCGGACACGGACAGATCAGTCCAAGGCCTCCGGACCGGACAGATCACATGGACCGGACAAATCACTTTGAACACTATGACCATAGGACTGTTCGAACTATGACAAAAGTACTAAAAAACCTAAACACTTATTGACTAAGCTACTTGCTCTCCTACTTAGAGCTCATGGGTCTTTAAACATGACTCGGGTCCATTAAACATGACCCGAAAGCCCATAAGGGCCCAAACATCAGGGTATAAATACCCAACCACCTGCATTAAGTGTGGGTAATGAGAATTAACTGCTACCAGGCTGCTTAATTATCTCTCTACTCTCTACTCTAAACACTTAACACCCACACACCACCATAAAATACCAACTGAAATTACCAGTCTACCCTCAGGCAATTATTATCCTCACCAAATTGGCGACCATAGTGGGAGCAGAAGGTACCTCAATCAAGCATTCAAAACCAGCTAAGAAAATCTGTCCGAATGAATCCGGACAATCCAGAACTACCACCAGTTTTGCTCGAAGTGGTGGGAGAGAACGATGAATACACTGTCGAAGAGCGTGATAGGCTAAATGGTGAAATAGAAGCTTTGAGGGCAGAGAAGGCCAAGATGGGCGTGAAAGAAAAATCCAAAGCATCGGTTGCTCATCACACCGATAACCCCAGAGAGCATGAGTCTTCAAAAACTCATGTGAGCACCAAAAAGACTTATGCCAGTTCTAAAAAGTCTCACCGGTCCAAGCCTGTGGAGAGTTCTGACTCAAGCTCAGAATCTTCTGATAGCTCTTCGGACGATGAATGAGTTGAAAAATATTTATCCTCAAGCAGCGATGAGGGTCGAACTAGAAAGAAACAAAGGCAGATCAAAAAGTATTCAAGAAAAAGGGATAGACATGGAAGAATGAAGAAGAATATTGGAAAAGGGTCATCACACAGCCGGAGGCATGTGGACAAGATGCTGATGGATCCCTTTGCTTTCCACAATGAGCCAGGTATCTTTGCAACTCCCAATGAGGATACTGTGTTCAGTCGTGGAAGGAATTGGAGGCAATCTCCATTGTCTTCTAAAATTCTGTCCGGAAACCTCCCCAAGAGGTTTGATAGCACCAAAATAGAGAAGTACGATGACAGTACTGATCCGGACAACCATCTGGAGCAATTTAAAAACTTCATGATGAACTTTGACGACGATGATAAACTACTTTGTAGGGAATTCTCCCAATCATTCACGGGGAGTGCTCTGAAATGGTACAACAGCCTGCCTCAGGGTTGTATTAAAGATTTTGATACGTTTTGGGTAGCCTTTCGAAGACAGTTCGTAGGGAGTAAAGAGCTGAAGGGAAATGGAGACACAATCATCCATTGTGCCCAGGAACCAAATGAGTCCTTGAAAGAATATATAAGTCGTTTTGTGAACACCAAGAATGGGTTGGCTGATTGCTTCGAGCAAGTGGCAATAGCGTCCCTAAGGCAAGGTTTGAACCCAGGCAATCTAGCTGATTCAGTGACCAGAAAGAAGGCCATGACATGGGGAGGACTGCTGAATCAGGTTGGCAAACAGATAAATGTTGATGAAACAAAGAAAACTAGGGTGCACAGGCAGGTGAGGTCTACCCCAGTAGCCCTAAATCCCAATCAAAATCAGTCCGGGAACAAAGTAAGAGAGACCGGACAGGGGCATGGTAGGGCAAAAGCTCAGTCTCAGCCAGCTGCTCCTGCTCAAAGTCAACAATCCAGAAACAAAAGAGGGCCATGGGTCCAGCCGGAGTGGTTTGCGGAGTTAAAAGAAAGTGTGGCCACCATTTTTGATAAAACAAAGGATGAGGTGCATTACCGGAGACCGGCAACACTGCAGTCTCCCAGAGAGCATCGTAACAACTCTTTTTGCCAATATCACAATGATATTGGCCATACCACTGATGACTGCATAGCATTGAAACAAGAAGTTCAGAACTTGATTGAGAGGGGAAAGCTGGGAGCTTATGTTAAAAGAAGAGGAGGCAACATGCCTGACAACACTTACCGGGTTGGTCCAAGTAATGCTGCTCCAGAGGGGGCCATGGTTATAGTTGAAAGGTTTGACGTGGAATCTGAATACTTGGATCCTGATCCAACTCGAAACAGAGTGGGTGCTATAGAGGAATGTTCTAGATCAGTCTCCGGGCTTATTAAGTTTTTCGAGTCGCTTACAATTTTCGGAGGGGACACTATGACAGCTCCTACCGCTTCTTCAAGGAAGAGGCATTTTCATACTTTAGCCTCCTAGCTAGAAGGAGGCATGACATCCTATCAATCACCAAACTCATTCCCCTTCATTGTTTTTGATGAAGATGATTTGAGAGACATTGCTGGCCCTCATGAGGATGCTGTTGTCATAGGAGCATCTATAGGGGGCAATGACATAAGACGAATCCTTGTGGATACTGGAAGCTCGGCCAATATCCTTTTCCTAACCACTTACAAGAAAATGAAAAATCCAGCTGTAATTCAGAATTCGGACAGGTCAATCGTGGGCTTCACAGGCAGCTCAGCAGATGTGATCGGAGAGTTCGAAGAAGAGGTGTTATTGCGCAAGGGCCCTTTCAAGAAAATGGTCAGAATACTCTTTATTGTGGTGGATTGTCCCACTTGCTATAATGTTATTCTAGGGAGGTCTTGGCTATCTAGGATGCATGCAGTGGCTTCAACAGTCCACCAGTGCTTGAAGTATGATGTTCAAGGACAGGTTGGAGTCGTCCGGAGCAGCCAAAAGGTTGCAAGAGAATGTTATGCCACTGCCCTGGCTCCTCGAACGCTGGGGGCAGTCCGTATTAATGAACAATAGCAGTTTGAGGGCCTTTCTGGGGGTGAGGGTAAAATTGATGACCCCAGAGAGACCCCTGGAGTATTGATATCGATCGAAGAGGTAAAAACACACTGTTTGGAAGATGGGAAAAGTGTCAAGATAGGGTCTAAGATGTCACCTATGTTGAAAAATGAAATGTTGAAGTTTTTAAAGAACCATCAGCACATTTTCGCTTAGTGAAATGCTGATGTTACTGGAGTCCCATCAGAAGTGATATCACATAACCTATCTGTCCGGAGAGACGTAGCACCAGTGGTCCAAAAAAGAAGGGCTTTTTCTAAAGAAAAGGCTGATGTCATTGTGCAAGAAGTTGACAGGCTCACAAAGATGGGGCACATTAAGGAATCTCAATACCCTTTGTGGACTGCCAATCCTGTCTTGGTGAAAAAGAAGAATGGCAAGTGGCGCGTGTGCATTGATTTCACAGATCTCAATCGAGCTTGCCCAAAAGACTTGTATCCGGTCCCCCGGATTGATCAGTTAGTAGACTCTACCTCTGGGAACAATCTGCTTTCCTTTATGGATGCCTTCTCCGGGTACAATCAGATTCAAGTGGATCCGAAGGATCAAGAGCATACCACATTTGTTACTGACAGGGGACTTCATTGCTACAAGGTGATGCCATTTGGTTTGAAAAATACTGGGGATACTTATCAGAGGTTAGTCAACAAGGCATTTGCTGATCAAATTGGAAGAAATATGGAAGTATACATTGACGATATGATGGTAAAAAGTGTAGATGAGCAGTTGCACTTGTCCGATCTCCAAGAAACTTTTACCAACTTGGTGAAAGTAAATTTGAAGTTAAACCCTGAAAAGTGTGTGTTTGGAGTGTAGTCCGGGAAGTTTCTAGGTTATATCATAAGTGAGCATGGAATACAGCCCGATCCGGACCAACTCAATGCTCTATTCCAAATGGAGCCTCCTCGAAACATTAAAGAAGTACAGCGATTAACGGGGAGATTAGATGCCTTAAACAGATTTATCTCAAGGTCTTCGGACAGGTGTGCTCCTTTCTTTCAAACTTTGAAGGGTGCAAAAGGATTCGATTGGACCCCACAGTGTGATGAGGCTTTCAATGAAATCAAAAAACACTTGTCCTCCCCCAAAACTTTGTTCAATCCAGTTGATGGGGAGACTCTCTTTGTATATTTGGCAGTTTCAAGTTGTGCCATCAGTGTTGTGCTGGTAAGAGAGGTCGATGGTCATCCCCATCCAGTGTACTACATCATCAAAAGCTTCATAGATGCTGAGAGGCGTTACTTGAAACTTGAAAAATTGGAATTAGCCCTGGTGATAGCTGCAAGGAAGATGAGGCCTTATTTCCAGGCTCATCCTATCATCGTCCAGACTTCTTTTCCCCTAAAGAATGTCCTTCAAAAAGCAGACATTTCGAGCAGAATGACTAAGTGGTCAGTAGAGTTGGGGGACTTTGACATAGACTTTGCTCCCCGAACAGCAGTCAAAGCCCAAGCTGTGGCTGATTTTCTGGTTGAATTCCACTCCGACAGGGATTCAGAGCAAACTACTGACATAAAAGATAAAAAAGTATGGGTCGTCCGAACAGATGGTGGATCTAGCACTATGGGATGTGGTGCAGGAGTATGTTTAACTTCCTCATATGGAGACAAGATGTACCAGGCTATTTGTTTTACTTGCAGGGCATCTAATAACGAGTCTGAATACGAAGCAGCTATAGCTGGGTTAAAGTTAGCCTATATTTGTGGGGCTAAGAGGGTCAAGCTGTTAAGTGACTCCTAACTACTTATCCACCATGCCCAAGGCCAATCTGAGGGTAAGAAGGAGCAACTTGTGAAGTATTTACTCCTCCTAAAAAATGAAGCACTTAAGTTTAAAGATGTTATCTATGAGCACATTCCCCGGATAGAAAATGAGCTAGCAGACTCATTGGCAACCATAGCATATACGGAGTCATATCCATGGATCCATGTGCTCGAAAGCCCCTCTATTCAACTTAGTAAGGGTAAAGGAGAGGAAATTTTTGAAGTAAAAGTGAAACAACCTCGAGACTGGAGGTTTCCTCTCCTGCAATATCTCTCCGATGGTGTTGTGCCTCCGGATAAGTCACAAGCCAGAACATTGAAACACAAGGCTCGTGGTTTCATCATATTGAGAGAAGTGTTATACAAAAAGTCCTACAGTAAACCTCTCTTACGCTGTTTGGGGGATGAAGAATCACAAGTGGTCCTCTCCGAATTGCACGATGGTGAGGGATCAGCCCATTGTGGGTTTCGAGCTTTGACAAGAAGGGTTTTACTCTCCGGTTATTATTGGCCATCAATCATGAAAGATGCTAAGGAATTGGTAAGAAGGTGTGACCCATGCCAGAGATACAGCAATGAAATTAATGTACCAGCCATTCCTTTAGAGTCAATTTCTGAGCCTATTCCTTTTGCTCGATGGGGATTGGATTTAGTGGGGCCTCTCCCTGTGGCGTCCGGAGGACGCAAAACTATAATTGTGGCCATAGATTACTTTTTGAAGTGGATAGAAGCAGCCCCCTAGCAGGGACAACATCAAAAGTTGTTATAAAATTCATTCTATCCAACATCTGTTGCAGATTTGGTGTCCCACAGAAAATAACAACAGACAATGGGCCACAGTTCGACAATAGGGAAATGGAAAGTTTATGTGCCTCAAGGGGTATACAATATTGTTTTTCTTCACCTTTCCACCCACAAGCAAATGGAAAAGTTGAGGTGGCTAATAGAACTATACTGTCCGATTTAAAGAAGAATTTGGAAGGGGCTGCTGGGAAGTGGCCTAGTTATCTACAAGAGGTCTTATGGGCCTACCAGACAACACCTGAGGCTGCAACACAAGAATCACCTTTTGCTTTGGTCTATGGGATGGATGTAGTAGCTCCCATAGAGGCAACTCTCCCTTCTTTTCGTGTTCACAACTTCTCCGAACACACTAACGAGGTGGCAATCAGGGGTCAACTTGATCTGATAGAAGAAAAACGAGTTAAAGCTCATCTTAGAGTTGCACACTATCAAGGCTTGATGAGAAGCAGGTTTGCTTCCAAAATTAAAAGGAGAGACTTCCAGCCAGGAGACAAGGTATTGAGGAAGGTCTTCTTACACACTAAAGAAAAGCTGTTCGGAAAGCTGGCCCCAACTTGGGAGGGTCCGTATATGGTGGTTGAAAGAATTAAGCCTGGAACTTATTGGTTGGAAGACAAAGATGGCAGAGTTCTAACACATCCTTGGAATATCGAGCATCTCCGGATGTACTTGGAATAACACTTGTGTAAATATTTACTTGTTTGAACATCCATGTAAATATTTGGGGGCATACTCTTTCCTCCCTGGTGGCACGGAGAGGTTTTAATGAGGTGTCCGGGCTGTTTAATAAAATTCGATGCCTTCTTAAAAAATTTCTAAGTGTTTTTAAAGTTTTGTCCCTTGTCATACTATCCAAAATGAAACAACTAAAGGCTATTTAAACTCTAGCCGGAGGACTTAAATACTCTCACACTGAAACAACTAAAGGATATTTAAACTCTAGCCGGAGAACTTAAACACACTCATTATGAAACAACTAAAGGCAGGATACTTAAACTATGGCTATCAAAATTAAAACAAATAACGAAAGAAGATGATGGTTGCACAGAATATAAATATTCATTGAAATAAATGACTTAAAGTTGCCTTGGCCTTCCAAGGACTTTTAAATAGTCAAAGTACAACACAAAAAACCTATCCGGTCAGATACCGGACACCATTACAAAAAGAGTGCCTTGGCCTTCCAAGGACTTTAGTCTGGATAGAAAATAAACAAAATAAATCATAAGTTAAGTTTGAGCCTTCGAAGATGGCTCACCTTCATGTACCCTCTCGACTTTAGGATCTTCTTTCCCTTCATCTACCTTCTTGCCTTTAGGGTCGTCTTTCTTGTCATCTGGGCTCTCCCCAGTATGTTCTTCATCATCCGAGGAGACACTAGAGTAGCCATACCTGTCACCTTCAGCCATCGTGTGGTATGGGAGGTCTTCGGGCTCAACGTAAATCCATAAGTCCCCTAGGTTCCTGTCCGGAAATTTTTCATGGAAGAGTAGAACCATGTCAGACCTAACCTTCTCAAGCAATAGCTCTTCGCTTTTAATCATCTTGTTGGCATAGGAATTGATCTTGGCTTGGATCGTAGCCTCTTGATCCCTTAACAAAGTGGTTTTCTCCTCGGCAGCCTTGGATGCTGCATTCTCAAGAGCAATCTTGTCAGTAGTTAGGTTGGTGATAATCTTGTCCTTTGCCTTGGTCTCTTCTTTTGAGGCAATAAGGTCTTTCTCCATACCGGATAGCTTCTCCCGGAGGTCTCTAATGGTTTCCTCTAGAGTGACAACTTTTGTGGTGCTTTCCTCCTGATTCCTCTTCAATTCCTTGTTTGCTTCCTTTAGCATGTCAGCATTGGAAGTAGCAGTGCAGAGGTCTTCGGACAGCTTTTCCTTCTCAGACTTAAGGTCTTTGATAATGTCTGCTTGACCCCGAACTTGTCTCTCCAACGTAAGTACCGGCTGCACATTGCTTAGCAAGGAGTGGGCTATGGTATCCTTTTCACTAGAGACAATAAAAGTCTTAACATTAAAGTTGACCGTGTTGGAGCTGCTCGGAGGAATGTAAGGCCCTGCGAAGTCGTCTCTAGGGAGGTTGAGGAAGTATTCACCAAGCTCACCAAGACCGGTGATGTCGACTCCATCGATGTTGAGATCTCCTCCTTCAACCTCATCGGTATGAAAGTCCCTTGGGATCTCTTCAGCATGCGTTGGGTCAGAAGGGTCAGCCTGGAAAGAAGGCTCCGGATCCCGGAGAGCAAGCTCATCTCCCTTAGCAGTCTTTTTCTTCTTGGCTACCCGGTCTGCGCCTTCACTCCCCTGTTTGCGATTCCTCTTGGAAGCCCTTGGAGGTTTTGAGAGGTCTGCTTCCTGTCTTTCGGTCTCTTGCTCCACCACTTGCAAGAGAGCAGCATCGATTTGGCTCTGGGCCGGCCCCTCCGGGTCTGTTGGAGCATCCTTCTCAGCATCAACAGGATTAACATCGCTCGCCACCTTCTTGCCTTTCTTCTTGCCCTTCATTTTGCTTGGGGCTTTGGCCCGGCCTGGCAGGAAGAGTGTCCCATCTGGTTCATGGGTCCTCTTAAGCACAGTGTCCGGAGAAGACTGGGTGGTGAGCTCCTCCCAAGTCAAGTATCTCCGACCTGTGGTGTTCCACAGGTGAGACCTTGCCAAGTTTCCACTGGTGAAAGCAGCATGGAATCGGTTCCCCCATTCCTCAGCAGCCCAGGCATTAATCCTGCCACAAGTAACCTGCCCGACCTTCAAGTAATCACCGAACTCCTTAGGCAGTTCTGTTAAGACAAAAGAAAGACCAATTAATTTAAACCAACTTTAAGAAGGAAGAAGTAGACAAAGATTTAAAGTGGGAGACTTATGGTCACTCCTCCACCTGCTTCTGAGGAGGCTTGGGTTCACTCCGGACTTGATCTTCTTTCCGTTTTCACAAGCGCCACTGACGAACAAAAACTGGCTCCTCCATTTACTCTCAGACTCCAACAGATCATCAACAGCTTTGAAACTGTCTCCCATATTGAAGTGGTAGAAGGGGAATTGGTGATGTTTGTAAAGATTGGCCACTGCAGCAAACTCTTCCATAGGAAGAGCGATCCCGGACAGCCTTGATGTCATGATGCATGACATAAGGGTATACCAAGCATTGGGGCTCAGCTGGCTCGGACAGAGTTTGATCAGATGAAAATATATGACAATCTCTGGGTCCAATGGGAATCTAAGTCCCCAATTAAATAGCTCCGTGAAGATGACTATTTCATTCAGCTTGTAATCCATAGGAGTTTCAGGATCTATGAGAATCCTTATCTTCACGTTTTCTGGGATCCCCCATTTCGTGCGCATTCGACCCAGTTCAGCCGTATGGATGAATGCATACTTGGTCTTCTGTAAGGCCAAGAGGTATTTAAGTTCGACCTTGTGAAAACAAGGCCCCACCTTCCCTTCAAGACACTCCGGCAGCTCTGGATGCCTCAAGCATAGTTTTTCTTTGCCTTTATCTTTTTTGGCAGCAGCAGTATTACTAGTCTGACCGGAGGGCTCAGACTCGAAAGGGACTTCTTCAAAAGAGTCCTCCATTTTTTCCTCCATGATCGTTGAAGGAATGTCAGTGGCAGTGGCCCGGGGAGAATTCAAACTTGGCTCAGCCTGGCTTCCAGACTGCTGGTCTTCAGTGTTTCCTTGACTTCTAGTCTCAGGCTGGGGCTCTGAGGCAGAGGTCTCTCTTCGAAGTGCTGGGCTGCTAGCCTCCGGACCAGGTAGTCTTTCCCGGGGAGCTCTGATAGGCACTCCAGACCCAGAGCTGCTATTTTTTGCCCCCGACTTTGAGGGAGTGTTCTTAGAGACTTGCCCCTTAACCAGCTGACTCTTTCTTCGGTCGACTAACTTCTCCGGGGAGTGCTCCATGTCTGAGCCCATCGCTATGAAGGGTGAGGGTTTTTTGAAGCTGGTGGCAGTTACTCCTGGTTCGACGATGGATTCTGATTCCTGAACCGAGGAACCATAGATGATGGGGGAAATGCTAGGTTGGAATAACTTTCTAGGCTTAGTGCCTTTGGAGGAAGAAGATCCTCGATCTGACTCTGCAACAGAGGTGATTGGTCTGTCAACAGGCGAAGTAGGTAACCCTGCTGCGATTCGTCTTTCTTTCTCAACTTTTTGTGCCTTCTCCAACTCAGAAAGGTTGAGCCACCCACCTTTGATCAAAGCAGTCCTTGCTGTAAACATAAACTATCAAGTAAATCTTTGCTTTAGAGAGAGAAAGCTCTAAGAAAATATGCAGAGTAAATATGAAAGAGATAGTAAAACAGTAGAAAGTGAGTTTGAATTTATAGTAAATCTGGAAAAAGAAGTTGATTCCTAGGAGAATTCGAAAAGTTTGGCAATGATTAAAAGACGGCGCTGATGTCACCATTTGTAATTAAAGAGGTTGCTTTTCGAAGAAGGTGGGTTCGAAATTCAAGGTGAAAAAACGGATGAAGCAACCCATCAGAGAGTGACACATGTCCCACGAACTCTGGCAAAAACCGTTTTGAATTCGTGAAGCTTTATCTGTTCGGGTAATCCTTAGACCTGTCCGGATTAGGACTACCCCTGGCGTCGGACTGTTTTTCAGGTCTTTGGCAAGAATATTTGCACAACACCTAAAAAAGGGGCTCCTGATGAGTCCGAATTTTGTACTCTCCCCGGACTTGGACAGATCAGTCCAAGGCCTCCGGACCGGACAGATCACATGGACCGGACAGATCACTTTGAACACTATGACCATAGGACTGTTCGAACTATGACAAAAGTACTAAAAAACCTAAACACTTCTTGACTAAGCTACTTGCTCTCCTACTTAGAGCTCATGGGTCTTTAAACATGACCCGGGTCCATTAAACATGACCCGAAATCCCATAAGGGCCCAAACATCAGGGTATAAATACCCAACCACCTGCATTAAGTGTGGGTAATGAGAATTAACTGCTACCAGGCTGCTTAATTATCTCTCTACTCTCTACTCTAAACACTTAACACCCACACACCACCATAAAATACCAACTGAAATTACCAGTCTACCCTCAGGCAATTATTATCCTCACCAAAAATAATAAACCTATTCACTATGCTTCTAGATCTAACTTACTGGTGCCTTGTTTGGCATTTGCAGATGATGTCTTGATTTTCACCAAGTGCAAGGCTGTCTCTATTGCTTTGCTTGGAAGCTTGTTTGATAAATACCATCTTGTTTCTGGTCAGTTTGTAAACAAAGAAAAAACCAAGGTTATTATTTCTAGCAAAGTTAACCATGTTGCTGCAAATAATATTAAGATTCAAGCTGGGTTCAATGATGATTTCTTGCCTTTCAACTACTTAGGTATAACTATTGCTAGTAGTAATAAAGGGAAGTTTTTTCAACCTCTTTTGAATAAGATTCATGATAGAATTATGGTCTGGGATCTTAAAAACCTTTCGTTTGGGGGCAGGTTGACTCTTATTAATTCTGTTTTAATGCATATTGTCTTCTATTGGATGCAGAATTCCTTTATTCCTATTAACATTATTAAAAATATTGAAGGCTGCTTTAATAGGTTTCTTTGGAGGTCTAACTATAATGTTAAGACTATCCATTGGGCTTGTTGGTCTCAGCTTTGTAAACCTTATGCTGAGGGTGGTCTCAACATAAAAAGTCTTTGGGATGTTCAAACTGTTTTCTCCTATAAACTATGGTATCTTTTCAGGAAAAATGATAGTTTGTGGGCTTCTCTAATGCACAAGACCTACTGTAATCACACCCATGCTCTTAAAGTGGCTTGTAAATACACTGACTCGGTTATTTGGAAGAGGATTTCAGTGATCAAAGACTCTGCTAATAAGAACATAAAATGGAGGCTGGGTCAGGGGCTTATTGATTTCTGGCTTGAAGACTGTCATGATAAGCCTCCTCTGATAAGTGATACTAACACTTTTAACTGGTTTTTAAGTGCTAGTGTTTGCTCCTTTTGGAAAACTGATAGTTGGGACTATAATGTTCTTCATAATATTTTGCCTCCTGATAGAGTTAATCATATATCTAACTATAAAATTGACCCTAATAAGGCTGATGATATCATTTGGAAGTTTTCGACTATTAAGGATTTTGATTTAAACTCTACTTGGAATAGTATTAGGCACTGTAATCCTAAGTCTGGTCTTCTCTCTTGTATTTGGAATCATTCTACCCCTAAGAAGTACTCTTTTTTGTGCTGGAAGCTCATTAAGGGCTATATCCCTCTAGATTCTATTCTTATTAGAAGGCATGTCTACATGGTGTCTAACTGTCAGTTTTGTCATAATTGTGAAGAGATGAATCACCTCTTCATCAATTGTTGCTTTTCCTGGCCTGTTTGGAACTACTTTAGCAGCTTATTCAGGATTAATGTTAGGAGGCATATGACTCTGGCTCATGTTTTGCATATTTGGTTTAGTTTTTCTAAATCTAAGCGTCATATTACTCGTATTGTTCCTCAGGTGGTTTGTTGGGTTATTTGGAGAAACAGAAACTTGTCAAAGTTTGGTGATTCTCCAGATAATGTTCAAAGGGCTATTGATAGAGTGGTCCATATTATTATAAGCCTAGATCTATCTAATGTTATTTCTTATAAACATTGGGTTAATGTAGGCTTTGCTGGTGTTTCTCTAGGGTCATATTCTATTAACAATCGAAAGGTGCCGAGTTACCTGAGATGGATCGCCCCGAATCCAGGGAGGATGAAACTGAATGTGGACGGCTCGTGCAATAGCTATGGTGAGGCCAACACCGTAATTTTGTTTTGCAACTCAGAAGGTGATGTCCTTCTGGGTCGTGGTACTCTGCTGGGTAAAATTAACCCCCTTTTCGCTGAAATCAGCGCCTTAGTTGAAGGATTGATTATCTGCAAACAAAAGCAATGGGTTAACATTGATGTAAAATCTGATAATATGGTTCTCATTAACTTATTAGCCACTAGAAAAGAAGCCTGGTACCTATTTGATTCCCTGAATATCTATAGATCGCTTATACACTCTAGAATGATGATCAGGCATGTTTCGCGCATCCAGAACCAGTGTGAAGACTGGATTGCGAAATCGGTGTTGAATTCTAAGATGAATATTCAATTTGATACTCCCCCTGATAACCTTCGATCGTTTGTTGTTCTGGAGAGCCTTGGGGTTGGGTACATCTCTTAGCTTTCTTCGATTTTGGCTGATGTTGGTGCTGTTTCAAGTTGGGGTTTTTGGTGAAGCTGGTTTGAATCGACTGATTCATCGGTGCACTCACCTGTTCTAACCTTTTCTCTAAAAGACTGTTGTGATAAGGTCCTGTAAGTGGCGTCGACCTTGAATCAGACGATCTTGGTTGAAGATTTGTCTGATTCTTTGGTGCACACACTCAGTTCACTTACCATTTCAGCCCGTAGAGAGAGTCTTGAAGGTGGCGTCGACCTTGAGTCAGACGATCCTGTTTTGGCTTTGGTTCCTTTTTGGGAGGTTTGGCTTGGAGAAGTTGAAGAGGAGGAGTCGTGAGAGAGAAACTGTGGAGGTGTTAGGGTTTTGACCTGAAGCTGTGTCGATTAGGGTTGGATTGACTGCTGCAGTCAATTTTGACCCTATTCGTTTGTTTAATTTTGGACTTTTTCTTTATTAGTCCTTGAGTTTGTATAAACATTTCGTTTTGGTCATTTTCAATATAGTATTTTATATTTGCTTAAAAAAAGGTTTTAAAAGGAACAAAACTAAATCTATAGAAATATTTTTTGATTTTTTAGTTACGAAATTAGGTATAAATATAAGAAAATTGAAAAAAGTTAGAGTTGCGAAAATAAAAAAAAATTATGAAAATAAGAAATAAATAGTTACAAATAACAAGACTTTATGTTATTAAGTAGTCTCATTAAGTGTTTTTTTTATTATTTTATGATTTTCTTTTAAAATGGTATATCTTTGAAACCATAACTCCAAAGCAATATCCAAAAATAACGTTGTTTTTCGATTTTAAAAAAACAAAACAATCATATTTATTGGCTTTTTAGTTGCAAATTTACGTGTAAATTGACTGGGAAAGAGAAATTTCTAAATATATTTGGCTTTTTTCGTTTTAAAATATATATATATATATATTAAAAAATAAATAAATTATGATTTGAAAGATATAGAGGGTTGAATGTTAAAACAACAAAATGAACAAAATTAATTTTAGTTCATTACCCGTGTGCATTTATAGATTTTGATAAAATTAAAAATTTAAGTGACAATCCTAACTTAATTTAGTGGTTATAGGTAGCTTATATTTTAAACTAAAAAGGTTAAATGCCCTTTAACTAAACTTTAATTACAATAAATACCATTCATATTATTAATTATCAACTAATATTTAAAAAAAATAACCTTACAAATATTATTTTATAGGATTAGCTACTATTAACTACCCAACCCATATGACTCAATTAAGTTATACTATAAAAAAACCTTAATTTAGTAATAATCAATTTAACTAAATTATTTATCAAAAATCACTTATATAAAAAATAATGTTTTTATTTCTTTTGTTTTTTAGATTTTTTTTTTGTCTTTTTTATATTTTTCTTTTTATAATTGCGCTAAAACAAAAACGTCAAAGATGGTATAATTGGAAGGAAGTCCAGGTTCAAGTCTCACTAATTTAGGAAAGTCAATTTTTATTATTTAAAGAGAATTTGAGCTTAGAGCTGGCATAACCCTAGATGCTTTGAGTGAAACAGGGCGGCAATACATTGGATATCCAATAAATCATCATCTTTGGGTTGTCCACGGCAATAAGCATATCAAGAACGAGGTGGCACCGAAGATTATCAAAGGCTTTCATAAGGTCGGATTTTAAAGCTACATTTTACCTTTGTAATTAGTATGGTTACCCTTTAAAATTTATTGGAGAATAATTATTATCTTAGGATTTTATTGTTAAAATAATCAAAACACATGACCTTGATGAAGACGCCTTCAAATTGGGTTTAAAATTAATACAAATTACAAAAAAAAGATGTGAATATTATCTTTACTTTGAAGCACAACGAAGAAAATATTTGGTTAAACAATAATTTTTTTGAATTTAGATACTCTAATTCAGAATGAGGAGAATCGAAGACAATGAAAACTTATTTTTCTGATGAGACAAACAGAAAAGTAAAAAAAAATATTGATCTCAACCAATCACAAATTTAATGTAAAGGTATGTGATTCATTTTTTAGCTACATATTTTTACATTGGTCTCGCATCACGCATAAGATTGGTTATAATGGTCTTTCATATCATATTATTTTTACATATTTTTGCAATGGTCCCGCATCACACAAAAGATTGGTTACACATGGTCTCAGATAAAATTGGTTATATTGGTCTTGTGTGTCGCCTTATTTTACAATGGTCTTGCATCACGCATAAGATTGATCAAACCTAATCTCGCATAAATTGGTTATCTTGGTCTCACATATCACCTATCTAGCTTGTAGGTATATATGCATAGTCTGCATCTAGCCTGTAGTTATATTTGATGAGGGATTTTACTTATACTGTCAGACTCTCTATCTTTCTAAAAAATTAGTTAAGCAATTTAATTACCTATCTACTTTCTACTCAAAGCTTACTTGCATTCATTTTATTACCAAAAGACCCACAAAAAATAATTGATCTCTCCAGATTGACGATCGCAATGGGAGGTTTCTGAAGGTACCCAGATAAAAGCATCCAAAATTTTAGAGTGTTAAAATCACCTTTGGATCGTACCAAACTATATAATTTGGAATGCAAACGGATCTTGCCCAGAAAAACTAGGGAATCAGGGTAAAAGATATAGTTGAGCATAATATTTAATTGCTGATTAAAATAAGAGCATTGTTCATGTAAGAGGAGTATGACGAGCTCTGAAGGGAAATTAAGGCTTTAAGATCTTAAAAATAAGTTGTAATAAACCCTGAGGATCGAGTTCAGTTGGAGGTTTAAAGAGCCGAAGGACTCAATGGTGTTAAGGAACAAATTGTAAACCCAAATATTCAACACAATCCAAAAAAGCATCAGAAAAGACACTCATGAAAAACCCATCACTGTTTCAAAAATAGTGTAAAACTAAGAAACATTTGATTTCATTGAAGTCCAGTAAGGATTTTGTGTCTGATACTGAAAAGTATTCTTCCTCTTTGAGTAGTGACCATTATCATAAGAAAAGAAAAAATCATTGTGGTAAACATAATTTAAAAAAATGTTCTAACCGGTGTCATAATTCGAGTAAAATGAAATACCAAAATAGTAAAAATTAAATATAACATGAAGGAAGAACAAGCGGACTGGGAATCTACAGTATATACCACCAAGGGAGTGATCAATTTATTATCCAGTCCATATCATACATGTTAGCCACCACCAGTGAGGATCATCAGTTTAGCCAATGACATAATCAGTGGCAGTCCCATCTTTCTGCAGATTTCATTTTCTGGCCATCTGCCCAGACGATTCAATATTTCAAAGATGGAAAAGTTTGATGGGAGTAATGATTCAGACAACCACTTTGAACAGTTTATGATGAATTTTTATAATGAACACGAGTTGTTGTGAATAGATTTTTACCAAACTTTCAAATATAGTGCTTTAAAATGATATAATAGGCTTCTTCAAAGGTCACTCAAGAATTTTGATATGTTTCAGATAGGTTTCTAGAGACAATTTATGAAAAAATATGGCACCGGAAAATAGTTTTGCAGTGGTGATTATGGAGGATGATGAAGAAAACGTTATTATCGGTTAATTTTATGGTGGTAGGAAACAACATTTCTCTCTTCACAATATAATTTTCTCTCTCTAGAATTTGTTGAAGTGGGAAAATGAGAGAGAACTTCTATAAGAACATATAAGCTCACAAAGTATGATTCTTGAGAAGTGGAAAATACATCAACAACTATAATTTGTAAAAGAATGAAACTGTTTCAAATCATTGTCACGCATCACCTATTACTGAAAGAAATCATGGGTCCAATAGATGGGTGACATGTGTATAGGGATACATCCTATTGAATATCACTAGTATATCTGAATGTCTCCATCAGACAAATCAATGTTATTTTTCTAACAAATTTGAAATAAAATTTGAAAAATGGAACCGAAGAGGTAAACAACCCACATACGAAGAGCTTGTATGTTAGCCATCCCCAAAATTACTTTTGTGAGGACTAAGGAGGCTATCTGATGATGGAAAAATTATTCGAGGGACAAATCGAACAAAAGAATGACTTCATCATTGCTTATATTTAATATTATATTTATTTATTCATTTACTTAAAATTATTTTTATTAATTATTTTATTTTATTTTCTTTGTTTTATGGTTTATGGGCTTAAACTCAATTGGATTCGGGCTTGAACCATATTTCGGCCCATTAGGCATATTAGAGTTTATTTCACATATAACTAGTTTTTAAGGTATTAATGAGAGGGATGGATTTTAATTCTACTTTCAAACTTTCTCTCTCTTTCTCTAAACATTTACTTAAGCAACTCAATTATCTCTTTACTTTCTACTCAAACCTGAATTGGATTTCACTTTATTACCAAAAGACCCTCTTAAAATAATTGATCTCACCAATATTAACTAAGTTTCGTATATTTATAGGATGTAATAGCCAAAACAGTTAAAAATAGAAGAGATCAATCACCAAAGGATCTTATCATTTTGTTGATCATGTTAGCATGTTCAACATTGTTCTTTTATACATTCGAGGATGTATAAGCTTCTATAATGATTTGTTACACGAAAACATATAAAATAAATAATTATAATTAATATAGAGCAATCAAGGACAAGTTGATGTACTCAATAACAAAATTATAAAATAAAACCTGATAAATTTGTTAGATGTGTTCCTCTTTTAGTTGTTAGTATCTTACTCTATTTTTAAACATGCAAAAGAGTAGTAAATTCGGTATCCTTAAAACATCATTGAAATACAGACATTCACTATAGAACACACAACCATTTGTGAAGGAGAAACAAAAGAATGCATGATACTGAGATGTTATAAATGGCTAAGAATTGAGACACAATCAAAATTTTGATTGAATGTCTAAAGAAGATCAGAAATGAACATGTATATTTAGTCCATAGTGCCACATTTTTTGTTAGTAATACATGGTCTCGCATGTCATGTAATGTCTCATATCTCTTATGTAGTTTATTATCCTGGATCTCTCATGTGATAAACTGTCTCATATCTCTCATGTGAAATTTGTCATGCATCTCACATGTGGTAAACTCTCCTGCAACTATCATGTGGTGAGTTATTCTACATCTCTCGTATGGTGCATTGGCATGCATCTCTTATGTGGTGTACGGTTGTGGCACTAATTTACTTAAGTATTTCAAAAACATTTAAATTTTGGATGGATAATTGACCCTAACAAATAAAGACGAATATGCATTTGGCGGGGAGGGACAAGAAAGAAAAAAATGATGATATGGAAGACAAAGAAAAAGAAGAGGTTGGTCGGGATGACCAAGACGACGTTAATCTTGACAAAGATGACAAATTTTCAAGCTGGGATGAAATAGAAGAACGAACAAATACTGTGTAACAAGAGAGAAATGAAAATGATTCTTCTGACGTAGATGAAACTTAATAATTATACATTATTCAAGAATGAACAAGTTAAAATTCAACTACATATTCTAAATCAATTGCACGTCCAAAACATATTTCACAACCGAGAAAATATTCTGAACATCAAACAAAATATGAAATTGTACACAAACTTGTTAATAGTTCACATAGATGAAATTTGATATCTAAGATTCTTAGGAATCTAATGATACCTTAAAATTTTATAAACAAGACAACTTTAGCTAATTTGGATGACAAATTCCACCATTTAAAAATAGAGAATAGATGTCTGAAGAGATTAATATTAAAAAGGTAAGAATCTTGCACCTCTTATATTTTACGAGTCTTGCATTCTTGATTTATGACTACTCTTGCATTTACTGCATCTAGTTAGTTACGCCTTATAACTAGTCTCATATTTAGTGTATATAATTAGTTATGTATGATATCGCATATCATGTTGATAGGTTGTCTCGCATCTCTCATATTTAATATTGTTGGGAATATGAGTGTTGTGAATTAGGGGTCTGGTCCGCATATTCCGCCTCTGTATATAAGTAAGAACACAACCGATCTCAACACTAGTATGATATTGTCCGCTTTGGCACCCGAAGGCCCTCACGGCTTTGCATTTGGTCCACTACCAAAAGGCCTCTTACTAGTTGAGATATGTTCTCACTTATATACCATTGATCCTTCCCATGTTTTACCGATGTGGGATGTGGAACTTTGGTCGCTACCCTAACAAATCCTCCTCTCGAACAAAGTACCACTTTAGCCTCCTCTCAATTAACATCCATCCGCTCACTCTAATCAGGTTGGGGCTGCCTGATCTCTAGAGCCTTTACAGCGGATTTATCTGATCTCGACCATCCTGCCTTGTTCCTTAGCGCCACTCCAAACAAGTACCACCGTCTTGATACACTCCAATCAAGTCACACTGCTTGATGAGCAACGGGCACTCCAAACGAGGATCTCTCCAATCAAGCCACAATGCTTGATGAGCCTCAAATCAAGCCACACTGCTTGATAAGCCACGAGCACTCCAAACAAGGATCTTGAGCATGGCTACTAATTCATCATGTTCGACTAATGAGAATTTCACCCACATCACCCACCACATCGCGTACTGTCTGGGCCTGGAGCTCTGATACCACATGTTATAAAATACTATGCAATTATCACAAAATGGCTCAATCACAGAATATATGAAACACAGGATTTAACGTGGTTCGACAATTGTCTACGTCCACGGGCGCCGCCAGAGAAAAGAGTTTCACTATGATAGAAAAGGTTACAGATTTCAGATTATGTTTTGTGTCGCCCTAGTAATCTATTTATAGGGAATTAATAGACTTACTAGACTATGGGCCTAATGGGCTCATACCAATAGACTGGCTCTTTTGAAGTGATTGGACAATATCATTATCACAACACAAAACTGTCCTGCCGGACACAGTACACTGTCAAGGCACTATTCGAACTGCCGGACACAGTACACTGTCAAGGCACTATTCGACTCATTCATAACAAATATGGTCTTGCACTCTTAATTTATAACAAGTCTCGCATTTAGTACACATAGTTAGATACACATTGTCTCATATCGCGTGTTTATAAGTTGTTTCACATATTTATTAAGGTATCTCATATTATTATGGAATCTCATATTTTGTATTTTTTGGTCTCGCATTTAATACAACGTTTTATTTATTTTGCAGACAGTTAACCTGAAAACAATACCAACATCCAAACTTATGTCTAGCCAAATTATTGACTTACAAACAGTAGAGTAAATAAAGAAGTTGAAGTTGAAAATCAAAATTATAAGAAAAACAAATTGAAGAACTATGATAGTCAATTATAGAAGGTCAAATTAGAAATAAAAAAAGAGATTCAACAATGTAAAACATATAAAAAATATGATGAGAAAAAAAAAGTGGAACTTGAAAAGCCACTTTCGCTACTTATATGACAAGTAAGCATAGAGGTTAAAAAAAACATTACAAGGAAACTAAGCCTTATGTTTGCATCCATAAGGAAATCTAAAACTCATGAAATGGTCTTCTTGATATATGTTGCTGGTTTATATTTCCATCACTCGAGTTTAATTCTTTCTTTCTCAAAATTCCAATAAAGTTGTTCAACTAGTAGATGGGAAGATAGACACATAAGTTTTCTACCTCTATAATAAAAACTAACTGCATTCAACCTCTGATTTCTATATCCATAACAGTAGTAGAGCAAAATCAATGCATATTTCATAGTTTAAATCTAGATTATTCCATCTGGTAATATTATCATACTTCTAGGATCTCAATACACATACATATTGTGGAAGTCTTTTGTGAATCTTAGTTTTATATACAATTTAACTAACATATAAGTGTATTTCAAGTCTATATTATGTTTGTGCATATTCAATGTAATTATAACTATACACATATATGTAGTCCATTATTATTATAAGAAAAAAAATTAAAAAATTATTAACTTTTCCAATTATCATCACTAGCATCAATAAAACCATAAAGCGAACTCGATTGAAAAAATCATAAGTATCACTTTGGTTAACTCGATATACTCTTCCATCGATTGATCACATCGTATTTTCCTATCACTCACCTCATCTTCGATCGTTGCAATTTTATATCGAAAATTTAATAAGTTAATAAACAAAATCAAATTTAAAAAAAGAAAGCTGAAAAATTGAAAAATAACAAGAAAATTAATTGAACATATGTAACTCAATTTTGTACTATTTGAGTTAAATTCATGATTGATTAGTGCAGTCTCATGGGTTACCGTTGCAGAACCAAAACGTGAAGGACATCAGTTATAAAAAGATCGAATCGAGGGTCGACTAAGTTCTTTCGACGAAGATGAAACTTATGGTGTCACCATTGTTAGGATTTTCAAGCTTAAGGCAAGTGTATCTTGTACTCATTATCTTTTTGTTTGAGGAGAAATTAAAGTTGTTGCTTAATGACTGATTTATTCGTAGAGAAAAAATCTGTATCTTTCGCGCTTCAATTGTTTTATCATTAAAAATAAAAAGAGAGAGGTAGTGCTGACAATTGTTTTATCAATAGAGAAAATGAAAAAGAAACATGCTGATGAAAATATATTAGAAAGACCAATGGGATGGTATATATTAAAGAAGAAGAAAATAATAATAAAAAAGTTAGTCATTGTTAATCAATTACAACATGACATATTTTGTAACAAAATACTACGTCCCTTGCAAATTTGTTGTAATAACCAATCCGAATTTGATTTCACATATCAAAACAGACCCTGTTGCAAATTCATTACAAATACGTTGGTAACGATAATTGACTAGCAACATATTAATTGACGAGTTGCAAAATGTTGTTCCTCAAGTAATGAATTAGGGTGAGCTTCTATCATGATAAGTTGATGGACAAATTCCAACCCAACTTCTAATAGTTTACTCGTCTTGCAACGACTTTCGAAGTATTTTATCATTTGGTGGTTGTGTGTCTCGCATGTAATCTTTAAGGATTATCGATATATCCAACTAAATTGTATTTAGCTCGAAAGGACATTGATATTTTTTTGTCTGAATCGACTGTATCCTTATATCATTCTCATCAACCAACCTTTTTAAATTTTTTGCATTTGAAGGTTAATCGAAGAGCTCTTCCGCAATGTCCATAATTGTTATGTCTTAATATATAATAAACTCGTTTTCTCTACTTATTGTTTTAACTTACACATATATTTTATTTTTCGTATAGTAAGATATTGTGAAAAATAAATAACTAACAATCATACATACTTTTAATCAGCCGATGCATCATCCTTCGACTATGACGTTTTCTTCTATTTAGTCCTCGAACTTTAATTTTTATAATTTAGTTTGTGTCTCGTGGTCTTTTCCTTGAAACTACCACATAAAACAAAATTCAATTGGAGAAATATTGCACATACAATCCTTTGACTTTAATACTAAAGTATTGACGGTGTTACATTTGTTTAATTATTATTATTCTCACTCTAAAAATAGTTGATCGCATAATCTGGAGATGTTCTATTTTTAAAATAGAGAAAAATAAATTTGTTTGACAAAACTAATAAAATTTGTATTTTTTAAGAAAATAATTTAATCGATTCTAACAAGGATAATTGTAAATATTATATAAATAAATATCAAGATATAAATAAGGGAAATGTAACCACAAGTATTCAACACAAATTTTAATGTCGTCTAGTACCTCAAATTATAATATTACGTATTGAATATCCATTTTATGTACTTAACTCAGTATAGATATCCAATTCTCTAATAATACTTCAAATACTCATGTTTCATTAACAGTATGTAACGACTTCTCATTCTTTAAACCAAACTTTCATTTTTTTTAAAGGTCCATATCTTTCAAACTCGAGCATGAAGAAAAATTCCAAAAGTACCATCGACTTTGTTTTTTAAGACAAAAAATAAATAAATATATTAATAATATTTTTTGTTTTTTTACATTTTATTTTGCTAGAATACATGCGAGACAATGATTTATTATGTCTGGCCTTGTATGATTTATAGCAAAAATATAATCATCAATGGATCTAGTATTGTTCGTCTTAAAGTAATAAAGTTGATGGTACTTTTATATATATATATATATATATATATATATATTCCAAACTACGGTTTGAAAAATATAGAATGTTTAAAGAGAATATAATTTTTTTATGAAAAATGGGTACAAAAAATAAAAAAATGGTTACTTATGATTTTTCGTATTAGTAGTTTACTAATTTTGGATATTAAGTGGTAATGAGAAAATTTACTAGATATTTATGGATAGTTCATCTATAAAACGAACATATTCAAACAATTTTATTTTAGATTTAGCCATAACAAACCTAGAAGATGAACAAAACCCCCCAAAATAAAAAATGAAAAAATGGCAAAGATCTTGTATAAAAATTGTTATATTATCTTATAAAGCTTTTATAGATTAGACGAAAACAAAAAATCACCAAATATATACAAAATTCTATGAGCTTACTTAAACCAATGTCATAACATGGTAAAAAAAAAAGAAACAAACCCCATCGGCATGGGAAAAAGATTCGGTGACATAATAAAAATGAATTAACAAATTTTGAAAAAAATCAAACTAACAAAATGTCGTATGGCATACTACTGTTTGCGCTCCAAAAGATAAATTTGGATGCATATTTGGCTCTCCAATTATCTTTTGTATCCCCGTAAGCACAAAAGTACTTTGTTGTGAGGCTGAATATGCACATATTCAGCAGCAAAAATACTTTGTTGTACGTAGTCTTAATCTTTTAAATTGAACTTTTATTTAAAATTTGTTATTTTAATTTTAATTTATTTTGGGGTTTTATTATTTTTTGGTTTTCTTATTATTAATCTCAAAATAAAAAGACTCATAGAATATATTATTCTAAATACATTAAAAAATTCATCAATTAATATCCACTTATATATTATATACAAGTTTCTTTACCGAAAAATTATTTAATTATTCTCATTATAAATACAATTTTTTCTTTAAAAAAGAGGATCGCGAGATTACGAGATCTCGAAGGATATAAAATCCTCCGTTCTTATAGTGAGAAAAAATATATCATCTTATTATTCCCCCTTAGTAAAAACAATATTAGAGTCAGTAATATTTTCAAATTGATTTTTATTTCACGTGGTAACTCCATAGAAAAAATCTGGGTTGTGGTCTAAATAGAAATCACCAAGTTAAAAAGTAGATGTTTTGGTTCTCAAAACCTAAATGAAAATAAAAACGTTATAGTCGAACGGTGATACACTCATTTAGACCTAATTTTCTCAAAACCTAAATGAAAATAAAAACGTTATAGTCGAATGGTGATACACTCATTTAGACCTAATTTTAATGTCAACTTGAGGTATATAATATAAATTAAAATACACATTTTATTTATATATATAATATAGATATTGATTTATTAAAATACAATACAATATAGATCCCAACAAAACAAAAACAATTTTATATGTGCTCTCTCAATATTGGTTTACTAATAAATATATATATATATATATATATATATATATATATATATATATATATATATATATCTTCGTTATGCATAAAAAATGTACGATATAAAAACATTCGTACATCAGCTTCCCTTTAATTTTTTTCAATTTCTTCTATCAAAATTTTATTTCTGTTTTCTTGAAGAAATCCGCATTCGCTATTACGTAGAGAGAGTCAAACTCATGACCTTTGATCACAACGATACCATACTCAACCAACTCGGCTATCCGCAAAAACGTTATCAACATTCCTCTTGGTTTAACTTTGTATTGTTTTGATAGTATTGATTTAAATAATTTTATTCCTACTTAACTAAAACCTACCTTGAAGTACCCAACTTTTTTCATGATATTTTCCAAACATTTAACATCTAGAATTGTAAATCCGCAAACAATTTCTCAAATTCGAGATCCTATTGAAATTTAATCGACACAAAAGAATTAATTGACTTACTTCGATTCCATCAATTTCTAAATAAAAATATATTAAAAAAGACTGTTTGGTGCGATTAGAAGTAGATATGGCTGTCGACGGTTTTCCGGAACCGAGAACCGGATCGGGATCGCACCGATAAAGACTGGACCGAGAACCAGACCGAACTTTAACGGTCTGGTTCGCGGTTCCAATCTAAAAACCGAAAACCGATAAGGAACCGAAACAAAAAAAACCGGATAGGAACCGAACCGATAGAACCGATAAACCGATCGAACCGATAAAAGCGAAGGAACCGATACGGAATCGAACCGATGAAACCGATAAACTGGTAGAACCGATAAGAAATCAGACCAATAAAACCGATTATTTATTATTATTATATATTCTTTTATAAATTATAGTACCAAAATTAATAGTTAATTACCATTTTTTTAAATAATTAAAGATCAACTTATAAACTTTAGTTTTTATATCATTTATTTTAATAAAAAAATAATTAAAAATCAATTTTTAATTGATTTTATTTTTTTAAGTGGACCAAACCTGATCGAAACCGGACCGAACCGAATTCGGACCGAACAGAACTCGGACCGAACCGAAACCGGAACCGAACCGAACCAAACTGGACCGGACCGAACCAAAAACTTAGCGGTTCGGTCCGGTTCCAAAAATTAGAACCAAAAGCTTAGCGGTCCGGTCCGATTCCTTCAAAACCCGAACCGATAACAGCCCTAGGAGTAGATATAGGGTCAGAGCACGAAAAAATATGTTCAGCTAATCACGAATAGTTGGGCCAAAATATTTCCAAAAATCAATTTTTTAAAAATTGTTTTAATGCTTTTAGTTACCAGGCAACTAAAAGAAGTTTCAAGACTAATCAAACCAACCAAAAAAAACATAAATTATAAACGGAAGAAATCAAATATGTTTTTTTTTTTTCTAATTCACATATTCAAATTTGCACATGAGTTGAGGTTAAAAAAAAAATTAAAGTGAACATATGCAAAAAAATAAATGAATTTCAAATAAATAACTTCAAAATTTATACTAAATCAGAATATAATTGAAATTTTCTTAAAAAATAGAAAGCATAACTATAATATAAAATAGAATAAAAAAACCTTGGATGAACAAAGCGAAAAACATAACTATAATATAGGACAAATAGAAGGAACGACAAAAAAAAAAAAAAAAACCTTAGAAAACTATCTTTAATAGGTACATACAAAATAAAGAAACTGATATAGACACATGTATAGCTGTTATTGGCTTCCAACCGTTAACCCGCATGGGACCGGACCGATAAAGCCCGTCTGAAACCGGTCCGGATAGTTTAGGGAGTGGGTTGTGAACCAAAATTTTGGACCGAATTTTTTAACGCTCTGAATCGATCAGCCCGGTAACCAGTCCGTTAAGAAAAATATATAAAAATTAATTAATTTTTAAGTAAAACCCTAATTTTTTTTATGATAAACTAACAAACCGGGCTATGATATCTAGCTCCCTTCAATTAGCGGTCCACTCAACCCCTCCAGTAGTTTACCGAGTCGGTCTCAGTCCGGTCCAAACCCGGACCGACCCGATAACCACATTAGAACTTCTATGCTATGTACACCGTAACGAGTTCTAAACTTAAACCCCGACAATATCGACAGTTTTCAAAACAACAGCTCAAAATACTTAAATTAAATATTTTAAATATTTTTTCAAATTACTTGTATAACGGCAATTTGCTGGGAACCTTTAATATGTTCTTAAATACATAGAACTAGACTGCAGAATTTTAAAAAATATTTAAATTAAATTTTTTACTTTCTGAGTAATTTGATACAAGTAATCATTTATCTTTTATTTATTTTTTAAAATAATTTAATTTGTAGGTTTGTTAGAAAATTTAAATAGCTGAAATTTTAAATATTAGATGGACTTTATCTGCAGAATTTATGCTTTTTTATATAGATCTAGTTCCTTGTGTCATAAACTAAAAAAAATCAACTGAGGATAAAAGGTAAACTATCATCATTTAATGAAAGAAAAAAACGAAATTCCATCAACATAGAACATAGAGATCAGCTTATGAACCACAAAAAAATGATATGAAAAGTATGTCTTCCCATGGAAAAAAGGAAATAAGACTGGGAGTTCTAAGTTTCAACATATATCCACCCCAGCAAATAAATAATATATGGTACAGCAGAGAAAGAAGGTTAAATAAGTTGGAAAGGAAAATGAAGAGAATGTAGAAACATGGCTCAAAATCTAATTTGTACAAAGAGAGTAACAATTACGTCTCTCCAATATGTATCTAATTTCACAACACCTCTCACCTTAACCCAAACTAGCAATTGTCCTTTCCAGACTCACCCTGAAGACGTCGGTTTATATCACGTCTAAGCATCTCCGCATATTCCTGTAGACCATCCAAGTATACTACTTACTTCCAACTCTCAAGTTTTAAGCACAAACAATAACATAAAACAATCGATTTCTCGCAAAATAAGATTTTAAGTTTTATATGAAATTCAAGAAAACAAAAAGAATAACATTCTTCTATTAAAAAATAACATTTCGTAGTGAAAATGTTATCATGAACCAAACACAGCCCCTCGTTATGATTTTCTACGTAAATAGAAACAAAAAACTGAGGAAATTGTGATGAAACTATAATTTTGTCAAAGATTTGTTGTACAAGATAGATTAATTCACTTACAGAAGCAAGATCCTCGTCAGTGCATAAATCATTCACAAGACTTTCAAGACTGGCTTCACCTCCAGGCAACCAAACAGCGTTTTCAAGGATACCACGGAAGACATCTCCAGGCATATCTGAATTCCCAATCATTTCTGCCACCTGCTCGATGTTTATCTACAAAAGTCGATAAAATAATAATTTAAAAGGATATGATCGCTCTTCCCATCCACCTCAAACCTCAGAATTATTAATTCTTTGGAATGATGCAAAAGAAAATCTAAGTGACACTGATCATGAAGCAATCTTCTGTTATTTTCTATGCTAAATTAAATACAACAGAAATGAAACAATTAAAAAAAAAACCCTCTTTTCATCCAGATATTTCTATGGATCCCTTGTATCTTTAACATACCCGATGACGTTGATCAGCAGGCTCATCAGGATGTCGTTGTGACTCAGCTCCAGTTGTAGAACCTGGCTCCGACACAGCAGACCCACGATTAATGGCACGAGAAACCACAGGCATCATCTGTTGAACCATTCTAGACAAATCCATGCCACCTCCTCCGGAACCTGAAAACATATTTTCCAACCCCTCCCCGTCAACTTGCTGAGCAATTTGCTGGACAGTATTCAAGATTTGGGGATTCGAAGTGAACTGCTGTAGCATATTCCTCAGCACATTTGGAGAGCCAGCACCTGTTTGCCCTGACACCCCCGATAGTAAACCATCTAGTGCAGGACTTTGCAAGAATTGAGACATCGCACCAGCAATATCCAACTGATCTTCAGAAGTTTGCTCTCCAGTGGTACTTGAAGATCGTTGCCTGAAGGGTGGGTCAGCTGACCCACCCAGAGCAGAGCTACTAGAGAAAAGAGACTGCAACAGCTGCTGACCGCTGTTTCCAGATATAATATTTTGGTCACGTGAGGAAGTAGGTGTCCCAATTCCAGCATTCTTAGGTGCTGGTTTTGCCTGCTTGCTCCGCTTCTGATTAAACAAAATGTGTGTGCAAGAAAAACACTATAAAATTAGAATCTGGAAAAGCAGCTACTGAAATTCTTATCTTTAATTGAATTCTCCTAAGCAATCGAAACCTAGCACGTGAATGGGGCAAATCGATCACATCCAAGTATGAATCCAGTTAAATTGAGCATCAAAGTTAGTTATAATCGACAAAGAAAGCACAGTTGCGAGTCAAAACAATGCATTTCAATTAGAACTTAGCATATGCAAGTTGATAAAAGGTATGACCAGTACTTCAAGCAGGAACCATACTTATGTTAAGCAACAACAAAAAAAATAGACGGCAAGGAAAGCACAATTACTACTCCAAGTAACAGCATTCGTTAAGACTACAAAATCACAAGGCCACAAGGAAACCGAATGGAAAAACCATCTTCCGTTAATTATTCTTTCTTGTTTATTAGACATCATATATTCATATCACAAACTCATGACGACTACAAGAAAGGTTAGGCTATCTCGCATAAAGTACAAACTAGAGAACGGCATTTTAAAAAAAACACGTCAGTTTTTCCCTGCTACTAATTCAGCATTGACACAAGTGAATTTGCAAACTATCTGAACATAGATAAAAGCATTGCCAGGTAACTGCAAACCACAAATACAAAAAAACACTGAAATGGCACTCTAAATATCCATTACTTATCATATACATAGCACAGAGAACAGCATCCACACAACTCCAAGACCAGTTAAATTCTTTACAGTGCTTACATCTATAGCAGACAATGACAAATCAAAGATTAATTCTTTTTCAATGTTTACCAGCATCAAAAGAATATAACACACTCAACATATATTTTGATTTAACCTAGGTTTGAGAAAAAATTACCTTGTGTTCCAAACTTCCCAAGCCCAAACCAAGTGGAATAGCTTTGGAACCTTCTGGAACATCAGGCTTCTCAGAGGATTTAAGGGCATTCTCTGAAGCATCAGGCTTCTCGGAGGGTTTAAAGGCGTTGTTTGAAGCATCTTCTGACCTCCTTGTGGACTCTTCATTCGAAGAAGTTGAAGCACTCCCAGTGCCCTCATGCTTGGATCTCTTATTTGATTCAGGTTGTGGCTGATTTTATAAATATTGTAGTATTCTTATTAGCCGTTATATTAAAATAATATGCAAAATTCTTTTGTATGCAACGAAATACCTCAGGACCATCACTGTCAGACGGATTCCTTGGCAAAGAGTCTGTAGATCTCTCAGTTCCACCAACAACCATGTTACTCGGTGGCTCAATTCTTATATCATTATTTGATATTGTCGACTGCATACCTACTTTCAGAGATATCAACATGTTTCTTCAAAACATCTTAATGTAACACATCAATTGAAGCTATTAACAGCAAACTTACCTGCGTCAATCTGGTTCGCGTATAAATTCCTATCCATAGCATTCACGACTGCAACCTCTGCCGAGGCAGAGTCAGAAGGTGGTTGCGAAGCAGAAATGTCTACATCAGATTGTGCTATACTAGGAATATCATTACTTGATCCTGTTGACTGCATACCTGCTTTCAGAGAAATCATCGTTTTTTATTCAAAGCATCTTATTATTATAGATCAATTTAAGATATTAACAGCGAACCTACCTGTTGCAAACTGGTTTTGTCTTTGCCTGGCTAAATTTCTAACCAGAGCATTTATATCAGCAGCCCCTGGGGGGATTGAGCGAGAGTCCGGTGGTTGGGACGCAGAAATGCCTACTTCAGGTTGTGCTACAGTAGGAATACCAACTGCAGCCGAACGCGATGGGCCAGCTGTAGCGAAGACATGTCTTATAGGGATTCCCCGATATGAACCTGTAACAGTATTACTTCCACGCTCTCCCTGCACTCTATCTGCACTACTAGATCTGTTTCCAACTGCCGCAACAACAGGAGCATGTGAGGTACCTGGCAGTTGACTCTGTAAATTATGATTCATAAGAATCAGGCACGTAGCTCAACACAAACATATATTACCAGCGTGTATATGAATATTGATGTTCCTTGGGGGTGTTCCCATGCCAACAGGTCCAACTGGATTTGGAGGAGGAGTTGCACTACCAAAGAGCGAGCGAGTTTGAAGAGGAAAAGGCTGCAAATAAAGACGGGAGTTCCAAGGATCATGAATAGGAACAAAAGAAGAAAAAGTTCAAGCACAGCAGAGAGCTAGGTGCAGCAGAACACCAATGAAACAATATACCATATGCAGATCATGAGAACTTAATAATTGAGAAAGATCCACCATGCCCAAAATGATATACAAACCTGAACCATTATAGGATTGGGTCCTGACGAAGAGATATACACAGGAGGCCCAGCATAGACAAAAGTTTCTTCCTGTATTTCATGTCAACAAACAGTAAATTACAAGTAACAACTTTTTAAATTAGAACCGAGTGATTAGGCAATACCGCTGATTGTCCCATACGTAATGTCATCATTGTACGACCAAGCTCTAGTAGAAGAGCACCCAGGTGTTGCATTGCAACGCCTAAGTGTACCGATTCTGTCTGAACACGTTGCCTTGCAATAGGATCAGGAAAAGCAGCAGCATTTGTCAAACTCCCTGCAATGCGCTACAAAGTTGCAGCAGTCACAAAGAACACGTAATCAGATAACAACTTTAGAGAAATTACCAACTTAAGCAACAAATTTTTTTTACTATACAAGTAAGCCAATTTTTTAATGGAGTCAAAGAATTTAGAGGGGAAAGACATCCAAAGGTTTTCATAAGAGTCCAAGACAAGTCTTTACAGATAGTGCAGTGCTAGCATGGGAGCTTAGAAGCTGTTGAGCACGTTGGATGACAATGCTTAATGCTTCAGGTGTTGGCAAACCTCGGCCATTTGTTGGTAATTCTGTACTCCGCTGGTCAGCTGCAGTAGATGAAGTGTCTGCCTGGTAGCCTAGGCATCAAAATCAATCATCATCAGCTATGCTTACAAACCAAGCGTGAACATGTGCCTTATGTATATGATATATTACCACTTTGAGATAATGGCTGCTCCATATTATTCATGAACTCCATAAGAGTAGTTAATGAATCGGGAATTGGCTGAAACATAACGGCAACGATTTTGTGATTAATAAAGAAGCAAACAAAGCTAGTACCTAAATAAGTGTATTTGATGCAATTACCACATGAAATGAAGGAAGAGGAATTGCTGGAGCTGCTGTAAGAGGTACTTGAACAACTTGAGGTGATGGTTGGAAAGGTTGACTAGGCTGCCGAGACTGTGCCTGATTACCTCCTTGACTTTGACCGTCAAGATTCGCACGAGTGCCCTCAGCTCCAACTCCTTGAAGAGCATGGCTAGCTGCATTGAACTGCATCAAAATGGATAACCAGTTACTAGATCATAATTGTCATTGTACTTATAAGACGTATGTAAAAATATAGCTAAATACATAAAACGCGCAGTTTGCGTCAGACCCTTAGCAAGTAAATGTCAAGTTGGTACATTTAACATTTATTAGTTTTCTAGTTCCCACCCCTCAAATGATAGGAGTTAAGAGTGCAATCGAACCCACAAGGACTTTTGTTATGTGGTAGACTAACATCTTTAGGAGAGCCTTAAATGAAGAAATGCGAGGTAAAAGTGAAATCAGGCAAGATTTACTTAAAAATCTAAAGATTGGGAAAAGTAGGTTTTAGAAAAAAAGGCATACTCAAATGAAACAATCAAATAAACTCATCATCCTCCAGCGGGTTGAGAACAAACCCTAGTTAAATGAAATTTTGTTTTAAATCCCATACCCAAATTTGCAGCTTCTGCAATTATTAATTAATATGACGGGCAAGCATAGATAAAGCACATTTAAGAACACTATCATGCAATCGAAAAAATTTACTTGGATTGGCGATATTAAACTTCATTATAGAAGTAGCAGTTGCATAGATAGGATAACATTGTATATGCCTCGAGCCCCGTATAAAATTCTAAAACAATTATTAGGGAGAGAATCATGAATCATACATAGAAGGTAAAGACAGAGTATATACAGTGATACAGTTCACAAGGTTAACGGTATACTATGCCCTCAGACATTTGATGTTAGCAGGACTTCCAACGGTAATCAAAGCAGCAATACTTACGAAGCTAGCCGTATCATTGCCAGTAGAGCCAGGTTGGGTGCCGATTCCAAGCGAATTCAAGACTCCCCCTATAACCTATAACAATTAACAAACGTTCAAAAATATGACACGATTCTATTGAGTTCCAACAATCCTAAGGCCCTAATCTCTTGCCAGTTGCTTCTATAAATGTCAAATAGAAAGAAAGGCTAATAGCAGTAGTGAATAAATAAGAGAAAACTAACCCGAGAAATATCTGGAGAATAACTTTCACTTTGATCTCCAACATTAAAAGTCCCAAGAACTATACTATGCGAAATTTGCCCACGCGGCATCCTTCCATTGCTATCATTTCCTATCAAATTACTTACTAAGTATTAACTTCGGCTTTTAAAGAACAAGCTCAAAATTAACTCTCTGCTAAAGCAACCTATATAAAATATGAGTACCTCGAACACCACCAGTTTCATTCGTCTCTTCAGATCTGTCATCAGATGGAGGTTGCGACGGTGTTGGCTGTCTCACGACTAGATGCAATGTGTGTCCATTTTCAAGATCTAGGAGCAGTCAAGTTATTCATAAAAGAGACTGAGTAAATGCTGCCTAAGTCCTAAGATTAACCTCGATCATGGGAAGAAAGAAGACTGACAACAAATACCATATCTACTTAAATTAGTGTCGCGAATATTTGATCCCCCAATCTATGTGAGAAAGAAAATAAATAATAAAGAATTTGTCTTCTGGATAATATCAGAATATTGGCATGCAAAGTATGTCCAAGTATACCCTAAAAGATATTTCAGAGAACTAATAGCGTAAAGAGCAACTAGTAATACAAGACAGGACAGAGAATACGTCAATGTTTACTTTCGGAAGAAAATACGAAGTTACTTTAAAAAATCTATTTGTGGAACAATGCACGGTTTTTACTAATAGGTTTGCAATGCCTTACTAAAAAAGTAGCCATCATGAGAGAAGAGAAATAAATAAAAAACTATATAGCATTAATTAATAGTAGGATACGGTATTCAGAAAGGGAATGATCATCCTTCAATACTCTTCCCCTAAAAATCAGTCGTTGGTGACCAACCGGAACGCCAATTTTGTCGGCAATTTTTTCCTTGAATGACAAAACCGACACCTGAAATAATTTAAGATTGCAGTTCTATTACAAATAAAATTCGCTAACAAGCACAATATTTTTGTCACAGCTGTCAACTACCGTACTATTTATGTGTATCGTGCGTTGTACAATACGGAAACCCTCTTTAGATACCCAGAAATTAGGATAGAGAAATTTTCATCATCGAACAAAAGCAAAACAAATCATATATATAGTAGCACTACTGATTGGATCATGCAGTGTATTAAAGTAAACCTTTTAGGAACGATACAAAAACCATAGTGGTCAACAACCGTACTATTTATGTGTATCGTGCATTGTAAGATACTCAAACTCTCTTTAGATACCTAGAAATCCTTGCTAATGTACAAATATTTCATGAAATTAGGATCAATAAATTTTCATCGACGAACAAAAGCAAAACAAATCATAGATAAAGTAGTACTACTAATTGGATCGTGCGGTGTATTAAAGTAAACCTTTTAGTTTTAGATAGTATTTTAATTGGCATGCAAATACTCAATTAAATTCCACAATCTTCGAAACATAATCAATGATAGTTGACGGAAACTTACATTTGTGCTCACTTGGAAACTATAAATCTGCGAATCTAGCGTCTTGATATTAAGTTCGACAGCTGGATTAGAACTTTCCCCAACAAAAGTGTTACTAGAACCATCGCTGGAATTCTTATCTTCCGCCATGATAAACTCCTGCACCAAACAAAGACACGAAAACTACACACATACCACAATGAGAATTGGCTTAACTATATCAAGTACTCATTCAATTTTTAAATATATTCAGCATAAATCTAAGAATTATAAACATTTGATAGAAAGCTGCATACATCACAACCTCTTTGAATCAATACCAATTTCAAAAACCTTACGAAACACCATAGAAAACTCACAAAAAGCATAACTATCCTCAAGCAGGAATTGAGATAGAAAACTCGAATCAATCATAAAATCTTCTAATCATTTCTAGTTCAAAACTAAGGCATGAATTGAGATATAAAACTTATATATAAAACCTATAAAATCATTGGATCATTACCAGCTTTTATAAAACCCTAAACATCCTGAAACAAAAATTGAGATGGCAAGTTGAATAAATAAATCTTCGATTCATTCACAGCTTAAGAAAAACCCTAACGATCCTAAAATACAAATAGATTGGCAACCGATAAGTAGAGCTCACTAAATGATTGATCGAATACAACCAAGCAGGAAGATAACAATCCTTTCAATCACAATCACAATCCGAAATGATTCTCAGACGCTAACCAACAACTACGAAGCAAGATGCAAAATCCATAATCACGATCAATAGCACCGAAACTAAAACAAAAACAAAAACACTCTCGAAATCAAACCTAAAACACGATTATCAAGATGAATAGAACCTAAGAAAACTAAAGGTTCAAATGCAAATACAAACGAAGAAGAAGAAAAATCACCTTCTATCGATGAGAAAACTTCGAAATGAGTATAAGATCGAGCAGATATCGCCAACAAATTAGCTACAGCAGATTGTATACAATTATATTTATTTGGTGAAGAAGAATCTAGATGGAAAGTAAAAGTCTGCAAAATTTCGTTTAATTTTGCTTGGATGGACGGTGAAAGATCTATCGACGTCGTTTTAACGGCTGTAGGAAATCGGGGTAAGCAGACAATGTACCGTGAATATAGGTTTGTTGGCTAAATTTATAGTGATGTATACATTTGGGTGGCCCTTAAATATATCTATTTGTGCGTGTGATCTTTTTTTTATTTTGTAAGTGATAAATTTTGTTAAATTTTAATAATTTATATAAAATTTTAACATGTTTTTTATCTACCTATATAATCGTTGTCTTTTTTTATAATTATAGAATAAAAAAATGTTATAGCAATTTTGATATGGGTAAAAATAACTTTTTGGTGACTAAAGTTTTTCTTATATCAAAATATCAACAAAAAAAACTATATACCTACATATTATTTTTCAGACTTATTATTATATGAGATATTCAGTTTAAAGAAACCATTATTATTTTAGTCGGAATCCTCGTGATCAAATGATATGTTTAAAGAAACATACAGTCCCGCTTGATTTTAGTTTCAGCAAAAGATTTCACTCTCACTGGAAAATCAATAGAGAAGGCTTGACAACACTTCAGCTTAATCAAAACCAGGTTAGTATATGCTGATTGCCTTTCATATCTGATTTCGTTAACCTCGATTCGATATAAAAAAACAGGTCTCACTCAGCATGGTGATGGAAGCTTAAGATTAATACACAGATGTTTTAGTCTGTCTTATTTACGCTATAAACGATTTTGTTGCCTTTGCTTTAGAAATTATAAGTTTATTTTAGATTTTTGAAAATATCGCACTAAGTTTGAACCCTTCTTTTAGATTTTTGACAATATGCACTAAGCTTGAATCTAGCTTACAGAACCGAGGCTAGATAAAAATGATGGGCTTAATTACTTCTTTGTTTTCTTGCAACACCAATGGAATTTGCACTAATTAAATATGTGGAGCTCGCCGCTAATGCGGTATGAAGATTTTTTATTCATTAAAAACGAATTGAAAACCCTCTTTTCAGGTGGTGTATACCGTTCGAAACAATGAAATTTACCTTTCCGATACCATTTTGGTTCGGAAATAGACTTTACATAGAGATATTTGGAACCACTTCGATGAAATATGCCAGAGTTCAATCATTAATTTAACCGCGTATACAATACAACGATCGATACGCGGTAATGGAGTACTGTAAGTTTAAAAGATATTTTCTATTTCATTTTTAAATAATTAAAATTAAAGATTTGTTAATTAATTTACTTTATGTGGAGATCGTGTAAAATTTTAAGATCGAGATTAACCACGACCGATAATAAATACCATAAAAACTTGAAGCCTCTACTCGGAAACATAAGGTATACTTTAACTCTCAATGTGCAATAAATATGGGATATAGCTACGTTCACTAAAAGTGATCGTACAATGAGAAATGTTCATTCATTTGTAGGAATCAATACATATGAGACTCGCAAAAACCAAAAAATTAGGGTTTTTACTAAACAAATTGATAACTGAATTGAAGGGTATTCAAATATAGGTATTGGCAAGTTATGTTTGGTCAACAGTATTCTCAGTAAGACATATATTGAATGTCCAAACGAATTTGATGTTGATTTTCATTTAGATAGTTCTTCGAGAATAAGCTTGTTTTTCTCTCGTATTAACTACATTCACCGACATATGGCAGATGAATTTATTATAGATGTCATAAGTATAGGTAGGAGGGTAAAATATGTATACGGTAATTGGAAGATCATATTAAAGGACGAGTCGGGTAGGATTTAGTTAACTTTTTAACTCAATTTATAGCTATAGTGGAAGTTGAAATGATAGAGCGTCTTCACAACATCATGACACTTATTGTTGTGAATGAGTCGAATAGTGTCTTGACATTGTACCGTGTTCGGCGGTACAGTTTTGTGTCTCTCGTAGTGTCATTATGCCTTGACTGTGTACCGTGTTCGATGGTACAGTTTTGTGTTATTGACGGTGAAGCTAAAATGGGTAATGTTATTTTTTTGTCTCATGTATACGAGCCCACTATGACTATTATCTAGTAAGTTTATTTATTCCATATAAATAGATTACTAGGACTACACAAAAAGACAATCTGAAATCTGTAACCTTTTCTATTATATTGAAACTCTTTTATCTGGCGGCGCCCGGGGACGTAGACAATTGTCGAACCACGTTAAATCATGTGTTCATTCAAGCTTTTCCTTCACATATGTTATGTTCTTGAGCCATTTTGTGATAATTGCATAGAAATTTAATAACACTTATGAGCGAATTTCCAGTTTTAAGTATGACGAATGTCAAGCTACCAAAATCAACTACTACTCTTATAAACTATATGGTAACTAAACCAAATACAACTATAAAATTAATCCTAACATTCCTTATGCATCAAAACTCAATGAGTGGGATATAAAAGAGATGATTTGGGCTTATAATCAATGGAATAGACGGACACAAAACTGGGTCTGAACGATTATCCGTAGAGTATATAATGAAGTTTACTAACAAAAAAAGATTGGTTGGAATGGTTACCAAAACTATCCTTACAAAGCTAAAGAAAACCTCTAGTTGTTTTTTTATTTTGTTGTTAAATATCTATAGTTGATCGTATATCATAGTGATATGATATGTATTGACATCATATGGATTAACTATATTTTTTTTATTTTACGGTTAAATATTTACTGTTGATCGTATGATATGTATGAAGAGGTCGGTCGATGGAAATCACAATAAGAATTATATGTATATACTTGGATAAAATATTTAATATAATAGTGCATTTCAAAACAGTGGGTCCCGAAACAATTAAAATTTCGTAGTCACATTAAATAAATTGTAAATTTTGTGAGATAATAAATTCATTAATATTAAAAAATATAAATAAAAAAATTGATAAACTCAACACACAAAAAACTTTTGGTGTATCTGACAACCTGAGGTAATAAATAATAAATATTAGATAAAAAATTAAAAAATTAAATAAAAATTATTAACAACTAAATTATATAATAAACAAATAATAAAAACTAAATAAACAAATATTATAGAATATGATACACTTTTATGTTTTTATGGAAATTTAATAAATAAATTCGATCAAATTTGGTATTAAAAAGTCAAAACCTTAATAAATACCATTTTTAGGTATAAATAAATACATTTTGGATGATTTTAATATAACCCCTCTATTAAATAAATTATATATGTAAAAAAAATCAAATAGATTTGATGAGGGCGGAATTCGCCGATCCAAGCGATAGGGGTAAAAACGCAGTAAATAGTAGTTGATGGGATTAATCGGGTATTTAAGAGTCCATCAAGGACCAATTTACAACAATGTAATAGTAAAAGGGCCTCATCGATATGTGATGAAAGGCCCACTAAGTAGTATAAATGGGTCCACCTTATTTTAGTATAAAAGGGTGACCCACTTGCCTAAAAAGGGTATTGAATATTACTTTCTCAGATTTCACTTTATCTCTCTACACTTTCTCTCTCTAGTCACATCTGGTTCAAGATCCCAAATATATCCTTTTGACAATTATTCACGCATCATTGGCGCCGTCTGTGGGAACAGTGATACCGAAAAGGAATCTTATGTTCTTTGAAAATCACATTGTACGGGATGAATAGCGAAGCGGCGACAGAGAGGGACGGTAGAGAAGTCGTCCGAGCCGCCACTGGGTCGGAAGGCGCAGGAGCTCCCGGTCGGGAATGGAACGGCGGTCGGGATAAGCGGTCGACTTTGATTATGACCCGAAAGCAGCTCCTTGAAGACATTGCCCGGTTAGAAGAGGAACGGGAGCGGGCACTGGACGAGAAAAGGGCTCGTGAAGGGAAGGGCAAAGAGCCCGCCCTGGACGATCGGGGAGCAGCCGGTCGCGGCCAAGCTTCGCGGGTGGAGGCCCGACCTGTCAGGTACTACCGAGATTCTCCCCCCGAAGACGAAGAGGCCGTCAAGATTCGTCGGAACCCAGACGGACGTCGGGCCATGACGTCGGACTACCCCTCAGACGATTCGTCCGGCGAGGAGTACCTGCGCCGGGAGAGAGTCCAACGGACGCAGAAGACTCGATCCCGACGCATTCGAGGGTCCAGGGCAGATCCCTCGCAGTACAAAAAGGACGGCACCGACAAGCCGACCCCTGTATCCTTTGAAAAGGAAGGAACGCACGTCGCCAGCCGCGGAGAGCGGGAAATGTTGCCACAAATTCCTTGGCAACCAACGAACAGCCAGAACCATGGGTACCGAACGAGCAGCCAGTTCATCAGCCCAAGAGCCGAGGGACTCTATGAAATTAGGACCGAAGGTCTTGGAGGAGGAGCTTTCGAGCTCGGAGTCAACTGGAGGGCCTCCCCGTTATCCGATGAGATATTAGCGGGACCGCTCCCGAGGCGTTTCGACATTTCTAAACTAGAAAAATACGACGGGAAAACGGATCCGGACAACCATTTGGAAGCCTTCAAGAACTTTATGCTGAGTTTCGACAACGATGACAAGCTCTTATGTAGGGCTTTTTCTATGACATTCAAAGATAGAGCTTCTAAATGGTACAACCGATTGCCGCAGGGTTGCATCCGGAACTTCGGGACTTTCTGGGCAATTTTTAGGCAGCACTTTGTGGGAAGTAAGAGTTTCCGTGCTAACGGAGACACTATTATGAACTGTCGGCAGAAGCTAGGGGAGAGCCTAAAAAACTATACCAGGCGGTTCATTGACGCGAAGACCGATCTGGACCATTGTGAAGAGAACGTGGCCCTAACGGCGTTTCGATTAGGCCTGCTCCCGGGGCCAATGAAGCAAGCAGTCACGAAGAAGCAGGCGTTCACTTTTTCCGCATTATTGGCACAAGTAGAAAAGCAGATACTGATCGAAGAAACGGAAGCTTCCGAGGTGGCGGCACAGATCCAACAGAGCGCCCAGGCATCGGTCGTGATAAAGCAGGGTTCCCGACCAGACCATGCCAGGACGACCCAACCGATTAGCACGATACCCCCGAGCATACCATCGGTCGCTAAACCTCCCACCCCGTCCGGTCTTAGGCCAAGACACAATGGGCAGGCAACTTCCCGACCTATGTCCAACAAATGAATACGACCGACCTACTTTGCGGACCTCACGGAGTGCGTGTCGTCCATCTACGAAAAGACCAAGAGGAGCGGGATGTACCGAAAGCCTTTTCCTATCCCGACGCCTCGGGAGCTAATGAATAACCGCTATTGTCGTTACCATGAGGACGTCGGCCATGACACAAAGGATTGCATAGCCTTAAAGAAGGAAATACAGATGCTCATCGAGCATGGGAACCTGTTAGAGTATGTCAAGAAGGCCCAACTTGCCACGGCCTCTAAGGAAGTGGTTATCATACCGAAGCCAGAGACGACCATGGCAATTTCGGAAGTTACCGATCATTTCGACGTTTCGATTGAATACCTCGATCCCGAGGCCAACCGTAATATCATCGGGGTCATTGAGGAGGAGGCGGGAGAAAGCACCAACGTTGTGCTCGGTCTCTGTGAAATGTTTGAGTCGTTGGTAGCCTTCGGGGGAGGATCTACGATGGGAACCACGCGTGCATCCGGGGAGGGGCGGGTTGTTGATGAAAAAATTGACCGACCCTCTAGCACGGGAAGCCGAACTTGCTTCCAAACCAGACGTACCCTTTCCCCGACTCTGCACCGCGACGATATCAGAGTTGTTGATGAAAAAGTTGACGGACGCATTGGTCAGGTGCAGGGCCTGCGCGATCTTTTCGAATCCTTGACCATCTTCGGGGGGGATTCGATGGCAGGGATAACGCATTCTTCCAGGAAGAGACACATCGTCAACTTGACCACCCATCTGGAAGCCAGAACTAGCTTCCAAACCAGAAGTGCCCCCTCTCCAATTTTGCATTTCAATGATGATGATATGAGGGACTTAGCCGGGCCTCATGAGGATGCTATAGTGATCGGAGCAGCGATCGCGGGTGAAGAGGTTCGGCGAATTTTGATAGATACCGGTAGCTCGGCCAATATCATTTTCGCATCAACTTTTGCCAAGTTCCGAACTCGGCCAGTAATTGAGCGATCTGACCGTACCATCGTCGGGTTTACAGGAACGGCGGCCGATGTTGTCGGAGAATTCGAGGGTGTGGTACAATTAGGCCGCGGCCCATTTAAAAAGGAGGTCACGGTTCTGTTTATAGTAGTTGATGCGCCGGCCTCGCACAATGCTATTCTAGGACGATCTTGGATATCGCGCATGCATGCGGTAACTTCTACAATTCATCAATGTGTGAAGTATGTGGTTGGAAACAACATCGGAGTAGTGCGAAGCAGCCAGAAAACGGCCCGGGAGTGTTACCGAGCTGCGTTGGCACCCAAGAAAGACCAAGAGATGTTCCCATCCCAGGTATAGCAATTAAGGGGGAGCTCCCCTGGGTCGCAGCCGGTGGACGACCCTCGGGAGGCCCCAAGCCTTTTAACGACAGACGAAGAGTATGAGCTGCATCGTTTTGCTACTGGGAAATGTCTGCGGGTCGGGATGAACATGTTACCAACCCTAAGGGAACAGATGCTGGCTCTGCTCCGGGAGAATCTTGACTTATTTGCCTGGTGCTCCGGGGACGTTTCGGGAGTGCCAGAGTCATTTGCAATTCATAAGTTGACCATAAACAGGAATGTTAGACCGATAATTCAGAAGCGTCGGGCTTTTTCTCCCGAAAAAGCAGAAGTAATTCTGCGGGAAGTCGAAAGGATGAACGGCGTCGGACATATTGTGGAGGCACAGTACCCCTTGTGGATATCTAACCCCGTTCTTGTCAAAAAGAAAAGTGGGAAATGGAGGATGTGTGTAGATTTTACCGATTTCAATCGAGCGTGTCCAAAGGACCCTTTCCCAATGCCAAGGATCGATCAACTGGTGGACTCGACGTCGGGTAACAAACTACTGTCTTTTATGGACGCCTATGCCGGTTACAATCAAATTAAGCTACACCCCGCAGACCAGGAGAATACCACATTCATCACAGGTCGAGGGCTATACTGCTACAAAGTGATGCCCTTCGGACTAAAGAATGCGGGCGCGACATACCAGAGGCTGGTTAACCGAACCTTCGAGGATCAAATCGGGAGAAACATGGAGGTTTACATTGACGACATGTTGGTTAAAAGTGGGACTGACGAGGACCACCTTGCTGACCTCAGAGAGGCTTTTGATAACTTACGAAGGGTAAACCTTAAGCTAAACCCAGAGAAGTGTTCTTTTGGTGTCCGATCCGGGAAGTTTTTGGGATTCCTCGTCAGCGAGAAGGGCATCGACGCCGACCCTATCCAACTCCGAGCCCTAGCCGACATGACTCCTCCTCGGAGTGTAAAAGAAGTGCAGATATTGACTGGGCGATTGGCCGCGCTAAATCGATTCATCTCTCGATCATCTGACAAATGCGCTCCGTTTTTTCAAGCCCTGCGACAGGTGAGAAACTTAGTTTGGACTGATGAGTGTGACAAGACATTTTTGGGGATCAAGGAGTACCTATCGTCCCCGAACCGCCTGACCAAACCTGCTGCGGGCGAAACCCTGTTCCTCTACGTTGCGGTTACGGATTATGCGGTCAGTGCAGCCCTGATCAGCGAATCAGGCCCGGCTCCGACTGCAGTGTACTATGTGAGTAAAAGTCTGCTTGATGCCGAAACTCGGTATTTGAAGCTGGAAAAAATGGCGTTGGCTCTAGTAACGGCTGCGAGAAAGATGCGCCCGTACTTCCAAGCGCACTGCATTGTCGTCCGCACATCATTTCCACTAAAATACGTTTTTCAACGACCAGACATGTCCGGGAGAATAGCCAAGTGGTCAATAGAGTTAGGGGATTTCGACATTGAATTTGAGCCCCGAACAGCGATCAAGGGCCAAGCCTTGGCCGACTTTTTGGTCGAATTTCACTCTGAGCGGCCCGAACAGGAAACATCTTCACCAGAGGTAACAGAGGGCGAATGGACCATCCGCACCGATGGAGGATCCAACGTTAGTGGTTGTGGGGCGGGAATTCAAATCGTCACCCCTTCGGGTTTGAGCATGTTCCAGGCCATCCGTTTTGGTTTTCGCACGTCGAACAATGAGGCTGAGTACGAGGCTGCTTTGGCAGGATTACGGTTGGCACAAGTGTGCGGGGCAAGACAAATACGCCTCGTAAGCGACTCCCAACTTTTGATAAACCAAGCCTCGGGGAGCGCGGAGGCTCGGAAAGAACACCTAGTGCAGTACTTAGCGGCATTAAGAATTCTGGCTGCTTCCTTCGACAAAATCACATACGAGCATGTCCCCCGAAGCGAAAACATGACAGCGGACTCTTTGGCGACAGTATCTTGCTCTACCAGTTATCCTTGGGTAATAGAGCAGGAAAGTCCGTCCATTATTAAACGACATGAGCTTGATAACCGACCCAAAATCGCGTGCCAGATCTCTTCCGTGGCGAATTCAGACTGGCGGCGGAATATCATCGCGTTTTTGGCAGAAGGTTGGCTCCCCGACGATGCCGCCTCGGCACGAAAATTGCGCAACAAGGCACGAGGATACGTTCTTTTGGGGGATGTACTATACAAAAAGTCCTTTAGCCGACCTCTACTTCGATGTTTAGGCTTCAATGAATCCCAAGTGATTTTGTCCGAACTACACGATGGGGAGGGCGCGGCGCACTGCGGATACAAGGCTTTGATTAGAAGAATTTTTCTCGCAGGTTTCTATTGGCCGACCGTAACGACAGATGCAAAACTCATAGTGAAAACTTGTGATACGTGTCAAAGGTTTGGGAACGCGATCAATATTCCCGCAACTCATCTAGAATCCATAACCGAAGGGTTGCCCTTCGGCCGATGGGGAATCGACCTCGTCGGACCATTACCCATGGCATCGGGAGGAAGGCAAACGATCGTCGTCGCGGTCGATTATTTCTCAAAATGGATCGAAGCTGAGCCCCTGTCTTCCACAAAAACCAAGGATATTATCAAATTCATCTGGGCGAACATTTGTTGCAGATTTGGAGTGCCGCAGCGGTTAACGATGGACAACGGACCGCAGTTTGATAGTGCGGAAATGAAGGCGTTCTGCACCTCGCATAATATCCGACAATGTTTCTCTGCTCCTTTTCACCCACAAGCGAACGGCCAGGTCGAGGTCACAAATCGAACCATTCTGGATGGCCTCAGAAAGAATCTTGAGGGAAAATCCGGCAAATGGCCCGACTACTTGCAGGAAGTATTGTGGGCTTACCGAACAACCCCCCGCACGACAACCCAGGAATCACCTTTTGCCTTGGTTTATGGCATGGACGCGGTTACCCCTGCGGAATCCATTTTTCCCTCTTTCAGGGTCGGAACTTATCAGGCAGAAACGAATGATGTCAACCGACGGCTAGAGCTCGATCTTATCGACGAAAAGCGCCACCGCGCCCAATTAAACTCTTTACACTACCAGACTTTGATGAGAAGCCGGTATGCCACCAAGGTCCGTCGTCGGGAGTTTAAGGTTGGTGATAAGGTTCTGCGACGAGTGTTTCTGCACACCAAGGACAAGAGCCTCGGGAAACTCGCACCAAACTGGGAGGGACCCTATGAAGTAGTCGAGAAAATCAAGAGCGGGACGTACCGCCTACAGAACCGGCTCGGACAACTCCTAAGGCTACCGTGGAATATCGAGCATTTGAAGTTATATCTAGAATAGTCTGTAATTTATGATGTATTTCGCATTGCTTTTTGTTTTTAGTCCAAGTTTGTAATGATCGGGGGTGCACTCTTTCCTACCTTGGTGGCGCGAGGAGGTTTTAATGAGGCACCGATCACAACCCGACCCGAATTATTGATAATCAAAAAACTTTTTGCCATTTTTAAAAAAAAATCAACTCCTTATGGTTTTGGACAGCTGACGAGCTGGGCATCATCATTTCTATTGAAGTAAGTCGATCTCCAGAACCTTAAAAGGGTTTTTCGGTTTCTACCGATCCACATTTTGATTTTTCCGACCTTTTGGGAAAATTTTCGATGATAAGTCGATCTCCAGAACCTTAAAAGGGTTTTTCGGTTTCTACCGATCCACATTTTTGATTTTTCCGACCTTTTGGGAAAATTTTCGATGATAAGTCGATCTCCAGAACCTTAAAAGGGTTTTTCGGTTTCTACCGATCCACATTTTGATTTTTCCGACCTTTTGGGAAAATTTTCGATGATAAGTCGATCTCCAGAACCTTAAAAGGGTTTTTCGGTTTCTACCGATCCACATTTTGATTTTTCCGACCTTTTGGAAAAAAATTCGATGATAAGTCGATCTTCAGAACCTTAAAAGGGTTTTTCGGTTTCTACCGATCCACATTTTGGTTTTTCCAACGAAAAATTATGAAGAGAAAAACGGTTCATTAAGCAAATTAAGTATAATATGGTCACAGGGGGCCCCATGACCCCCAAAGTAATAAAAGCAAGCACAAGTTCAAGTGGCGCAACACAAAATACAGGGGGATAGATGGCCCCCGCAGCTTAACAGAAATCTAAAAAAAAACAAACAAAAGGGAAGAACTGTCACTGGTCCTCATCTTCGTCCGCATCATCATTGTCCTCCTCATCGTCAGCATCGTCGGACTCCTCCACTACAATTCCCTCGGGACGATCTTTTTCCGGTACGTCCAGCCATAGCGATCCGAGGCAAAGGTCCGGGTACCGATTATGCAGAGACAGGACGTACGCGGCTTTAGCATCTGCGGCTTCTTTGTCCGACCATCGTCTACATCGATCGAGGAAGGCAACGTTCGAGGATTTTAACTTTTGAACCTCCAAGGCCAGAGCTGAGGCGCGGTCTTCCGCGGCTTTCCTCGCCGTCTCCGACGCGCTCACCGCATCCTCCGCGGTTTTCTGAGCCGACTCCATCGCCTGTTTTGCTGCTTCCGTAGCCGTCTTAGCTTCGGTAGCCAGTCTTTCAGCCTCAGCGATCCGACCTTCCGCCACCACCAGAGCCTCTTCTGCCGTCTTCGCCTGCGCGGTGAGACTGGAAATCTTTGCCTCCGCTGCGGATAACCTTTTGCCAAGCTCCCTAGCCCGGCGCTCTTTCAAGGCCGCCGGTACCAGCAAGCTGTACAGCGACAACGCCAGTCCATCCGTTCCCCGAAGCGGAAAAGGGTGCGGGCTGCCCATCGTCGTCAGCACCGGGAATTTGGGGCCGCTCGCCGACGGAGCATCGGGATCAGCAGCCTCCGGGGCCTCAGTGACGTCCGGGATAGAGATAATATCGACTGCGGCGCGATCCCCGCCTTCAACGTGATCCAAGAGGACAGGCCTTGGAGCAACCACCTCTGGACGGACTGTCACCCGATCCTTTTCCACAGCTCGGGCCTTCTTTAGCTTAGACCCCCCCGGCTCTGCACGGGTCTTCCTCTTCTGCACCACCGTCGGATTTTGGCTCGCCTCTGGACGTTCCGCATCCGGCGCCGCCGTCCTGGTCGGGTTACACTCTGCCTCGGTTCTAGCCTCCGGTTCCCCCCCTTCGTCATCTGACTTTGGGCGTTTGCTGGGCGCCTTATTGCGCTTGGGAAGGTACAGTATGTACCCGGGACGACCGGTGCGGGCCATCACTTCGTCTAAGCTGGGAGGCGTCCGCAGCTGTTCGATAGAAAGAGCCTCGGATGAGCACAGCCAAAGGTTGCTCATAAACAAGTTCTTATCCATGAAAGTGCGGTGCATGCCCCGACCCCAATTCCTGCGGGCATAGTTTTTTAGCACCTCGAACGTATCTTCCGCGGTTGTCGAATGGTCCTTCTTCACCCCCTGCAGCCAGTCCTTTGACACTGCGCAAAGATCACACAAGGTCAAAAAAAAAATAAATAAATAAATAAAAATGGGCAGTACCATCATGGACCCAGGTCCGCAGCAGTTGCCTCGGGTTCTCCTTAGTGTATGGACGCCCGTTCTCCCAGCACCCGCTCAAGAATACAAACCGGTGCTTCCACCCCTTGTCCCCCTCTAAAAAGTCATTGACAATTTTCCATTTATTGCCAAGAGAGGAATAGAAGAACGGTGACTTCGGGGATTTCGACAGACCCGACATGGCGATGTACTCCTCCATCGGCATAGTTCGACCGGAGAGGCGGGAAGCCATGATGCAGGACATCAGGGTGTACCACGCATTGGGCGTCAGCTGCGACGGGCAGATTTGAAGGGTGCGGAAGTAGAGCGCAATCTCGGGGTCCAATGGAAAGCGCAGACCCCAGTTGAACAATTCAGTGAACACCACGATCTCTCTGGGTCTGACATGAACGGGTGTCTCCCCCGGGGTCGGGAATCGAACGGTGACACACTCAGGGATCCCCCAGCGGATCAGCATGTCACCATGATCGGACTCAGGGAAGTAGAGGTACTTCCCCTCGAAGAGCGAAACCACGTCCCTGGTCAGAAGCCAATCGAAGTACTTGGTCGAAATAGCAGCTTCAACCGCCTCGGGCCAGGGATCATCCTGGTTATTAGCCGCGTGGCCAGCTGCGGCAACGCAAACTCCCGCGGGAGCAACATCGATTTCCGACTCCGGAGCTTCGGAGGTCGGAACTTGGTTAGAGCAGCGATCAGCAGCAGCGTCTATGTCAGACGGCCGGACCCGGGAAGAAGAAGCATCAACCGCAGTGTTTGTGTCAGACGTCCGGACCTGGGAAGAGGAAGCATCGGCAGCACCACGAGCCATGGCCTTATGAGCCTCCTCCACCTGCTCAGGTGTTAGCTGCATTTTGGGCAGACCTAAAAAAGTGACCGCAGTGTTAATACCGGTCCGAAACCCTCTAATCGAGGGCGTTAGTTGAACCATTTCGGGACTATTACCTCCTTCCGAGTACTTGGATAATTCATCCTCTCCCATAGTCAAAAACGTAGATTTACGGGCACGTCGGGGTACAGGCAAGTTTGTTGAAAATTGGGTCGGATTTCCCGGGGAACGAGAAGAACTGTCGCTAGAGGAAAGGACGATGGGCTCTGTTGATAGACTAGCTTCGGGAGTTGGAGAAACGTGAAGATCGGAAATAAGGAAAACTTCCGCGGGAACCGGGGTGGCGAGAACAGGGTCGTGAGGAAGTGGAGCGGGAACAAAAGGTTTGGAGTTGGACCCCCAGATCAGACCAGCGCGTCGGTATTCCTCTGCTCTATCACCAATACTAGACCACTGTTCGAAACTCCACTCAGATCCTTTTTTCTTGGTGGGTTTTTTCTGTGAACGTCCGGGTTTCATACAACAAGAACCAGAGCAAAGAAGGGTCGGGCGAGCTCTTTCTCTCTCTAGAAATGTTCTGACAGCGATTTCTCTCTCTAAAAAGCCTCTGAGAGACACTGAGAGCTTTGGGGTATTTATAGGGAGGCTTGAAAGATCGGGGGATACCAATCGACGGAAACACAGCGGGAAGACGAAGAGACTCTTTAGGAGCTTAGCCTGACAAGGGAATGGCCTGTTAGCCCATGACACGCGTCGACCTGGGTCTGACGAGACCTGATGTAAGCACTCGCCACAAGCACAGCGTAGAAGTGGGCCATCACTACCAGGGCCAATAAGAAGGCCAGGCCCACCAGGAAAGGCTTAGGGTTAAAGGCCCACAGAACGAGGAGACGAGGCGTGGGAAGGTGACCGAAGAAACAACCCCGGGCATCGGGAAGTCCAAACCGACGGGATCTGAATTCTATGATGAGGTCAGACGATCGGCGATAGCTCTTTTGTAAGTCTCCGCTCCTGATAGTTCCCGAAGACTGGGGGGCTACTGATGAGGGCGGAATTCGCCGATCCAAGCGATAGGGGTAAAAACGCAGTAAATAGTAGTTGATGGGATTAATCGGGTATTTAAGAGTCCATCAAGGACCAATTTACAACAATGTAATAGTAAAAGGGCCTCATCGATATGTGATGAAAGGCCCACTAAGTAGTATAAATGGGTCCACCTTATTTTAGTATAAAAGGGTGACCCACTTGCCTAAAAAGGGTATTGAATATTACTTTCTCAGATTCCACTTTATCTCTCTACACTTTCTCTCTCTAGTCACATCTCGTTCAAGATCCCAAATATATCCTTTTGACAATTATTCACGCATCAAGATTATTATTCAAAGTAACTGTGATTAATAAAAAAAGTTAGCTTATATTGGTCATTTGTGTTGTTATTTGTCAAACATAAAACCTAATACATTTTTATTTGTCGTGTAAAACTAATAATTTTAGAGGTGGTGAATTTTGTTGAATTTGTTTTTTTAAGCTATAATCGGATATATTATAAAGAGGCCCAAGTTGGGCTAAAGTATTATACAAAGGCTTAAGAAAATAAAGAGGTGCCTTCTAAAATATTAAAAGACCCTCACTAATAAAATAATACGCTAGCCCTAAAATCAGACTCAAAGTTGAAGCTTTTCCTTCGATAATCAGATTATTTTTTCAATCGAAATTATTTTTTCAATGAACGCATGATTTGAACCAGGATCGACAGTCTTTTTAGCTCTAAAGCTTCTACAACTCTGAATTCGCTATGACAGTATTTGAGGATGCACAATTTCAAGGACTCAAGGGAAGATCTGAAATCAATGAGGGAAATTAAGAGAGTTAAGGAGAATCAATAGAATTAAAGAGAGAGAGAGAGAGAGAGAGTAAGAATTGTCCCTTATGCAATGCATTTTTTGCTTTTCCAACTTAATGATAGATTGAAGGAATTAAGGTACGTTGTTGGAGTTGAATAGAAGCTTATTCTTGCACTTGTTGGTCCATTTTACCAACCAGTCAGAAGCGTGGTTTTGAGAACAATTATTATGCTTAAGGACCATATAGGGTTTGATGAAGTTGCGAATGCAAGAGATAGTTCTGCTAAGAGCATTGGGACAAGAACCATAGGCTAACAGAGTGACTATCAATTCACAGTCAGTTTCAACATCCACGTTGGAGAAGCTATTTTGATGGAAAATGATTAGCCCACCAATAAACGCTCTGACTTCGGCATAAAAAAGAGAAAGCTTGCCATAAGGTTGACTATGAGCAGAGATCAAATTGTCGTTGCAATTTCTGATAATGGCACTGCTACTTGCATCTCAATTAGAAAGCAAAGAACCATTGGTGTTGATTTTGATTCTGTCTTTTATTGGGGGGGAGCCAATAGTGCAAAAAGAGAGGTTTAGATTTGATGTTGTTGAAATAACCCAGGACAGAGACAACAAAATCGAAAGGGGTCCAGTGTTTAGAGTTGAGAAAAGTAACAAAATCAAAGCTGTTAATGATGTGAGTGATGAGATTGATTGCTGAGGATGAAGTGTAGGAATGGCCTTTGATTTTTGAATTATTTCTCATCTTCCAGATAACCCACGCAACTATTGGAGGTAGGATCGAGCAGATATGAACCATTTTAGTAGAAGACCAGAACCAGGATTTGAGAAGGTGAGGAAAAGTCATGAACTTGTCAATTTTGATTTTGAAAATATGAGTCAAATGGTTCCACATTCTCCAGACCAAGGTGATGAAGGAGAATAAAATACATGGTAAAATTGCAAAGAAGAAGTTTATTAGGAGAGAATTGTAAAGAAGAAATTATATTAGGGGAGAATTGTATAAGTTGTAAAAGTGATAGCTATTATGAGAAGGTGAAAAGATATAGGGACTAAAGATGTAATAATTGGGAATTAAAGCGTGTGGGACCCGCAATTGTACTATAAAAGGACCACACACGCTTCACAGACCCCGAGATGAATGTCATACACTCTCTCTACTTTCTCTTTCTAAAAATATTCCTTAGCCAAGTTCTTAAATCTATTTTGGCACTAAGAGATCTTCGTAATACAAAATCACCCCTGAGCATTATTAAAACTCTTCAGTGGCGACGTATGTGGGAGACGAAGATTGTTCTGAGGACAATCGTATCCTGGAAATAATTCCCAACCCGAGAGAAACTATGGAAGAGCAAGAGGACGATTTTGTTAACAACTGCGAGGAGAATCTGGTGGGTGACGACTATCGGAATGACATGGAATACGAGGCTCATGGGGGCCAGCGCGTTGGAGGCCCTTTTAATGAATCAGACTTGGTGGCTCGAAGGAACGAATTATTGCTAGAGATCGAGAGATTGAAGGCAGAAAAGGAAACTGTTCAGGCGAATCTTCGCTCTGAGGTGAAAAGGGAGCCATACAGTGCAAATGAGGAGCGCGAAGCCAATTTTCGTCCTAAAAACAGGGATGATAGATATAGAGGATACGAACGACGATCTTCGAGGAGGAAAGAAAAACGACGTCTAGAGTCACCTGACTCGAGCGATTATTCCTATTACAGCTCGTCGGAAGCATCTCCTAGGAAAAATCACAGAAAGAAAAGGCAGGGTCGAGGACATCCTGATCACCAGAGGGGAAGGAGCTCGGAGAGGAAATATCTGAGGGAGAAAAGTTACCATACTCGAGTTAATGAGCGGGTTTATGGCCAAACGACTTTTCCAGATGGAAACCAAAATGTTGGCCCGCAAAATTCGGAGTGGCAGCATCAATATACTCTACCGTCCGAGGAGGGATTGTACTTTCTGAGCAACGAAAATTTGAGATCTAATGCTTATCGGACGGGTCATAATTGGAGAGCCTCTCCTCTGTCCCCGGAAATTCTGGTGGGCAATCTCCCAAAGCATTTCGATATCTCGAAGTTAGAAATATTTGATGGGACACAAGACCCTGATAACCACATCGAGCAATTCAAAAATTTCATGATTAATTTTGATGACGATGATAAATTGTTGTGTAGAGAGTTTTCTCAGACCTTCAAGGGGGTAGCTTCCAAGTGATATAATAGGCTTCCGCATGGCTTGATAAATAATTTTGATATGTTCTGGAATATCTTCAGACAACACTTTGTAGGGAGCAAAAAGTTCAGAGCTAACGGAGATACGATAATCTATTGTAGACAAAAAGTTGGGGAAAGATTGAAGAATTACACCAATCGATTCTTCAAAACAAAAACATACATGGAGTATTGTAAAGACTCAGTGGCACTTGCAGCTTTCAGAATGGGCCTACTCCCCGGACTATTAAAGGACATGGTGGTAGAAAGTCAGGCCATGACCTTCGGGGCATTGCTGGATCAGGTGGAGAAGAGAATTTTGGTTGAGGAAACTCAGGCATCTGAGAAAGGATCTGGTGATCAATTGGATCAGAACCAGTTTCAGAGACCTGAGTCTAGTAACCAAGGGCCTCGTGCCAATGTTCAAGCCAAAAGCACGGGTCAGTATCCGCCGAGGCAGAAAATAAACCAACAATATTATGGCAACAAGCAAAATTATAACCAAGGGGCTAGACCAATTTTGAACAAGTGGGTACGACCGGACTACTTCGTGGAGTTAACGGAAAATGTCACCACGATATTTGATAAGGCAAAATCAACAGTGTCGTTCAGGAAACCTTTTCCTATTAAAACTCCGAGGGAAAGTAGAAGCGTTAGCAAGTATTTTAAGTATCACGAGGATATCGGGCACAATACGAAGGACTGCATTGCTTTAAAAAAAGAAGTGCAAGCTGTGATTGAGAATGGAATGTTGCTAGAGTTTGTGAAAAAACATTCTCAGAAAAATACGACGGTGAAGGTTGTTCCAAAAAACGCTGACACAACTATGGTGATTTATGAGGAAGTTGACGTTTTTTATATTGAGCAAGAGTATTTGGATCCCAAAGAGGGAAGGAACAACGTAAATATGGTGGAGGAGATTATTCCGAGGGGGAAAGTAAACGGCCTTTGTGCTTTCTTTGAGTCGCTGGAAATCTTTGGAGGGGATACCATTGCAGGGAATTCTAATAGCTCGCGGAAAAGATATATGGTCAATCTGACTACCCAGATTGAAGCAGAAGTGTCGGCGCACCCCATCATATGTTTTGATGATGACGACATGTGAAATATCTCGGGCCCACACGCAGATGCGGTGGTGATTGCCGTGGATATTGCTGGTGATCAAGTTCAGAAGATACTTGTTGATACAGGAAGTTCAGTGAACATCTTGTTTATGAGCACTTACAGGAGAATTTCTGACCCATCGGTTATACGACGATCCGACAGAACCATAGTAGGATTTATCGGCGCCACAACAGTGGTTGTTGGAGAATTTCAGTGTGTGGTCGAGTTAGGTCGTGGGTCGTTCAAGAAGGAGGTGGAAGTATTGTTCATTGTTGTCGACGCACCAACTTCGTATAATGCAATTTTGGGTCGCTCTTGGCTGTCCCGGATACATGGTGTGATTTCAACGGTGCATCAGTGTCTGAAATATGTGGTAGGCAACAACATCGGGACAATCAGGAGCAGCCAGAAGATGGCTCGTGAATGCTACCAGATCGCTTTATCTTCGAAGGGAGTTTGGGGAGAAATATCAGACAAGGCATAGCAATTAAAGGGGCCTTCCTCGGAAATCATTCCATGTGATGATCCGAGGGAGACCCCAGGATTTTTGGTCCCAGAAGAGGATTCCGAGGAACATAAATTTGGAGAGGGCAAATTTTTAAAGATCAGAGTAAAACTTTTTTTTGAGTTCAGAGAAAGATTAATTGCGTTTTTGTCTAACAAACTCGATGTGTTTGCTTGGTGTGCACAGGATGTTACTAGATTACCATCAGAGATAATATGTCATAAACTTGCGGTACGACTCAATGTTCGACCCATTGTCCAGAAAAGGAGACCAATTTCTCAGGAGAAGGTTGCAGCTGTTTTATTGGAAGTAGAAAGGCTATTAAGCATAGGCCACATTCGCGAGTCGCATTATCCCGTATGGGCATCGAATCCAGTCTTAGTCAGGAAAAAGAATGGCAAGTGGAGAATGTGCGTGGACTTCACGGACTTAAACAGAGCTTGTCCTAAGGATCCATTTCCAGTGCCTCGCATTCACCGGTTAGTGGATTCGACTTCGGGAAATCGATAGTTGTCTTTCATGGACGCATATTTAGGGTATAATCAAATCCGGTTGGATGCACAAGATGAAGAGAGTACATCTTTTATTACGGGGAGAGGGTTATATTATTACAAAGTGATGCCATTTGGCCTAAAAAATACAGGGGCAACTTATCAGCGCTTGGTCAACAAAACCTTTGAGGGACAAATTGGTCAGAATGTCGAAGCATATATTGATGATATGCTTGTCAAGAGTTTGCGGGACAAATATCATTTTGCTGACCTGGAGGAGAATTTTAATAATTTGAATAAGGTCAATCTGAAACTGAACCCAGAATAGTTTGTTTTTGGGGTACGCTCGGGTAAGTTCCTTGGATATATGATAAGTGAAAAAGGCATTGAGGCTGACCCAGATCAGATAAAAGCTTTAATTACCATGACTCCACCTCGAAATATCAAGGAAGTCCAGATCTTGACAGGGAGATTGGCAGCGCTGAATAGATTCATTTCTCGGTCCTCGAAAAAATGTGCACATTTCCTTAAGGTAATACGAAACGCGAAACAATTTAACTGGACTGATGAGTGTTCAGCATCTTTTCGACAAATTCAGGAATATTTGACATCCCCTGACATACTGTCTAAACCATTAGTGGGGGAAAGATTGATTATCTATGTAGCAGTCTCAGATTGTGCGGTCAATGCTATTTTGCTCCGAGAAGAAGACACTCTTCTGAAACCTATTTATTATGTCAGTAAGAGTTTGTTGGATGCAGAGAAACGATATCTCAAGTTGGAAAAGGTAGCTTTGGCTTTGGTAATAGCTGCCCGAAATATGAGACCTTACTTCCAGGCACATCCTATAGTTGTTCGAACGACATTCCCCCCTAAAAGGTTTGTTACAAAGTCCTGATATCTCTGGGAGGATGACTAAGTGGTCAGTTGAATTGGGAGATTTTGACATAGCATTTGAGTCTCGAACGACGATAAAATCCCAGGTTTTGGCTGACTTTTTGGTTGAATTCCACTCAGACAGAGAGGACATGGAGATCGTTGACCATTCCGATGATACAGAATGGTTGGTACGAACAGATTGAGGGTCGAATAACTCTGGAAGTGGCGCGGGTGTCCAATTGATTTCTCCAGAAGGGATAGCTATGTTTTAAGCTATTCGATTTGGTTTCAAGGCAACTAACAATGAAGCAGAGTATGAGGCAGCTTTGGCGGGTTTGCATTTAGCTCGGATATGTGGGGCTGAAAAGATTAAACTGATCAGTGACTCACAGTTGGTGATAAACCAAGCTTTAGGAGAATCTGAGGTCAGAAAAGATAAGCTGATACAATACCTGAAAGCATTAAAAGATTTGGTTTTTGAGTTTGATGGGGTCAAATATGAACATGTTCGAAGAGAAGCAAATGTCGTCCCAGATTATTTGGCCACAACCTCGCGGATGGAGGGATACCCATGGATCTTATTTCAAGAACACCCTTCGGTCATTATCGATACAGAGCATTCAATGGATGTTAACGAGGTGAGCAATGTGATCACAAATGATTGGAGGTCAGCAATTATTGACTTCTTGGAAAATGATACTTTACCTGCTAGAAAGTACGAGGCTAGGAAAATCAGGTTCAAGTCTCACGGGTATATCATGTTGGGAGGCGTTCTGTATAAGAAATCTTTGAGCCGACCATTACTAAGGTGTCTGAACAAAGATGAGTCGCAATTTGTCCTGTCCGAATTGCACGATGGGGAAGGTTCAGCCCATTGTGGGTATAAGGCGTTAATTTGACGGGTGTTTCTGGCTGGTTATTATTGGCCGACTATTGCTTCAGATGCAAAAGACTTGGTAAAACGATGTGACACATGTCAGCGCTATGCAAACATAATCCACAAGCCTGGGGTGTTATTGAAGAGTATTTCAGAGGCGGTCCCATTTGACAGGTGGGGCATTGATTTAGTGGGGCCCCTACCAATGGCGTCTGGAGGCAGACAGACTATAATCGTAGCGGTGGATTATTTCTCTAAGTGGGTGGAAGCGGAACCCCTAGCAGGGACGAAAGCCAAAGATGCTATCAAGTTCGTCGTGTCAAATATTTGTTGTCGCTTTGGGGTACCATTGCAGATCACAACGGATAACAGACCTCGGTTCGATAACAAGGAGTTTAAAAGCTTTTGCCTTTCCAGGGGCATACGACAATTTTTTTCTGCCCCATTTCATCCCCAAGCTAACGGACAAGTGGAAGTGACCAATCAAACAATTCCCAATGGTTTGAAAAAGAATTTGGAAGGAAAGACAGGAAAATGGCCTGATTATTTACACGAAGTATTATGGGCTTATAGGACAACGCCTCGAACTGCAATGCTGCTTCTCCGTTTGCTTTAGTATATGGTATGGATGCCATTGTCCCTTCGAAGATTATTTTCCCTTCATATCGTGTGACAACTTATACAGCAGACGCGAATGATCAAAGCAGAGCCCTGGAGTTAGATTTGGTTGAAGAAAAAAAACAACGCGCACAGTTGAAGTCTTTGCATTATCAAACTCTTATGAGGAGTCGATATGCATCTAAAGTGAAGCATAGAGATTTTAAGGTGGGGGACAAAGTATTACGCAAAGTCAATCTACACACTAAAGAAAAGAGTCTTGGAAAATTGGGACCAAATTGGGAGGGCCCTTATGAAGTAACCGAGAATGTAAAATGGGCCCCGTATCGATTAAAAGACAAGGAAGGGCGATATCTGCGACTTCCATGGAACATTGAACGCTTAAAATTGTATCTTGAATGAGGAACTAGTTAGAGCGTAACATTTGTCCTTTTTTGTATCTCCAAGTTACAAAACATAGCGAGGGCATACTCTTTCCTACCCTGATAGGCACAGGAAGGTTTTAACGAGGTGTCCCTATGAGCTGCTTAATACAATGTACTTTTTGCCTTATACAATTATTTGGGTCACAATATTTTTGTGCCTCAAAGTGTTTAACCCTTCGAATTATTATTTGGGTCACAATAATTTGTGCCTCGAATTGCTTTTTGCCTTAAACTATTATTTGGGTCACAATATTTTTGTGCCTCGAATTGTTTAACCCTTCATATTATTATCTGGGTCACAATAGTTTGTGCCTCGAATTGCTTTTGCCTTAAACTATTATTTGGGTCACAATAATTTGTGCCTCGAATTGTTTAATACCTTAAACTATTATTTGGGTCACAGTATTTTGTGTCTCGAATTGTTTAATACCTTAAACTATTATTTGGGTCACAATATTTTGTGCCTCGAATTGTTTAATACCTTAAACTATTATTTGGGTCACAATATTTTGTGCCTCGAATTGTTTAATACCTTAAACTATTATTTGGGTCACAATATTTTGTGCCTTGAATTGTTTAATACCTTAAACTATTATTTGGGTCACAATATTTTGTGTCTCGAATTGTTTAATCCCTTACACTATCATTTGGGTCATAATATTTTGTGCCTTAACTTTCTCGGTTCCATAGTTTATCTGGTGCCTTAGCCTATTTCACTTAAGCTAATCTTAGCATAGTTCTTAATGTATACCACATCGCGAATTGATATAGACTAACTATTTGATAAATATTACGATACGAGTTGGCAAACACTTAGGATAAAACGACAAATAATAAGTTACATGATTAACATTCCTAGTTGTGGCATACACAAAAATCCAAAGAGTACATCTCCTCGCATAAAGTAAGAGGGGTTACAAAAATCGCCTTATAAGGTCTTATACACAAAAACTACAAACTGTGCCACCATTTTTTACCAACTACTCAAATTTATCTGGGGAATGACTTTCCTCAGAGTCTGATGACTCACTCTCACTCACGACAATATGAGGAGGACGAAGATCCAGGGACACGAGTTTCCAAAAGCTGCTTAGGTAGTATTCGGGGTGCTCTGCATGAATTTGAGTTATTAGGCCTGCTCGGACTGTAGCATCTCGAACGGCAAGGTTGTTTGTACACTTGGTCGCATAGGCATTCACGGCCTTTTCCTTCTCCTCCTCCACTTGCCGAGGAAAATCTTCGGTTCACTTCACCAACTTTTCTCTGTCCTTATAAATATTCTCATAGTCATTACAGTAATCGTTAAAACCCTTACGTGCCACTTAATGAGCCTTTTGATATTCGATCAGGAGTTTCTCTTGGCCATCCGTCTTCTTTTGATTGAGGTTCATTTCTTCTTGACAGCACCTTTCGAGTATGATGACGTAATTCTCAGAAGCAGATAGTCTTTCATACAGTGCATCTGCTTGGCTCTCCATAATGGCATATTTCTTCTTGGTCTATTCAAGTTGTGAAGCCATCAGGGATGCTTTGAACTTAAAGTGATTTTTTTTTATCTTCGAGATGCTACATTTTCCTTCCCTTAATAACAGAAGTATGTAGAAAACTTCAAAAACTTAATGAAAACTCATCATCGAGAGGAACTTCGAAAGAGTTGGTGGGTGAGCTTAGTACTGTAGGATCGTAATCCGAAGTCTCTCCAATTACAATGTCCAGGTCCACATTATGAGGAGGTTTGCTTCGAGGAATGGGGAATGGTGCCAGCACAGGGGAATTTTCCATGAGAGCAGGCCTCGAAGTTTGAGTTTGGGGAGAGTTTGGTGTCTGGTTAGAGTTTTCCTTGGGAGAGTTCTTTCGAACTGCCTGTTCAGGCTCCCTCGGTGTTTCGGGGAGTTCATTGCCATGAGTGGTTTCTTGAAAATCATCTCGCGTTTTGCCGTCCTCGGGTATTTCTTGGATGGGCTCCAGAACAGCTTTATTCATTTTCTCTTTTGCTCTGGTGTCTTTCTTCTTGGGTGGATGGACAGATTTGGTTGGAGGGGAGTTGGAATTAGGTATCTCAATGATGGCAGGGGAAGATGGTCCTTGGTTGGTGACTTTTCCTTCGTTATCTGACTGACGATCTTTCGTAGAGAGTTCCTCGTCGGATTCTCCTAGATGACTCTTGGGATGGGAACGTTTTGGGAGGTATATGACTATGTCTTTTTTCGTTACACGGCCCAAGACTTCTTGCTGTGGGGTGGGGGGGAGGGGGGTGTCATGAGTTCTTTTAGGGTCAATCGGTCAAGAGGATTCAACCTCCATAATCGGCCCATGGCTAAATTATTGTTAACAAAGCACATGCGGAATCTATTTTCCCAATGTTCCTTGGCCCACTTGCTTAACTTGGTAAAGACAGTTGTAACACTCTCCACATAGTCCGCGTAGGGTTTTGAAATACTTGCCATAGCTACAAAAAAAATTCACGTTAGCACGTTATTATCCGAAAAGACAAGATTACAAAAGATAACTTACATTTATTGGTCCACATAAGGGATAGCCTATGAGGATTCGAAGGTGTCGACTATGACCCTGTTTCCCAGTGACCAAAGAACAAGATAAATTATTGCCTCCATTTTTTATCTGCCTCCAACAAGTCTTTTAACACTTTTTATCGTCGGCTAAAGGTTAGTGAGTAAAAAGGAAAAAATGGATTCCTTGCTAAGCTAGAAAGTCCGATCAGCTCTTCAAATGAGAATTCGATGCCTGAAATCCTTGAAGCCATGATGATCGCCATAAGTGTGAACCACATATTTGGCGCAGCCTGTGAGGGGTACGGACTAATCTTGGCAAAGTACTCAATAAAGAATGGGTCTAAAGGAAACCTTATTCCCCAGTTCATAATTTTGGTATATACAATCAGTTCATCATCCCTCACAGATAGAGGAGACTCACCTTCCGACTCAATGGTGGTTTTATTTTTCTCTTTAGGAGATGTTGGCTGAATTTCTGACTCAAAGATATCCGAGGCGATCCTTTTTTCTTTAGCAGATTCTGTGGGCAAGTTGGTCTTATTTTGCTCTTCAGGGGATGCTGGTTGAATTTCTGGCTCAGGGATATCCGAGGCGATCCTTTTTCCTCTAGTAGCCAAAGCTTTGTTTCGCATGACTCGAAGCTCTTCTTCGGTTAAGGTATTCCTTCCTGGAGAAAATCGAGGGCTCCCGGTCGCTGTAATCAAAGGAGTGGCTGGAAGACTTGATATTGCGTTGTCATTTTTTGGAAGGAGGTTTCCAGCGATCAGAGCCAACGGGGAGTTCGAAGTCTCCGAGGGCATTGTTTTAGCGTGTTTGTGCTCCTCAGATTTTCTCTTATGATGCTTCTTTCTTTTTCTGGACGAGTGTTTATGTTGTTTGTCTTTACCCATGAGGCCGATTTTACTTTGATCAGAAATTAGGCTTTGTCGGGAAACTTCGAAGGGTATGATAGTAGTAGAATTTTCTGGTGGAGGCCACGAGCCGTAAAATGTAGTAACAACAGGTGGGGGTTGGGGCTCAATGTATTCACCAGCAGCAACCCTCTCTTCGAATTTTTTGCTAATAAGCAGCCACTCTGGAATCCGACGAGGTTTATAAGCTAACTTTATCTCTCTAAAACTTTTAGGGTGTAAAGTTTGCAATGTTAAGAAAGAAGATCAGTGTTTATAGAGGGTAATGGGCCTTTCGGGTCAGTCAGGCCTGGGGACATTTTCTCTTGTTTGCCTAGGGGCATTATGGGTATCATAGGTGCAAAATTGTTGACAGAAAACACGCGGGTAAAGTTACAGAGACACAATCCAATCTAGGGAATACGAAACGACCACTAAAAAGATACGCTGACAAGAAAGTGCGACTGCTGACGTCATTTTATTTTGATTCAATCCTTCCAATGTATTAGCCTAGTATTGGTAGCTATGACATGTTGATACGGCAAATTCCGACAGGAAATTTTACGAAGGCCCGAGTTAGTCCTTGCTAAGACATTGTAAGGATCGGGGGGCTACTGGTTAGTATGATGTACAAGTAGTTTATGTTCGAAGGAAATAGTTGCTTGGGAAACATTTTTTCGAAGGAATATGTGGCACTTAAAGCATTGTTCAAAAGCATGTTCGAGGGAGCAGATTTTCGAGGAGATATTTAGTAGTTGAAGATGAGTTATCTGAGGAGAAAATGTTCGAGGGAATGGATCTTCGAGGAGGATTGAAATGAGCAATGGAGATTTCTTTGCAGTCCCAGCGAAATTATTTTCACTAGGACCGAGGGGCTACTGATGAGGGAGAATAAAAGACATGGTAAAATTTCAAAGAATAAGTTTATTATGAGAGAATTGCAAAGAAGAAGTTTATTAGGAGAGAATTGTAAAGAAGAAATTATATTAGGGGAGAATTGTATAAGTTGTAAAAGTGATAGCTATTATGAGAAGGTGAAAAGATATAGGGACTAAAGATGTAATAATTAGGAATTAAAGCGTGTAGGACCCGCAATTGTACTATAAAAGGACCACACACGCTTCACAGACCCCGAGATGAATATAATACAACTTTCTCTCTCTACTTTCTATCTCTAAAAATATTCCTTAGCCAAGTTCTTAAATCTATTTTGGCATTAAGAGATCTTCGTAATACAAAATCACCCCTGAGCATTATTAAAACTCTTCACAAGGGACAATCAACAAAAAGATGGTTGATGGTTTCAGTGCTTCTGCAAAATTGACATTTCGACACTAATGTGAATTATTTTTTCTACAAGATGTCATCAGTAGGGAGCTACTTATAGAGGATCCTTCAGGTCAGAAAAGAGTATTTTCCGAGGGTGATGTTGTTCCAGAGGTTACCGAAAAGCTTAGAATTGTTGTGTTTGGCTCTGAAAAAGTTTCAAGTATTTTTTGTTTTAAAAGTGTCGTCTTTGGTGATAGTTCACGTTAGAAGATCATGATCATTTTGCTTAATGAGAGGCTCAACAGTATCTTTGATGACACTCAATATTTTCCAGACTTTGGAGGATTTTCTGGTATTGAAATCAACACCAACGGGTTGCAGTTGTTGCAGTTGGTGTTGTGAATGAAACGGGCTCATAAGGATTTATTTTGTCTGAATTTCATCCACAAGTTACAGGATGCCACATCTTGAAGATCTTTAAGACTTCTAACATTAAGGCCCATTCAAGGTAAGTTTTACACATCGTACTCCATTTGCACCAGTGAGTTTTTTTATTGATTTTGCTTTGATCCCCAAAGAAAGTTGTTGAAGAGTTTTTCGATTTTGTCAATGATATTGTTGGGAAGAGTGTTGTTTTGCATCCAGAAGGAGGGAAAAGTCATGAGGACAGAGTTGATGAGGCTGAGTCTCCCAGCAAAAAATGGGTTATTTCCTTCCCAATATCTATTTCTGTTTCTAATATTGGTAATCAGAGTTTCGTAATTGATGTTCCAATTGTTGTTGTTGAGGGTAAACCCCAGGTAGGAGATAAGCAGATTTTCATTTATATAACCAATATTGTATGTCACAGTCTTGATCTTGTTGTTAGGAAGATTGATAGAGGTAATGATGGTAGTTTTCTCCTTGTTTATAGTTTGACCAGAAAAGTCCTGGTAGTCTTGCAAAAACTTATTCAAAGTGACAATAACATATTTTGACCCATTAGTAAATATGAGTATATCATGAACAAAAGCTGGAGATGGTATACAAAGCTGACTTCTGGTCTTATATTGAATATGCTTATTGTTGAAATAAAACATGTTAAGACCTTTGATCAAGATCTCTTCAGCAGCAATAATGAAGAGGTAAGGAGACAAAGGATCTCCTTGTCTCAAACCTCTTTTAGTGCTGAAGTAACCAGGGACATTGCCATTGATAAGGATGGAGGTTTTAACATGAGTGTTAATGTTATTAATTAATCTGATAAAGTTAGTGTTAAAACCAAAGGTGGAGAAGGACATGGCTAAGGAAGCTGAATGACAATTTGTCAAAAGCTTTGGTCATGTCCATTTTAATAATTATGTCTCCATCTTTGGTTTTCTTGTTCAGATCATATATTAGCTCATCAGCCATGAGTATGTTATCATTAATGGATCTTTTGGTAACATATGCACCCTGATTTTCTGATATAATTTTAGGTATAATTGTATCCATTCCATTGTAGATGATTTTAGAGATAATTTTGTTGAAAGTGGAACAAAGAATTATGGGCATCAATTGCTTCCAATTAGAAGGTTTTTGAGTTTTGGTAATAAAGACTAGACTTGTGGCTAAATCCCCTTGAGGGAAGGGATAACCATTGAAAATGAGATGATAGCTTCTAAGAGGTCTGCTTTTATGATTCTCCAACAATGGGTGAAGAAGGTGGCGTTGAACCCATCCATGCCCGCTACACTGGTGGGACAGAGACCTTTGATGACTTTGAAGATTTCCTCTTCAGTTGGCATGCTCAAAAGGTAAGAGTTATCATATTCAGTGATAATGTTACGTATATAATTGAAAAGGTAATTGTTGAGATGATTAGTTTCAGATTCAAAATTAGAGTAAGGATTTTCAGTAAGGATATTTTGAAACTAAGAAACAACAGATTTGCCGACTTGATCTTCAATGGTGATCCAGTTGGAGCCTTCTTTGATTTTAGTGATGTAATTTTTCATAATTTTTTTCTTGATGAAATTGTGGTAGGTTTTGGTATTGCGGTCACTGTCTTTGATCCAAGTTGAATAGGTTTTTTGATGTCGGAAGCTTTCTTCCTGATTCAGAGCTTTAATGAGGTGATCATGAGATTTTGAAAGGTTGTTTCCATTGGTAATGTTGTTGTTTTCCATAAGTTTTTCTTCATTCATATTGACTTTTTCTAAACTTCTTTGATCATATTGAAAACATTTATAAAGAATGATCTATTACATCATTTGAGGGCATATTTCAAGCGCTTCAGCTTGTTTCGAAATTCGTTAATAGGAGATCCCTGCATATTGATCATCCAGTTAGCAGATATAAATGGTAAAAAATAATCATTAAGACACTACATATTTAAGAATTTTTGTAGGTGTTTGTGTTGGAGGTGGAGATGAGGACGGGTATATGGTCTGAGAAAGTTATGGGGAAGTGTTGGACAAGGGTGTTGTTGAAGAGGTCAGTCCAATCAGATTTGTACAGAACACGGTCGAGGCGCTTCCACTTGTTTTTATTGGTCCAAGTAAATCTATTGCCCATGTAACCCGCATATTCAAGATTACAAGTGTTGATAGCCCTGTTAAAATCATCAAAACTGTTGGAGCATAAGTTGTTGCAGCCTTTTTGTTCAGTGAAGTTGATGATGGTGTTGAAATCACCAAGAACAATCCAAGCCTTGACAAATTCAACAATGTCACTAAGAGTTTTCCATAAAGACAATCTACTACTTCTCTAGCATTTGTACAAATAACAGTAAGGATAATAGTGTTGTTGGAGTTAAGTGAAGCTATTTCAGCATTGAGAAGTTGAGGGTGATCAAATGTGATAATGATGTTGAACCAATTAGAGCAAATGAGCCAAATTTTGTTATTACAATTGAAAGAAAAATGGTTGAATCCAAGGTAAGCTACAATAGTATAAATGTGAGAAGAATCCACCATAGGCTCTTGAATACAAATAATATTGATCCTATTGTTGATGATAATGTTCTTCAGTCTTATTTGAGAAGATTTGTTGGAGATCACACAGACGTTCCTGATAAGATATGAACTTTAGGAGGAGTTTTCTGTGTCAAACAATACTTAGAAGGACTAATTCGTGAATAAACTTCTTGATTGCTTAAAGTTGTAGAGAGAGAAAGTCAACCAACGTAGAGAGAGAAAATATTTTAATAATAATGAACCACCTTTCTCAAATCAGGTGGAGTCCTTTTATAGTACAAGTGATGGGCCCCATGAGCCAAACTACCTCCTAATTACAAACTTGACCCTTACTTTAATTGTTTAATGACAATTAATCTTATTTTAATATTTACTTTACAAATTTTCCCAAACTTTGTTGTTTCTTTGCAATTTCACCATTGTCTATTATTCTTCCTTATTAGTAGCCCCCAGTCTTTGTTAAAAATATTTTCACAAGGATTGTGATGCAGCTTTCGAATTTTTTCTTATCTTGCAATTTTCCTCATAAAATACTTCTTCGAAAATTACTTTCTGTCCTCCTCAACAATACTCACATAGCCCCTCAATCCGTGCAATTTGTTAGCAAATACTAGAACGTAGCCCAATAGAATTTTTTGTCCCCTCGAAATAATCTTATCGTAAACAATCATGTAGATATTCCTGTGCCCTCGAACTTACTTATTCGAAAATCATCGTATCCTCTTTGAAGACAATCATACAAGTATAATTGGTTGTAGCCCCCCAGTCTTGGATAACTAATTGTAAAAAAAGATTATACTTACACATTTTTTGCAAAAACTTTGACCAATAAATCCCTTCGAATTTCCCAATATCAGTTTTCATGTCCCAATCAATAATCTCCCGTATTTTCTTTAAGGATGTCATCCTACTAAGAATTTTGTCACCAAATATTTTAGAGATATTATTACACTTCCCAAAGCTTCTCGTCATACCTTTTGCCTCTTCACATTCTATCTTAGATCTCGATTCACTACAAATGCACCTATACTACCTATAACACCCATATGCAAACAAAGGAAAATGTCCCCATGCCTCTCTCTCTCTCCAAAAGCCCATCTACTTCTATAAATACTTTCATTTCTCATTCATAACCCAAACTATCATGTTCTAAACTTTATAGAGAGAGTAATCTAGCTTATGCTCCCTAAGCCTCGTCGAATTCCAGAGTGGTTATTCATTAGTCAAAAATTCGAAGAGAAACTTGATGTTGGTACCTACGTTGAGCCTCAACCCAAACCTCATGTTACCACTTATTACGGTTCCTGGCCTCCATCAGAAAATTCTACTGTTATCATACCCTTCGACATTTCTTGTGAGAACCAAGCTTCAAATCTCAGTTTCCTCGAATCCATGGGTAAAGATAAACACCATAAGAATTCTTCTCGTAAAAAGAAAAGACATCACAAAGAAAAGAAAAACTCTCAAGAACGCAAACGTGCTAAAAAAACCTCTTCAGAAACCCAAAATCTGAATTCAACTCCATTAATCAACAATCTTCCTCGAAAAATTGATGTCTCTAGATCAGACTTTCCAGCCACCCCTTCAATGACAGGGCAAGGAAGTCCGCGATTCTCTCCTTCAAGAATTACCATAATTGACGAGGAGGTACAATCAGCCAGAAACGAAGACTTAAAAAATAAAGGGAAAATGGTCGCCTCAGAAAACCCTGACTTAGAAGCAAATGAAATTCCCATGGTACTTACAAAACCTATTAGCACTTCTGTTTTCCCTGGGAGTTTGGATAGGAAAAGAGTTTCAGAATTGTAGGGTTGACTTTGCCTTGTCAAATATTGTAGTTACATTTTCTGTTAACTCAGTGAAATAGTCTGGACGAATCCATTTGTTCGAAATAGGTCTAGTTTCTTGCTGTATGTAATTCTGCTGATTCGTTCGCGGCCTCGGCGGATATTTTCCCACCGCTTTGGTTGCACATTAACCGAGGCGCTTGACTATTAGACTCAGACCTCTGAAATTGATTCTGCTCTAGCTGATCACTTGATCCTTTCTCAGATGCTTGAGTTTCATCAACTAAAACCCTCTTCTCAGCTTGATCAAGTAGAGCTCTAAAAGTCATCGCTTGACTCTCAACCATTGTATCCTTCAAAAGTCTGAGGAGGAGTCCCATTATGAAAGGTGTCAATGCCACTGAATATTTGCAATATTCCATATATGTCTTTGTTTTTACAAACCCATTGGTGTAATTTTTCAAACTCTCCCCAACTATTTTCCTGCAGTAAATTATCGTATCCCCATTAGCTCAGAATTTCTTTCTCCCCACAAAATGCTTCCTGAAGATATTCCGGAACATATCAATTTTTTTAATAGAACCTTGGGGTAGCCTGTTGTACCACTTAGAAGCGATTCCCCTGAAGGTTTGAGAAAATGCCCGACACAAAAATTTATCATCATCATCAAAGTTGATCATGAAATTTTTAAACTGCTCGATATGATTATCGGGATCCTGCGTTCCATCGAACTTTTCTAGCTTCGATATATCAAAATGTTTTGGGAGATTGCCTGACAGTATTTTTGAAGACAAAGGGGAAGCTCTCCAGCTATGACATGTCCTGTAAACATCAACCCTCGAATCTTCATGACTCGAAAAATAAAGCCCCCCTTCGGAAGGCAAGTTATACTGATGCTGGCACTCTGAATTCTGTTGGTCGACATTTTGATTCCCATAAGGAAAATTTCGTTGGTTATAAACTTGTTCCCCAGGGTGCAGATTCTTTTCCCTCGGAGCTTTCCTCTCTGAACTTCTTCCTCTATAGCGAGAATAATCACCCGAGTCAAAAGAATCGAAGTGAATTTTTCATTTCCTCCTCGAAGAACGCCGACCACACCCTCTATACCAATCATCTTTGCCACTAGGATGATGATATGCCTCACAGTCATCTTTCCCGTTGTCATTTTCTCTCTGAACTTCCGAACGAAGATTCCCCTGAACAACCTCTTTTTCTGCTTTTAATTTTTCGATTTCCATCAGCAACTCGTTTCTCCGGGCCACTAAGATCGACTCATCCATAATTTCTCCTGAACACTAACCATCTTTCCTTCTGAAGTCCTCACTCTTTCAGAAATCATTGCCGATGAAATTTTCCTCACAGTTGTTCACATACAAATCCTATTGTTCATCCATCATCCTATTTGGATTTAAAAGAAGTTTCGGGAAAAAGAAAACCTACAAGCTGATTTTTGTTTCCCACAGACTGCGCCAATGATAAGATATAAACTTTAGGAGGAGTTTTCTATGTCAAACAATACTTAGAAGGACTAATTTGTGAATAAACTTCTTGATTGCTTAAAATTGTAGAAAGAGAAAGTCAACCAACATTGAGAGAGAAAGTATTTTAATAATAATGAACCACTTTTCCCAAATCAGGTGGGGTCCTTTTATAGTACAACTGACGGCCCCCACGGGCTTAACTACCTCTTAATTACAAACTCGACCCTTACTTTTATTGTTTAATGACAATTAATCCTATTTGAATATTTACTTTACAATTTTCCCTAACTTTGTTGTTTCTTTGCAATTTCACCCTTGTCTTTTATTCTTCCTTATCAGTTCCAATCAAGTATGTTGATCATACTCAGGAGAATTGTTGATTTGTTTTTTGTTCCCAAACAGGGGCTTGTATATTCTTTTCTCATTTTTGTTTCTATTTTTGAATTTTGCAGCCTTAAGTCTTCTGCTGAGGAGAGCTTTTAAGTTGGGATCAGTTTCTTTCATCTTTGAGATTGGTGTTGATGGCAGGCTTCCAAAGTTGAGGTGATTTAGGTGTGTAAGAGTCTTTTTTCTTTGTTTTTTGGTCTTGGTCTTGTATTTCTATGCATTTATCTTCAAGATATTTGATGACTTCTATTATATCAATACTTTAGGGGTATTGACATGGGTAGAAGTGTCGACATAGACTTTTCCATTATCTCCATTAGAATCAGGGGATTTGGAGTTGAAGATGGTGGTTTTGATGTTATTATCTTTTGTCTTTTTCTCCTCTTACTTGTTAATTGGTATGTATATCTTGGATTGAAATTTGGGTTTTCTGTGAATCTCATTGTTATTCAATTTTACATCTGCTGTTTCTTCCAGGTTTCTTGAAGATATTTTTCAACATAAAGCAGATTCGCGACCAATGTGGAAGCATTGATTGCAGTAAGCCAAGACATCCTTGTAGCGGTTATGGAGCCAACATCCATAATTAGATCCAAACCCAACCCATACATCATGTCGCAGATTCAAGGAGATGTTTAGTTCAATAAGAACATAGTAGACGTTAAAAAGAGCTCTATTCTTGGGAGGGACCAAAACCTTCAGAGGTTCTCCAATAGATTCTGTAATGGTTAGTACGTTCTTTGAAAATGTATTATTGGACACGTTTTATCCTTATCCAAGTATGAACAACATCGTTTTCATACTTAGGATTAAAATCAGGAGACTATTTGATTAGTTATATGATTTTATCCCCAATAGTCCATAGAGTTCTAGCCCAAAGTCTGCACAAGTCTTCTTTTGTAGAAAATTAAATAAGGAGGTGTCTCGAATCTTAGTTACCAACGTTAACTTCTCTTTTAAATTTCTTCAAATCCAAAATGTGATTCAAAGTCTGTTTTTTTTTGGATTCCCTGTGAGAATTTTGCTATTAGAGTAAATTTTCGGCAGCTTTCAAGATAGTCTTTCGTTTCTTTATTGTACTAGATCGATATATGGGACTGAAGGTATTTGATGAAAGTTGGTTTCATTGTCTCTGCGAGGAAGGTTCTTGATGGATTAACTGCTTCCGCAAAGCTTTTTTTTGGTGGATTATCATGGGATTCAGAGCATTTGAGAGCTGGATAAACTCTGTTATAATGCTTTGTTTCCTGTGTTTTCCATAAAGACAGAATCAGAGTTGAGATTGAAGGCAAGGAAAAAAAGGATAAATCAATTAAAAGAAGTGATTGAGAAGAGAAGAAGAAATACGATAAAAAAATCAAGAATTCTGATCTTAGAAATCTTGGAACAATGCTCTTTAGAAAAATACTTCGAAATCAAAGTCTCACGCCAAATGATTTATTTTAACAAATTGTCAAAATCCACAATAACCTCCGATTTTTAAATAAAAGTACAAATATAATATAAAATTTACCATTATCATAACTTTCATTCACCAGGTATGATAATGTCATAATTATGATTAAAATTGGTGTGGTTAATTTTCGTGTGAGGGTAAATTTGTAATTTGTTTTTGAGTTTTTGGAGGTGTGTAGGTGTTTAATGTTTGAGTAGAGAGTAGAGGGAGAATTAAGCAGCCTAGTTGTATTTAATTTTCATTACCCATATTAAATGCAGGTGGTTGGGTATTTATACCCTTATATTTGGGCTTTATGGGTTTTCGGGTCATGTTTAATGGACCCGGGTCATGTTCAGAGACCCATGAGATCTAAGTAGAAGAGCAAGCTGCTTAGTCAAGAAGTGTTTAGGTTTTTAAGTACTTTTGTTATAGTCCGAACAGTCCAATGGGCTAGGTGTTCGAATTGCCCTGTCCGGTCTGGTGATCTTGGTCTGAACTGTCCCTGTGCAGAGAGGTAGCAATATTCTGACTCATCAGGAGCCCCTTTTTTAGGTGTTTGTTCAAATGCCTTTGTCAAAAACCTGAAAAACAGTCCGATATTAGGGGGAGTTTTATCCGGACAGGTCTTTCGACTTGTGCTATGGTTTTATCCGGACTGAAAAAACTTTGTGAATCCAAACAGTTTTTTGCCAAAGTTCATGGGACATGTGTCACTTTTTGGTTGGTTATTCCAGCCGTTTTTTCACCTTGAATTTCGCACCCACCTTCTTCGAAAAACAACCTCTTAATTAATGAGGGTGATGTCACCGCCGTCTTTTAATCATTACTAATCTTTTCGAATTCTCCTAGGAATCAAGAATCCTTTTTTATATTTACTATAAATTGAAACACTTTCTACTGTTTCACCATCACTCTCGTTTTTACTCTGCAAATCCTCAAACCTTTTTCTCTCCAAAACAAATTTTTACCCAGATTCTTTATGTTCACGGCTCGGAACGCTTTGATCAAAGGCGGGTGGCTCAACCTCTCTGAATTAGAAAATGTGCAAAAGGTTGAAAGAGAAAGGCGCATTGCAGCAGGCTTACCCGCTTCGCCCATCGACAAACTAGCAATTTTACCCACATAATCTGATCAAGGTTCTTCCTCCATAAAGGGCATCAAACCGAAGAAGTTATTTCAAACCAATCTTTCACCTATTATCTCAGGCTCCTCGGTTCAAGAGTCGGAACCTATCGTTGAACCAGGTTTAACAGTTACAAGCTTTAAAAAACCCTCCCCTTTCTTAGCCATGGGGTCAGATGCTGAAACCTCCCCTCAGAAATTAGTTGACCGAAGAAAAGGTCGGCTGGTCAAGGGTCAAGCTTCTAAGGGCACCCCTTCGAAATCGGGTGCTAAGGACAGTAGTACTGGGTCAGAGCACCCATTAGAGCACCAAAGGACAGGTTGTCCGGTCCGGAGGGCACTGGTTCAAGTCCTCGAAGAAAGATGTCTACACCAGAGCCCCAACCGGAGGCCAGGAACCAAGAAAATACTGAAACTCAGCAGTCCGGAAGTCAGGCTGAGCAAAATCTAAACCTTCCCCTTACCACTGTTACTGAAAATCCTTCCTCAATTATGGAGGAAATAATGGAGGACTCTATTGAAGAGGATCCATTTGAGTCTGAGCCTTCCGGACAGACTAGTGGTGCTGTTACTGCTCAAAAGGACAAGGGCAAAGAAAAGTTGTGCTTGAGGCATCCGGATCTGTCGGAGTGTCTCAAAGGAAGGGTGGGGCCTTGTTTTCACAATGTCAATGTTAAGTACCTCCTCGCCCTGCAAAATATCAACTACGCATTCATCCACACAGTTGAGCTGGGCCGGATGCGTACGAAATGGGGAATTCCAGAGAACGTGAAGATAAGAATTCCTATAGACCCCAAAACTCTCATGGACTGCAAGTTGAGCGAGATAGTCATCTTCACAGAGCTGTTTAATTGGGGGCTCAGATTCCCTTTGGACCCAGAGATCGTTAGATACTTTCATCTGATAAAGCTCTGTCCAAGCCAGCTGAGTCCCAATGCTTGGTACACCCTTATGGCCTGCATTATGGCCTCTAGGCTCTCCGGGATCCCTCTACCAATGGAGAAGTTTGCTGCTGTGGCCAGCCTCTGTGGAAACCCCCACATCCCTTTTTACCACATCAATATGGGGGACAACTTCAAAGTTGTGGATGACCTGCTAGAGTCGGAGAGGAACTGGAGGACTCAATTCCTATTTGTAAGTGGGGTTTAGGAAAATGGGAGGAAAATCAAGGCCGGAGTCAACCCAAGTCTCCTCACCAGCAGGTGAAGGAGTGATCGTAGGACATTTTCTTTATATTCTTATCTCTTCTTTTATTAAATTTTCTTAAATTGACTGTTTTTATCTTTTTTCTTAGCAGTGCTACCCAAAGATTTTACAGACTACCTAAAGTCCGGACAGGTCACTTGCACGAAGATTAATACTTGGGCTTCTGAGAAATAGGGAAACTGATTCCACGATGCTTTCACGGGGGGCAACATAGCAAGGTCTCACCTCTGGGACACTGCTGGCCGGAGGGACTTAACCTGGGAAGAGCTCACCACTCAACCCCCTCCGGACGTAGTGCTCAAGAGGACGCACGAACCAGATGGGACACTTTACTTGCCAGGCCGGGCCAAGGCCCCGAGTAAGATGAAAGGCAAAAAGAAGAAGGGCAGGAAAGTGGCAGGTGGAGTGGACCCTGCTGAGGTGGAGTAAGCTGTTTTAACCAATCCGGAGAGGACACCCCCAAGCCAGATTAATGCTGCTCTCTTGGAAGTGATAGAGCAGGAAAATGCTAGGCAAGAAGCTCACTCCCCAACACCCCCAATGGCTTCCAAAAGATACCGTAAACGGGGAGCTAAAAGCAAGGATAGAGAGGCCAAGAAGAAGAAGACTTCAAAGGGTGACGAACTTTCTCTCCGGCCTCCGGAGCCTCTCCCCCAGGTTGATCCCACTGACCCAACACAAGCAGAAGAGATACCTGGTGACTTCCAAACTGATGAGGTCGAAGGGGGAGGTCTTAGCATTGATGGGGTAGACATCACTGGTCTTGGTGGGCTTGGTGAGTACTTTATCAACCTCCCCATAGACGATTTTGCTGGGCCTTACCTCCCTCCAAGTACTTCAAACACCGTCACTTTTAATGGTAAGACTTTTACTGTTTCAAGTGAAAAGGACATTATAGCCCACTCTTTATTAAGTAGTGTTCAGCCGGTGCTTGCTTTGGAGAAGCAAGTTCGAAGTCAAGCCGACATTATCAAAGACCTCAAGTCTGATAAGGAGAGACTGTCCAACGACCTTCTCACTGCCACTCAACATGCTAATATTTTAAAAGGGGAGAACGAGGAGCTGAAAAAGAATCATGAGGAGTGAACCACCAAAGTTGCTACTCTCGAAGACACCATCAAGGATCTCCGGGAGAAGTTGTCCGAAGTAGAGAAAGATCTAAACTCTTCAAAAGAGGAGACCAAGGCCAAAGACCAAATTATCAACAACTTGATCAGTGACAGGATTGCGCTTGAGAACACAGTGTCCAAGGCTGCAGAGGAGAAAACTGATCTGCTAAGGGAGCAGAAGGCCAAAATCCAAGCCAAGATTGATGCTTATGCCAACAACGTGATCGACACTCAAGAGCAAATGTATGCCAAGGTAAAATCAGACATGGTCCTGCTCTTCCATGAGAAGTTCCCGAAGAGGAACTTAGGTGATTTGTGGCTTCATGTAGAGTACGAAGACCTTCCCTTCCACACCATGGCTGATGGAGACTTGCATGACTACTCCAGTGCTTCCTCTTCTGACGAGGCAGAAGAAAATGCCGGGGAGGGTCCTCCTAAAAAGAAAGACGATCCCAAGGGGAAGAAGAAAATGGATGAGGTTGAGCCATCTTCAAAGGCTTAGTCTTAAATTATGAATTACTTTTTACTTTTCATGTTATCTAAACTAAAGTCCTTGGAAGGCCAAGACACCTTTTTTGTAAGTGTGTCAGGTATCTGACCAGATAGATCTTTTACTCTGCTTGACAATTTGAAAGTCCTTGGAAGGCCAAGACACTTAAGTTATTTCAATGAATATCCTTGTTTTGCACAATTCTCACATTCTTTCATAGTCTGTTTCAATTTTGATGGCTAGTGTTTAAATAGCCCTTAGTTATTTCATAGTGAGAGTGTTTAAATTCTCCGATGACGAATGTTTAAGTGGTCATCACTCTTTTATTTCAATCTGGATGGTGTGACAAAAGACAAAGTAAGAACACTTCGGAAATTTTTTAAGAAGGCATCAAATTTCATTAAAAACCCGGAAACCTCATTAAAACCTCCCTGCGCCACCAGGGTAGGAAAGAGTATGCCCCAAATATTTACATGGATGTTTAAACAGGTAAATATTTACACAAATGCTACTCCAAGTACATCCAGAGATGTTCGATATTCCAAGGGTGGGTCAAAACTCTTCCATCTTTGTCTTCTAGCCAATATGGTCCAGGTTTAAGCCTTTCAACAACCATATAAGGTCCTTCCCAAGTCGGGGCCAATTTGCCGAGCAACTTCTCTTTAGTGTGTAAGAAGACTTTCCTCAATACCTTGTCCCCTGGCTGGAAATATCTTCTTTTAACCTTAGAAGCAAATCTGCTTCTCATCAAACCCTGATAGTGTGCAACTCTAAGGTGAGCTTGAACTCGTCTTTCCTCTACCAGGTCAAGCTGACCTCTGATCGCCACTTCGTTAGCGCATTCGGAGAAGTTGTGAACTTGAAATAATAGGAGAGTCGCCTCTATGGGGGCTACTGCATCCATCCCATAGACCAAGGCAAAGGGTGACTCCTGTGTTGCAGCACCAGGTGTTGTCCGGTAGGCCCACAAGACCTCTTGTAAATAGCTGGGCCACTTCCCAACAACTCTTTCCAGATTCTTCTTTAAACCGGGCAGTATAGTTCTGTTAGCCACTTCAACCTGACCATTTTCTTGTGGGTGGAAAGGCGAAGAGAAACAATGTTGTATACCCCTTGAAGCACAGAAACTCTCCATCTCTCTATTGTCGAACTGTGGCCCATTGTTTGTTGTTATCTTTTGTGGAACACCAAATCTGCAACAGATGTTGGATAAAATGAATTTTATGACAACTTTTGATGTTGTTCCTGCCAGGAGGGCTGCTTCAATCCACTTTGAAAAGTAATCTATAGCAACAATTATAGTTTTGCGCCCTCCGGACGCCATAGGGAGAGGCCCCACAAATCCAACCCCCATCGAGCAAAAGGTATAGGCTCAGAAATTGACTCTAGAGGAATGGCTGGGATATGAATTTCATTGATGTATCTCTGGCATGGGTCACACCTTCTTACCAGCTCTTTAACATCCTGCATGATAGATGGCCATTAGTAGCCAGCCAGTAAAACTCTCATTGTTAGAGCCTTGAATCCACAATGAGCTGATCCCTCGCCATCATGCAATTCAGAGAGGACTACTTGAGATTCATCATCCCCCAAACAGCGCAGAATAGGTTTACTGTAAGACTTTTTATACAGAATGTCTCTCAGTATGATAAAATCACGAGCCTTGTGTTTCAGTTTTCTTGCTAATGATTTGTCCGAAGGCAAGATGTCGTCGGAGAGGTATTGCAGGAGAGGAAATCTCCAATCCTGAGGTTGTTTCACCTGTACTTCAAACATTTATTCCTCTTTACCCATACTAAGTTGAATGGAGGGGCTCTCCAGCACATGGATCCATGGATATGACTCTGTGTAAGCTATAGTTGCCAACGAATCTGCCAGCTCATTTTCTGTCCGGGGTATATGCTCATAAACAACGCTTTTAAACTTGAGTGCCTCATTTTTAAGAAGCAGCAACTAATTTACTAGTTGCTCCTTTTTAGCCTCAGATTGGCCTTGAGTATGGTGGATAAGAAGCCGGGAGTCACTCATTAGCTTGACCCTTTTAGCCCCACAAATATAAGCTAATTTTAAACCAGCTATAGCTGCTTCGTATTCGGACTCATTATTAGAAGCCCTGAAAGCAAAACATATAGCCTGGTACATTTTGTCATCATATGGAGAAGTTAACCACACCCCTGCACCACATCCCATAGTGCTGGATCCACCATCCGTCCGGACGACCCAGACCTTTTTATCTTTCATCTCAGTAGTCTGCTTCGAATCTCTATCAGAGTGGAATTCAACTAAAAAATCAGCCACAACTTGGGCTTTGACTGCTGTTCGGGAAGCAAAATATATATCGAAATCCCCCAATTCTACCGACCACTTAGTCATCCTACTTGAAATGTTTGCTTTTTGGAGAACATTCTTCAAAGGAAAAGATGTTCGGACGATAATAAGATGAGTCTGGAAATAATGCCTCATCTTTCTTGCAGCTATCACTAGGGCCAATGCTAATTTTTCAAGTTTCAAATAGCGTCTTTCTGCATCTATCAAGCTTTTGCTGATGTAGTACACTGGATGAGGGTAATTATCCACCTCTCTTACTAACACATCACTGATGGCACAACTTGAAACTGCCAAATATACGAAGAGTGTATCTCCATCAACTGGTTTAAATAAGGTTTTGGGAGAGGACAGATGCTTCTTGATTTCATTAAAAGCCTCATCACACTGTGATGTCCAGTCCAATCCCTTCGCACCCTTCAAGGTTTGAAAAAACGGGGCGCATCTGTCCGAAGACCTTGAGATAAATCCGTTTAAAGCAGCTAACCTCCCCGTTAATCGTTGTACTTCTTTAATATTCCGAGGAGGCTCCATTTGAAATAGAGCATTAAGCTGGTCCGGATCGGGCTGTATGCCTTACTCACTTATTATATAACCTAAGAACTTCCCGGATTGTACTCCGAACACACATTTTTCTGGATTTAGCTTTAAATTTACTTTCACCAAGTTGATAAAAGTTTCTTGGAGGCAAGTTAAGTGCAATTGCTCATCCACACTTTTCACCATCATGTCATCGATGTATACTTCCATATTCCTTCAAATCTGATCAACAAAGGCTTTGTTCACCAATCTCTGATAAGTAGCCCCAGCATTTTTCAACCCAAACGGCATTACTTTGTAACAATGAAGACCCCTGTTAGTGACAAATTTGGTATGCTCTTGATCCTTCGGATCTACTTGGATCTGATTGTATCCGGAGAAAGCATCCATAAAGGATAGCAGCTTATTCCCAGAGGTGGAGTCTACTAGCTGGTCAATCCAAGGAACTGGATACAAATATTTTGGGCAAGCCCTATTGAGGTCTGTGAAGTCAATGCACATGCGGCACTTGCCATTTTTCTTTTTCACCAGGACCGGATTGGCAGTCCACAAAGGATATTGAGACTCCTTGATATGCCCCATCTTTGTGAGCCTTTCAACCTCTTGCACAATAACATTAGCCTTTTCCTTGGAAAAAGCCCTTCTCTTTTGAACCACTGGTGCTACGTCTTTCCGGACAGATAGGTGATGTGATATCACATCTGCTGGAACCCCAGTAACATCAGCATTGCACCAAGCAAAAACATGCTGATGGCTTTTCAAAAACTTTAACATCTCACCTTTCAGATCGGGTGGCATTCTAGACCCTATCTTGACACTTTTTCCTTCTTCTAAACAATGTGTTTATACCTCTTCGACTGGTATTAATACTCCAAGGGCCTCTCTGGGGTCATCAATTTCACCCTCACCCCCAGAAAGCCCCTCAAATTGCTATTGCTCGTTGATACGAACTGCCCCCAACGTCCGGGGCGCCAGGGCTGTAGCATAACATTCCCTTGCAAACTTTTGACTGATTCGGACAACTCCCACCTGTCCTTGAACATCATATTTCAAACATTGGTGGACTGTTGAAGTACTGCATGCATCCTAGAGAGCCAAGACCTCCCTAGAATAGCATTATAGCAAGTGGGATAATCTACCAAAATAAAAAGTATCCTGACCATCTTCTTGAAATGGCCCTTGCCCAACAGAACTTCCTCTTCGAACTCCCCGATCACATCTGCTGAGCTGCCAGTAAAGCCCACAATTGATCTGTCCGAACTCTGAATTATGGCTGGATTTTTCATTCTCTTGTAAGTGGTTAAGAAAAAGGATATTGGTTGAGCTTCCAGTATCCACCAAAATTCGTCTTATGTCATTTCCCCCCAATGGATGCCCCTATGACAACAACATCTTCATGTGGGCCAGCTATATCTCTTAAATCATCTTCATCAAAAACAATGAAGGGGAATGAAATCTGTGATTGATAGGAGGTCATGCCTCTTTCTAGCTGGGTAGCTAAAGTACGAACGTGCCTCTTTATCGAAGAAGCAGTAGGAGCTGTCATAATATCCCCTCCGAAAATTGTAAGTGACTCACAAAACTTAATGAGCCCGGAGACCGTTCTAGAACATTTCTCAATGGTACCCACTCTATTTCGAGTTGGATCCGGATCCAAGTATTCTGATTCCACATCAAACCTTTCGATTATAACCATGGCTCCCTCCGGAGCCGTATTACTTGGACCAACTCGGTGAGTGTTGCCAGGCCTGTTACCTCCTCTTCTTTTGACATAAGCCCCCAGCTTTCCCCTTTCAATCAAGTTCTGAACCTCTTGTTTTAAGGCTATATAATCATCAGTGGTATGGCCAGTATTATTGTGCTATTGGCAGAAAGAGTTATTGCGATGTTATCTAGGAGATTGCAGTGTGGTCGGTCTTCTATTGTGTACCTCTTCCTTTGTTTTATCATAAATAGAGGCAACACTTTCTTTCAATTCTGAAAACCACTCTGTTTGAACCCAAGGGCCTCTTTTATTTTTGGATTGTTGACTCTGGGCAGGTGCAGTTGGCTGAGATTGAGCTTTAGCCCGGTCATGCCCTTGTCCGGTCTCATTTGCCTTGTTCCCGGACTGATTTTGATTGGGGTTTGGTGCAACCGGGGCAGATCTCACCTGCATGTGCACCCTAGTTTACTTCGTTTCATCAACGTTAATCTGCTTTCCAACCTGATTCAACAAACCTCCCCAAGTCATGGCTTTCTTTCTGGTCACCGAATCAGCCAAATTCCCAGGGTTTAAGCCCTGTCTCAAGGATGCTATTGCTACTTGCTCGAAGCAATCAGCTAACCCATTTTTGGTGTTCACAAAACGACTTATGTATTCTTTCAATGATTCGTTCGGTTATTGGGCACAATGGATTATTGTGTCCCCGTTGCCCTTCAACTCTTTACTCCCAACAAACTGCCTTCGAAAGGCCACCCAAAAAGTATCAAAATTCTTGATGCAGCCTTGTGGTAGGCTGTTATACCATTTTAGAGCACTCCCCGTAAAAGATTGGGAAAATGCTCTACAAAGTAGCTTGTCGTCATCGTCAAAGTTTATCATGAAGTTTTTAAATTGCTCCAAATGGTTATCCGGATCAGTACTGCCATCGTACTTTTCCATTTTAGTGCTGTCAAACCTCTTAGGGAGGTTTCCGGACAGAATCTTGGAAGATAATGGATATTGCCTCCAATTTCGACCACGACTAAACACAGTATCCTCGTTGGGAGTTGCAAAGATACATGGTTCATCGTGGAAGACAAACGGATCCATCAGCATCCGGTCTACATGCCTCCGGCTGTGAGATGTCCCTTTGCCAATATTATTCTTCAACTTTCCATGTCTATCTCTTTTCCTTGAATATTTTTTGATCAACTTTTGCTTCTTTTTAGTTCGGCCCTCATCGCTGCTAGAGGACAAGGACTCTTCAACTCCATCTTCATCCGAGGAGCTATCAGAAGATTATGAGCTTGAGTCAGAACTCTCCACTGGCTTAGACCGGTGAGATTTTTTGGAGCTAGCATGAGTCTTTTTGGTACTCACATGAGTCTTTGAAGGCTCATGCTCTATAGGGTTATCAGTATGATGAGCAACCGATGTTGTTGGTTTTTCTTTCACGCCCATCTTAGCCTTTTCTGCCCTCAGAGCTTCTATCTCGCCTTTTAACCTATCGCGCTCCTCGATGGTGTACTCATCGTTTTCACCCACCACTTCGAGAAAAGTTGGTGGGACTTCCGAGGCATCCAGATTCATTCAGACTGACTTTTCTTGTTGGTTTTGAATGCTTGATTCAGGCACCTTCGTGCTCCCACTGTGATCGCCAATTTGGTGTGGTTAATTTTCGTCTGAGGGTAAATTTGTAATTTGTTTTTGAGTTTTTGGAGGTGTGTAGGTGTTTAATGTTTGAGTAGAGAGTATAGGGAGAATTAAGCAGCCCAGTTGTATTTAATTTTCATTACCCATATTAAATGCAGGTGGTTGGGTATTTATACCCTTATATTTGGGCTTTATGGGTTTTCAGGTCATGTTTAATGGACCCGAGTCATGTTCAGAGACCCATGAGATCTAAGTAGAAGAGCAAGCTGCTTAGTCAAGAAGTGTTTAGGTTTTTAAGTACTTTTGTTATAGTCCGAACAGTCCAATGGGCTAGGTGTTCGAATTGCCCTGTCCGGTCTGGTGATCTTGGTCCGAACTGTCCCTGTCCGGAGAGGTAGCAATATTCGGACTCATAAATAATAATAATAGTTTCTTTAAACTGAATATCTCGGGCTAAAAACCCTGGTTAGTCACCGGTGTTTGACACATGTTACATTCGTACCACTAAGCTTTATTCGTCCCCAAAACGAGTCACTGATGTTTCAAATCGTTGCATTCTTGTCACTAGCATGTGCAAATTAACAGGAAACTGACACGTGGCAGCCCAATGTACCGAGGTTTGTTCCATATACGGTCACTCTTTTTCCCTTCCAAAAACACCCATCTTTACTATTTTACCGTATATACTTTAACTTTTAACTTTTTACTCTACTGTTTTAACCTAAAATCATTTTATCCTAAATTACTTTAAATTATTTACTTTAACTTTTTTACTTTTTTCTTTTTACGGTATAGATTTTGTATTTTCAACTTTGTTGGCGATAATCGAGTAAAATCCAAACCCAATTTGTTTTCCTGTTAATTTATTTATATAGTTTTTTTCTTTTATATTTTCAATTTTTTTATCGTTATCTATAACGAAATATTTAACCAAATTATTCACATATTTAAGAATAGAAAACCAAAATTAAAAAAGAAAAGAAATACCAAATAAAATTTAACAGAGGAGAAGTATCTGAAAATCCAAAAAAAAAATGAAGATTCCTAGATCTTATCCATAAACCCTAACCACATAAGATCACGGTGATCAGAACCAAAACAAAAAACATAACCAGGAAGAAGAAAAGCATAGTAAAATCATTCGACGACAATTCCCCCGCCTTATCAATCCTCGATTCGGTTCTCATGCTCTTGGCTCTCCTCAATGTATCCACTTCCTTCAGCAAATCGGACTCCAATCCTTTCTTTTTCAACTCTTCCATGCATTTCCCCAAAAGATTGGCATCTTCTTTCTCCCTCTTCAGAAGTTCTCCATAGGCTTCTTCATGTCAGATTCATACCTTACGACCCAGATCATCCCAATCGAACATATCAACGACGATGTTGAAGGGATTCACGATATCCGGCATGTGATTCGGGAAAAAGAGGCGGTAGTGGTGTTGAAGAGGAGGAGGAGAGAAAAAGAGTGGAAGAGGAAAAAAAGAATGTGGATCTGTGTGATTTCGTGACGAATCGAATCGGTTTGTGTTTCTTTTGATGCGATTCGTGTGAGGATTAGATCTTCTTTAGGATTGATGAATTGGGTGCTTTACATGTTGCCATTTTTAAAAATTGTATTTGTAATGAGAAAGATAGATAAAATGGAATTGAAGAAGAGAGAGAGAGAGTGGAATTGAAGAAATTACATGAATTGAAGAAGATAATTTATTTATATAGTTTAATAATATTAATTAAATACAAACTAAATTCTATATAAGTGGGTAAACGGGTAGGGTTATTATTAAGTGGTTGGGTAAATGAAGAAGTTATGGTAAAAATTAAAAAAGTTAAAAAGTTAAAATAAATAAGGTAAAGTAATTTAGGGTAAAATGATTTTAGGTTAAAACGGTAGAGTAAAAAGTTAAAAGTTAAAGTAAGTACCGTAAATTAATAAAAATGGGTGTTTTTGGAAGGGAAAAAAGAGTGACCGAAACAAACTTGGTTACATTGGGCTGCCACGTGTCAGCTTCCTATTAATTTTCACGCGCTAGTGGCAAAAATGCAACGATTTGAAACACGATTCGGTTCTCATGTCTCCTCAATGTATCCACTTACTTCAGCAAATCGAACTCCAATCCTTTCCTTTTCAACTCTTCCATGCATTTCCCCCAAAAGATTGGCATCTTCTTTCTCCCTCTCCTGAAGTTCTCCATATGCTTCTTCATGTCGGATTCATACCTTACGACCCAGATCATCCCAATCGAACATATCAGCGATGATGTTGGAGGGATTCACGATATCCGCCATGTGATTCGGGAAAAAGAGGCGGTAGTGGTGTTGAAGAAGAGGAGGAGAGAGAAAGAGTGGAAGAGGAAAAAAAAGAATGTAGATATGTGTGATTTCGTGACGAATCGAATCGGTTTGTGTTTCTTTTGATGCGATTCGTGTGAGGATTAGATCTTCTTTAGGATTGATGAATTGGGTGTTTCACATGTTGCCATTTTTAAAAATCGTATTTGTAATGAGAAAGAGAGATAGAGTGGAATTGAAGAAGAGAGAGAGTAGAATTGAAGAAACTACATGAATTGAAAAAGATCAATTTATTTATATAGTTTAATAATACTAATTAAATACAAACTAAATTATATATAAGTGGGTAAACGGGTTGGGTTATTATTAAGTGGCTGGGTAAATGAAGAAGTTAGGGTAAAAAGTAAAAAAAGTAAAAAAGTTAAAATAAATAAGGTAAAGTAATTTAGGGTAAAATGATTTTAGGTTAAAATGGATAAGTAAAAAGTAAAAAGTTAAAGTAAATACTGTAAATTAATAAAGAGGGGTGTTTTTGAAAGGAAAAAAAAGTGACCGTATATGGAACAAACTTGGATACATTGGACTGCCACGTGTCACCTTCCTGTTAATTTTCACGCGCTAGTGGCAAAAATGCAACGATTTGAAACACGACTCGTTTTGGAGACGAATGAGACTTAATAAACAAATGTAACATATGTCAAACACCGGTGACTATCAAGTGTTTTTAGCCGAATATCTCGTATAAGAAAACAAAGTTAATAAGTTTAAAAAAAATATATATATTCAATCAAAGTTATTATTGATATCAAAAGTTTGGTACACAGCCCACTGGGCTAGTAATTAAAACCATCCAAGGGCTTGACGACCCAGGTCCTTAGTTCAGCCACTTCGGACCCTAATCCAAAGCCCCTCTTCGCTTCCCTGAAGCATCAATACAAGCTCTGATTACAGAAATTTGAATCAAGCAGCTTCGAAAGACTATCGATCCAGAGAGTCACTACTAAAACAAGTACATGCCGATCATCAACAAAGAGCTGAATCTGATATCTGATATGGATCCCGATTTGGATTTGAGCAACAAAACTAACTTCAAGCCATTTCTCAGCTACAAGAGGTTAGTGACGGTACGAATTAGCTCCTTTAATCTCTTCAGAGATGAACAAGGTACCATGTTCTGAGTCCGATTTCTTGATTTATACTATTCGCTTTCTAAATAATAGATCTCTGAAGGAATCAATGTGTTCTCAGGTTAAGAAGAGCAGACAGAGCTTCAATTTCTCTTCCTGGTATGGTTTTTGTATCGTTCCTAAAAGGTTTACTTTAATACACTTCACGATCCAATTCGTAGTACTACTATATACATGATATTTGTTGTCAGTCTTCTTTCTTCCCATGATCGAGGTTAATCTTAGGACTTAGGCAGCATTTACTATTCTCTTTTATGAATAACTTGACTGCTCCCAGATCTTGAAAATGGACACACATTGCATCTAGTCGTGAGCAGCCAACATTGTCGCAACCTCAATCTGATGACAGATCTGAAGAGACGAATGAAAGTGGTGGTGTTTGAGGTACTCATATTTTATATAGGTTGCTTTAGCAGAGAGTTAATTTTGAGCATGTCCTTTGAGAGCCGAGTTAATACTTAGTAAGTAATTTGATAGGAAATGATAACAATGCAAGGATGCCGCGTGGGCAAATTTCGCACAGTATAGTTCTTGGGACTTTTAATGTTGGAGATCAAAGTGAGTTATTCTCCAGATATTTCTCGGGCCTTAGGATTGTTGCAACGGAATAGAATCGGTGTCATATTTTTGCACGTTTGTTAATTGTTGATTGGAATCGGCACCCAACCTGGCTCTAGTGGCAATGATACGGCTAGCTTCGTAAGTATTGCTGCTTTAATTACCGTTGGAAGTCCTGCTGACATCAAATGTGTGAGTGCATAGTATAACGCTAACCTTACTGTATCTTCTATATATGATTCATGATTCTCTCCCTATTAATTTTTTTAGAATTTGATATGGGGTTCGAATTTTTTTAGAATTTTATTTGCGGTAGGAAGAATTTATATATATAAGGAACGAATTAAAACCCCTATTTTTAGTTGGTGGATACCATTCAAAACAATGAAATTTACATTTTCGATATACTTTGGATCGGAGAGCGACTTTACTTAGAGACATTTGGAACCACTTTGACGAAATATGTCAGCTCCTTTATTAAGTTAATCGCGTATAAAATACAAAGAACGATACTCCATAATATAATGGAGTAATGTAAGTTTTAAAGCTATTTTTTATTTTATTTTCAAATAATTAAAATTATAGTTTTGTTAATTATTACATTTTATGTGCAGATAGTTTTGGTGCAGAGTTTTGAGCAATACGAAATCTCGATTTCTTAATTCTGCATTTGAATGGATCTGCACATAAAGTAAATAATTTACAAATTTTTAATTTTTAATTATTTGAAAATAAAATAACAAAATGACTCTAAAACTCACATTAGCCAATTACCGAGTAGCAGTTTTCGTATTGTATACGCGGTTAACTTAATAATAGAATCCTGACATATTTGATTGAAGTAGTTCCAAATATTTGTATTGGAAAGTTCCGAACTAAAATTTTATTAGTAAATTTCATTGTTTGAATAGTATTCACCATTTGAAAAGCAGGATTTTCGATTCGTTCCCAATAGATAAAAATCCTCCTTATTGCTTTAGCGGTGAGCTCCACATATTCCATTGGTGCCTCAAAGAAAACAAAAAAGTAATTAAGCTGAGTTTCTTTTATCTGGTTTAAGCTTACTCCGATATTGTCCGATATTGTCCAATATCTAAAACAAACTTATATTTTTTAAAGGAAACGGAGTAAAGTCATTTGTAGCAGAGATAAGACAGCCTAAAACATATTTTAAACTTCTATCACCATGTTGAGTGAGACCTGTTTCTGCAATGGAATTGAGGTTAACGAGATCACTCAATCAACATATAGCATGGATACTAACATGGCTTCGATTTTTAGTGTTGAGCTTTTTTTATTGGTTGTCCCGTGAGTGTGAAATCAAGCTGGATTTTTTTATTGGCCTCCATTTTACAGTGAAATTGTTCAAGGTTGAGATTTTGTAATTGTCTGTTCACAATTCTTACTGATATATAGAATTCTCATAGATTTAAGGCTTTTTGTTTCATGATCCACGAAACCAAAATTTGTTTGGTTTTATTCTCTTGCATGCTTCCGGTCGGTTTTTCTGTGAAAGCATTAAGCAGGACCAGGGCTGTTATCGGTCCGGGTCTAGTTTTCGGAACCGGACTGTCAAGTTTTTGGTTTAGTCCGATTTTGGTCCGGTCCGATATGTGTCCGGTCAATTTAATTTTTTTTTATTCCAATTACAATTTCATTTTCAATTTTTTTTAACGGTATTAAAAATTAAGTTTAGAAATTAGCCATTACCTAATAATCTTGATTTGAACAATATAATATGTATGGAATTAATGATTTTGACAATATAATGTATGGAAGATTATTGTTTTTTAGTAACAATTTATTTTAACGATTTTATTGGTTGGATTTTTTATCTACGGATTAACAGAAAGTCCATATAATATAAATGATGTTCCATGCTTTCTCGTGTGTGTATATATATATAATTTGTGTATTTATTGTATAAGTCTTGTGTTTAACGGTACTTGAGACATTAGTTTTTTAAAAACTTAACTGTGTTGGAGAGCTGATTATTTATTGTTTGGACTTAAACAACGCCCACAAATATTATAATCCGTCTAGAAAAATAGATTTTTATTTAAAAATATTTTTGTCTTTTATTATTTTGTTTTTGCGATTTAGATATATAATTTTTTGTTTTTTTTTGAAATTTGGACACACTTAGTTTAAAATTGAAAACCACAGAATTTGTTCCCAAACCTTCATACTTATATACTAAATCTGACCAACTTTTCACAAAAATTCAAAACTGTTCAAAAACACCAAAAGCTTCAAAATATCACTAAAAAGACTTCTATAAATCTCCAAACCTTAGAAAAAGATTTTAAAATGAAAAAAAAAACATATTGAGGAGTGTGAAACTCTAAATAAAATAGTCTTTTTAACCAATTTGTTATAAAGTTTCTATTTTCGAAGATCTTTTCGATTTAGAGAGAATTGAAACCGTCCAGCCCCGCCAGTTGAAAAGCTCCACTCCGGCGGATTCAGATTTAATTCTTCCGTGAACTAGGTTTGGTTCGCGCAAGTTTTGGCATACCCAGTCCACCAGTAAAGTCCAGTACACCGCGTCAGGATGGGATTATGTATCCACAGGCCTTTAGGACCCTCCCTGTCGAGGGAGTAATGAAGAAAATTAGGAATTTGAAGTTAATTTTTAGAAGCGGTACCCGACGAGGGAAAATTCTCGACCAACTGGGGTGGAATTTTCCATCACCCGGTGGGAACTCCCTAGCGGGTGTGAATATTCTACCAGCAGGTGTAGAGGATTTTTTCCGAATGGGTGGTAATAAGTAAAATTGTTATATATTTTTCATGATTGCATTTTTGCTATGTAGGATAAGGAGCTTATTAATTCTGGCATGATAAGATAAAAGTCTTGCTCTATTGATTATAATCATTTGTTCAACACAAAGTCTCACTACACGTAACAAGAATTGATCGATTGGGTTAAGCAAACCGCAAATGACGTTGGTGGAAACAAAGTTATCACTCAATAACTATCGGTCGGAAATACACCGTGACTTCAAAGAATATCCGAAAACAATTGTTTACATCGAAAGTTGCTTAGGACCGCACGATAGTGTCACGTGGAGAAATGACAAGTCTTTGCATTTTGGTAACCAAAACCACAAACTGCGTAGACACTGCTATTCCACCCTCAAGCGTTTTCTTGGTATGAGCAAAGGTAACTTCGATTCTTTTTGGTTGAAGGTGCATACTTTGATTGAATTGCAACACGAGAACATCAAAAGATCATTTGAAAAGAGTTGATTGTTAACCCTACATAAATTCACTAACAATGTGTACGAGAAGCTAAAAAATAACGTCTCCCACTATACCTTGGAACGTTTTTTCGACGAAGTAGAATGTGCCCGCAAAATCACAATCGCGGACGACATGCCTTCCGGTTGTGCAATACGAACTACACATGATATACCTTGTTCGCCTGAAATCTACGAATCTGTTCGCATGAAATATAAGAATTTGTTTGCCTGAAATCTACGAATTTGTTGGCAACAACTTAGAGGTGCTTTTAAATTTATTTCAACATCATTGGAAGATGTTAGACATTGTTGTCCGTACCGATCTTACGACAAACGAGCAATTAAAATTAAAACTCGATAAACTAGGACTCGATGTCATTGACTGCAAGGATGAAGCATGCATAGAGCATGTTTATAAGAAATGGTTTGCTATCATCCATCTGGAAGCAACTTCCCTTTTGAATATTTTGGTCAAACTAAAGAGCGCAATCGTCCATCTCTCAAACGTAAGTTATCTATAACTGTATCTGAATCATCTACTAAATGCAAAAAATCATACCACGATAGATTCTTAAAAAACGAGTGCACCATCGTTTGAAATTGTAAGGTGTTTGGTAATTTGTTTCATCAGTTTTTTTCAAAACTTGAACCTCCAAATTGCGTAAAAGAAACGAAAAGCAGAGTCCAAAACTTGGTAGGGAAAGTTTCGCTCGAAAAAAAAGAACATTATTCTAACACAAGGAAGTGGGACGATGCATTCTAGTGGAACAAGCGGTTGTAGGTCAAATGCTATAATACTGGCTAAGGTAAGTTTGGTTGATCCCAAAAGGTATGTAAATCAATTTCTCATCTTATTTAGGCCTTTCATAACGTCCATCATCAACGTCCATGGTTTTATATAGTCCACTTCGTAGGACAATATAAAACCATGGACGCGAGTTTCATTTTTCTTCTGTTAGGAGGTGCACCTCTTACGATCTTAAATCGATTGGAAATTGGATTGGGTTTAGTTAACTACAACCATTTTGTGAACGTAACTATTTCATTATATTACCGGTTCGTTAAAACTTTTGAACATCCCACCCAATATATGTTAGACAGGATAGTCATAAACTTAACCAAACCATATGCGTTAAACTTGATACGGGAGAGTAAAAGACATAAGGGGAAATTAGAAAGAAGTGTTTTTATTAGGGAAATATTGTAAAATGTATTATGAAAGTATTATGAATAAATGGTAAAATATAAGGACTTGATGTGTAATAGTTAGGAATTGAAGCGTGTAGGGCCCGTTATTGTAATATAAAAGGACCCCACACGAGTTGAGAAATCTGGTTGATTAATATAATACTATTTTCTCTCTACTTTGAGTATCACTTTCTCTCTCTAAGAAACACCCTCACAAAGAATTTATTATAATAGTTTAGTCCCTATTCGTTTTACACAAAATTACCCTTAAGCAAACTCTTAATTCATCATTGGCGCCGTTTGTGGGAAGCGAAGATTGTCCTGACGACAATTACTTTCTGGAAATTGTTCTTAATCTGAGCGGAGTTATGAAAGAACATGGGGATGATTTTGTTAATGACTGTGAGGAGAATCTTGTTTGAAATACTTATCAAAATGATATGGAATATGAAACGCATGGTGGTCAGCGCGCCAGAGAAATCTTTGACGAGTCGGTTTTGTTGGCTCGGAGGAATGCGTTACTACTGGAGATCGAAAAATTGAGGGCAGAAAAAGAAACTGTCCAAGTAAATCTTCGTTCTGAGGTTAGAAGGGAGCATGAAAGCGGAAAAGATGAGCGTGAAGCTGACCTTCGTCCTAGAAACATAGATGACAAATATAGAGGGCATGGACGACGTTCTTCGAGGAGGAAAGGAAAGGGTCACTTGGAATCTTCTAATTCAAATGATTATTCTCATTATAGTTCACTAGAGTCGTCTCCTGAAAGGAGTTATCGAAATAAAAGACATGGCAGAAAGCATGTGGAGCACAAGAGGGGAATAAGTTTGGAGAGAAAATCTCCAAAGGAAAAGAATTATCATACTCATGCTAATGAGAAAAGTTACGACCAAATGAATTTTCCTTTCCGGAACCAAAATGTCGACCAGCGGAATTCGGAGTAGCAGCATCAGTATACTTTTCCTTCCGAGGAGGGTATTTATTTTCCGAACCATGATAATTCAAGGGCTAATGTTTATAGGAAGGATCACAACTGGAGAGCTTCTCCTTTGTCCTCGGAAATTCTAGCAGGCAACCTCCCAAAGCACTTTGATATTTCAAAGCTAGAAAACTTCGATGGAACGCAGGATCCTGACACTATATCGAGCAGTTAAAAAATTTCATGATTAATTTCGATGACGATGATAAATTGCTGTGTAGAGCGTTTTCTCAGACCTTCAAGGGGGTGGCTTCTAAGTGGTACAACAGGCTTCCACAGGGCTCGATAAAAAATTTCGACATGTTCTGGAATATCTTTAGACAACATTTTGTGGGGAGTAAAAAATTTCGAGCCAATGGAGATACGATAATCTACCGTAGGCAAAACGTTGGGAAGATTTTGAAGAATTACACCAATCGATTTGTGAAAACGAAAACAAATATGGAGTACTGCAAAGATTCTGTGGCATTAGCAGCATTAAGGATGAGACTTCTCCCCGAACTTTTAAAGGATACGGTATCAGAGAGTCAGGCGATGACTTTTGGGGCATTAATGGATCAAGTTGAGAAAAGAATTTTGGTGCAAGAGACCTAGGCATCAGAAAAAGGATCAAGTGATCAGCTAGACCAGAATCAATTTCAAAGGTCCGAGTTTGGTATTCAAGGGCCTCGTGCTAATGTTCAAGCTAAGGTTGTGGGTCAGTATCCGCTGAGGCCGAGAACGAACCAGCAAAACTATAATAATCAGCAAAGCTATAACCAAGGAGCAAGGCCCATTTCGAACAAGTGGATTCGTCCAAACTATTTTGCTGAGTTAACGGAAAATGTGGCTACGATATTCGATAAGGCAAAGTCAACAGTGCAGTTCAGATAGCCTTTTCCTATTCAAACTCCGAGGGAAAGCAGAAGTGCTAACAGGTTCTGTAAGTACCATGAGGATATTGGGCATGACACTAAGGAATGTATCGCTTTGAAAAAAGAGGTGCAAGCTTTAATTGAGATTGGAATGTTATTAGAATTCGTGAAAAAGCATACTCAGAAAAATGTTGCAGTAAAGGTTGTCCCAAAGAATGCTAACACAACAATGGTGATTTCCGAGGAGGTTGATGCTTTTGATATTGCAGCAGAGTATCTGGATCCCAAGGTAGGGAGAAACAACGTGAATATGGCAGAGGAGATTATTCCAAGGGGGAAAGTAAACAACCTGTGTGCTTTTTTCGAGTCGTTAGCTATTTTTGGAGGGGATACCATTGCAGGGAACTCTAATAGTTCGAGAAAGAGGCATATGGTGAATCTAACTTCGCAGATTGAATCAGGGGTTTCAATGCAGATACAACACTTGCCCTCCCCTATCATATGTTTTGACGATGATGATATGCGGAATGTACCGGGCCCGCATGAGGATGCGGTGGTTATCGCTGGAGGAATAGCTGGTGACCAAGTTCAGAAAATACTTATTGATACGGGAAGTTCTGCAAATATTTTGTTTATGAGTACCTACAAGAGAATTTCTGACCCACATGTTATACGACGATCCGACAGAACTATAGTGGGCTTTACAGGAGCAACAACAATAGTCGTGAGAGAGTTTCAATGTGTGGTGGAGCTCGGTCGGGGGCCATTCAAAAAGGAAGTTGAAGTTTTGTTTGTAGTCGTAGATGCACCAACTTCTTATAATGCAATTTTGGGCCGTTCTTGGCTGTCCAAGATGCATGGTGTTATTTCGACGGTACGTCAATGCTTGAAATATGTGGTAAGGAACAATATAGGGACAATCAGAAGCAGCCAGAAGATGGCTCGAGAGTGTTATCAGATAGCTTTATCCTCGAAGGGAGTTCGGGGAGGAGCATCGAAAAAAGCATAACAGCTAAAGGGGACTTCCTCCGCAATCACTCCTTGTGATGACCCGAGGGAGTCCCCCAGATTTTTGGTTCCGGATGATAACCATGAGGAACAAAAGTTTCAAGAGGGAAAATTTTAAAAAATTGGAGTAAAGCTTCCTTTTGAGTTCAGAGAAAGGTTGACTGCATTTTTGTCAACAAAGTTAAACGTGCTTGCTTGGTGTGTCGAGGAAGTTACAAGTGTGCCTCCAGAGATAATATTTCATAAACTCACAATGCGACATGATGTTTAGCCTATTATACAGAAAAGAAGATCGGTTTCTCAGGAGAAGTCTGCAGCTATTGTTTCAGAGGTTGAACGGTTATTAAACATAAGACATATTCGAGAGTTGCATTACCCTGTATGGGCCTCGAATCCAGTTAGGGGTGGCAATTCGGGTGCTGTCCGACCCGACCCGGCCCGGCCCGCCCGGGTTTTGTCCGGCCCGAACTTAGACCGGGCCGGATTCGGGTTCAGAAATTGTAACCCGCAACCGGGCCGGGCCGGGTTCGGGTTTCTAATTTGTCCGGCCCGTTCCGGCCCGAAAATTATAAAATATATATAAAAATAATATTTTTGTATATAATAAAAATAATATATTTAAAAAATAAATTAATATATTTAAAATTAATTAAAAAATATTTAAAAAATATTAAAATTAATGTCCGCGGGTCGGGCCGGGTTAACCGGCGGACATTAGCGGACGGGCTCGGGTTTGAAAATATGAGCCCGGGAGCGGGTCGGGCCGGGTTCGGGATCAAGTGTCAAAAAAGCGGGCTCAAGCGGGCCGGCTCGAACCCGGCCCGCCGACGGCCCATTGCCATCCCTAAATCCAGTCTTACTCAAGAAAAAGAATGGAAAATGGAGGATGTGCGTGGATTTCACGGATCTGAATAGAGCCCGTCGAAAAGATCCTTTTCCGGTACCTCGAATTGATTATTTAGTGGATTCTACTTCGGGTAATCGGTTATTGTCTTTCATGGATGCTTATTCAGGATATAATCAGATCAGATTGGACGCAAGAGATGAAAAAAGCACATCGTTTCTCATTGGGATATGATTATACTGTTATAAGGTCATGCCATTTGGCTTGAAAAATGCGGGGGCGACTTATCAGCGTTTGGTAAACAAAACCTTTGAAGAGCAGATTGGCCGAAATGTAGAAGCTTACATCGATGATATGCTATTAAAGAGTTTACATGACGAAGATCATTTATTTGACTTGGAGGAAACTTTTAATAATTTGAGCAAAGTCAATCTAAAGTTAAACCCAGAAAAGTGCATTTTCGGTGTGCGGTCGGGGAAGTTTCTTGGCTATATGATAAGTGAAAGAGGAATCAAAGCTGATCCAGAACAGATAAAGGCTTTAACGACTATGACTCTTCCTCAGAATATTAAGGAAGTCCAGATTCTGGCAGGTAGATTGGCAACATTGAACAAGTTTATTTCTCGTTCATCAGATAAATGTGCGCCTTTCTTTAAAGTGTTGAGAAACGCTAGGAAGTTTAGTTGGACCGAGGAATGTTCTGAAGCATTTCGTCCGATTCTAGAGTATTTGATGTCCCCAGAGATACTTTCTAAACCTTTGATAGAAGAAAAGTTGATTCTTTATGTGTCGGTATCAGATTTTGCAGTCAGTGATGTATTACTCAGAGAAGAGATTGAGGTGTTGAAGTCGGTATATTATGTTAGCAAAAGTTTGTTAGATGTATAGAAATGGTATCTAAAGTTGGAAAAGCTAGTTTTGGCCTTGGTCACAACTGCTCGAAAAATGAGACCGTACTTCCAAGCCCATCCTATAGTAGTTCAAATATCGTTTCCCCTAAAAGGTTTGTTACAAAGGCTGAATCTATCTGGAAGATTGACGAAATGGTCAGTCGAACTGGGAGACTTTGACATAACGTTTGAGCCTTGAACGACAATAAAAGCTGAGGTTCTGACTAAATGTTTGGTTGAGTTTCACTCAGAAAGAGCAGACATGGAGATTACTGATGAGTCAGATAAGGCAGAATGGTTGGTTCGAACGGATGGTGGGTCGAATGTTTCTGAAAGTGGTGCTGGAGTTCAACTAATTTCCCCAGATGGGATAGCAATGTTTCAAGCTATCCATTTCGGTTTTAAGGCAACTAATAACGAGGCAGAATACGAGGTAGAATACGAGGCAACATTAACAGGCTTAAGGTTGGCTCGAGTGTGTAGGGCCAGAAAAGGTTAAATTGATTAATGATTCACAGTTGGTGATAAACCAAGCTTTTGGGGAGTCAGAGGCAAGAAAGGATCAACTAGTCAAGTACTTGAAAGTCTTGAAGGACTTGGTTTTAAATTTTGATGAAGTTCAGTATGAGCATGTTCGAAGGGAAGCAAAACTGATCCCTGATTCCTTAGTAACTGTTTCGCGGTCAGAAGGTCATCCATGGGTAATAACTCAGGAGTATCCTTCGATTACAAGTAATACAGAGAATTTGATGATTGTGGAGGAAGTAAGCAATGTGGTTACAGACGATTAGAGGTCAGAAATTGTAGATTTTCCGGAAAAGGATAACTTACTAGCAGAAAAATTAGAGGCTAGAAGAATCAGGTTTAAATCTCACGGTTATATCCTTTTGGGGGGAGGGTCATACAAGAAATCCCTAAGTAGACCGTTACGTAGATGTTTGGCCAATGATGAGTCGCAATTTGTCCTAGCAGAGCTGCATGACAGGGAAGGGTCGTCCCATTGCGGATATAAAGCATTAATTCGACGAGTGTTTCTGGCCGGTTATTATTGGCCGACTATTTCCAGTGATGCAAAAGAGTTGGTAAAACTATGTGACACATGTCAAAGATATGCCAATGTAATACACAAGCCATGAGTGTTGCTAGAAAGTATTTCCGAAGCAGTGCCATTCAATAGGTAATTTAATTTATTTAGTTGGACCCTTACCAATGGCATCCGGTGGAAGGCAAACGATCATAGTAACAATTGACTATCTTTCGAAGTGGGTGGAAGCAGAACCTTTAGCGGGGACAAAAGAAAAATATGTTATTAAGTTTGTTGTCTCAAACATTTGTTGTCGTTTTGGGGTGCCGATAAAAATCACAACGGATAATGAACCTCAATTCAATAACAAGGAGTTTAAGAGCTTTTGCGTTTCTGGGGGCATACAACAATGTTTTTCTGCTCCATTTCATCGACAAGCCAATGGTCAGGTGGAGGTGACCAATAGAACAATTTTGGACGGATTAAAGAAGAACTTGGAAGGCAAGGCTGGAAAATGGCCAGATTACTTACAGGAAGTATTCTGGGCTTATAGGACAACACCTCGAACTTCAACTGCAACATCTTCATTTTCTTTGGTGTACGGAATGGATGCGGTAGTTTCCTAAGAGATTGTTTTCCCATCATCTCGCGTGAAAACTTGTGCAGATGACTTGAATGATCAAAACAGGGCTGTGGAATTAGATTTGGTGGAGGAAAAAAGACGACGTGCACAATTGAAGTCCTTACACTATCAAACATTAATGAGGAGCAGGTACGCTTCGCAGGTAAATCAAAGAAATTTCGAGGTGGGGGCAAGGTATTACGAATTTTTTTTCTCCATACCAAGGAAAAAGCCTCAGAAAATCAGGGCCGAATTGGGAGGGCCCTTATGAAGTAACAGAAAAAGTGAAGCATGGAACGTATCGGTTAAAAGATAAATGAGGGAGATACCTTAAGCAACTGCTCATAAAATAAAGGTGGAATTTGTTTTCCCAGTTTGCCTTGGCCATTCACTAAGTTTAGTAAAAACCGTGGTGGCACTTTCTACATAGTTAGCATAGGGCTTAGAAATCCCAGTTATGGCTGTGCAAAAGTTCGAACAGTAACTTATTAAACTATTATTCGAGGAAGATAAAAGTGAGGGTTGAAAAGATTTACATCTGTTAGTCCATACAAGAGACAGCTTGTGTGGATTCGAGGGGGTCGACTCAGAGCCCGTCTCCCAATGCCCGGAGAAGAAAATGATTTTTTGCCTCCATTTTTATCAGCCTCCAGTAAGTCATTCACTACTTTTTGACCTCGACCAAAGGTCAGTGAGTAAAACAGGAAAAACGAATTCTTTACCAAGCCAGATAGTCCGATGAGCACTTTCAAGGAAAATTCGTTGCCAGAAATCCTTGAAGCCATAATACATGCCATGAGTGTGAACCACATGTTTGGGCCAGTTTGGGAGGGGCAGAGATCAATTTTGGCAAAATATTCAATGAAGAATGGGTCTAAGGGATACCTCAGCCCCCAGTTCATGATCTCTGTATAGACAACTAACTCATTATCCTTAACAGATAAAAGAGTCTCACCTTCCGAGGGGGATCTGATGTTAATATACGAGAGGATGCACCATCGAGTCCTTAGCATGGTTTCTTCCGAAGGCGAGAAATATTTGTAGGAGATATGGTGGAGTACAACCAGGTGCTTGTTTTCGATTCCTCAGATGTTATTTCCTACAATAGCATCAAGTTCCAAAGGAAGAGTAATATCACCTTTGGATTTGGGGGAAATTCTTCGAGCTTGCTCTTCAGAAATTGCTAGGGGAGTTGTAGATATTTGACTAAAAGAGGCCAAGGAAGGACCATCAGATTTACTCTTCTCTGCAATCAGAATTTGTTATGTCTCTGACTCATGGTTTTCTGAGGCTATCGCTTTCCCCTTATTCTCTAAGGTTTTGTTTCGAAATGATTGTACATCTTCATCAGTAATTGTAGTTCTTGACAAGGAGAATCGGGGACTTTCTTGCCCCGTCATCGAAGAGGTGGCTGGAAGGTTTGATCCAGAGGCGTCAGTTTTCACAGGATTGTCAGGTATTGGGGTCAAATTCGGCTCTAGGGTTTCCAAAGGAATTTCTCTTGCTCCTTTGTGTTCTTGAGAGTTTCTTTTGTCTTTGTGATGCCTTTTACTTTTTCGAGAATAATATTTATGATGTTTATCTTTACCCATAGATTCGAGGGGTTCAAGATTGGGACGTTGATTTAAATAAGAAATTTTTAAGGGTATGATGGCAGAGGAATTTTCCGATGGGGGCCAAGCACCGTAGAAAGTGGTAATTGGAGGTTGGGGTTGAGGCTCAACGTTGGTACCGGCATCAATTTTCTCTTCAAAATTTTGGCTAATGAACATCCACTCTGGAATTCGACGAGGTTTGGGGAGCATAAGCCCTCTTTCTCTCTATAGAAAGTTTAGAACAAAGGGCTGGGAGTGTAAATGAAAGGGGTGAGTATTTATAGAAATAGATGGGCTTTTGAAGTGAGAAAGGCATGGGGACATTTTCCTTTGTTTGCCTAGGGGTGTTATAGGTAACATAGAAACAATTGTATTGAATCAAAATCTGAGGGAGAATATGAAAAGGCAATCAAATGATGAAGAATGTTGGGAAGTGTAATAAGATCCCTAAAAAGATTTGGTAACAAAGAATTACGACTAATGACGTCATTAAAAAAGTGGCGGGAGATTGCTGACTGGGATATGAGAGCTGACACTGAAAAGTTCGATGAGCTTAATCCTCGCAATTAATTAGCCAAGTCTGGGGGGCTATTGGTATGTGTATGGATACGATTATTTTCGAAGAAGACTCTTTGAAGGTATCAAAATGTCCACATGATTGTTTCTGATGAGAACTTTCGAGGAGAAATGTCCACATGATTTTTTCCGATGAGAGCTTTCAAGATAAAAATTTCTTGTGTTGGGTTATGGTCTAGTCTTTGATAAGAAATTGCAAGGATTGAGGGACTGCTGATCAGTGCCGTCGAGGAGAAAAAAGATTTTTGCGAAATATTCGAAGATTATCTTGTAAGTTAATTTTCGAGGAGCAGTTACTCATCAGAAAAGAATTTGCGAGGAATCATTTTTCGAAGAGAATTAAAAGATAAGAAGAAATTCGAGGATTTGATCGCAGCCCTAGTAAAAATATTTTTACAAGGACCGGGGGGGGGGGTTTAGGGTTTAAAGTTTAGGGTTTAGGGTTTAGGGTTTGGAATTTTGGGTTTGGGGTTTGGGGTTCGGGGTTTGGGGTTTGGGGTTTAGGGTTTAGGGTTTAGGGTTTATGGTTTGAGGTTTGGGGTTTGGGGTTTGCCTAGTAACTTGAATTCTCCGCAAGGAGTTCACCAAACGAAAAATTAAGTACAAGTATAAAAATATTACAACCAATGTAATAAGTAAAACAAACCATCATCAATGTTATACAACAACCAATAAAACAAACAATGTTATACAACATACAAACCATCAATATTATGTTGTATAACATACAAAATACCAAAATGATATATATAATAGTAAAAAAAACCAATATATCCAAAAGCAAAATAAAAAAATAGTTTCTAGTAAATTCACTATTAACAATGACAAACAAATCCAAGAAAACATGCAACGATACACTAAACTATTTTATCACAAATAAAAATTATTGGATGAGCATAATTCAGAAGTAATTGATGTTGTCTAATCCATAGAAATCGGCAATGGATTTCAATGTTTAAATGACTCATTTAATGATGAGGTCCCTTCAAGTTCTCCACATTACACTCCAACTGGAAGTAGTTTCACCAAATAAACAAACAAATATGAATGAAGTTACAAAACAAAAGTCCAACATACTGAAACCTAAAAAATTATCTAGTGTGAGCAAAACAATGGATTCTAAAGAATCCAAATACCCTTAACCCTGTAATATATTAAATTATAGTTAAAATACTAAATTTGAATATTATAGGTTTATGTATTCTAAAGAATCTAAACACAATTTTGGACTGTTTCCTTGAAGATGTTGTATTCATTGGATCCCATTCCACTTGGACAAACAATAGAAAATAGAGAAGGCTTGATAGATTTCTAATGAATACCAAAATGAGAAATTATTTTGACTCAATTCAAGTAAAACATTTAACAAAAATATACTATGACCATGCCCATTTGTTAATAACATTAGCCAATAATTTTCTGAAACCAAAATCCTCTAAGTTCCTAAATACGTGGAACTGGCACCCTGAAATTTATAAAACCATTGAGGATTCATGGAACATCCATATCATTGGTCCTCTCTTATATGTTTTTTTTGGAAAAAACTGAAAAGACTTAAAATAACTCTTAAGAATCATGATGTTTCTGGAAATATTTTTAATGCTATTGCCAAAGCCGATGAGGAAGTCAGTCAATATAAAAACAAGTTTCAAGCTTCACAGAATATTGAAGATAAATAAATGTTGTCAAAATCAAAATCCAATCAACTTCTTCTCTTAGAAAGATAAGAAGCTTACTCGGAGTAGAAGAACTGCATAAATTGGTTAAGACATGGTGATAAAAACACAACTCTCCTCTATAATTTTGTAAAGAAAAGACAAAGAAAAAATAGAAGAAAATGTATCAAACATGAGAATACTTAGATTGATGATCAAAAGAGGATGAGTGAATTGGCTGTAGATTATTTTAAAAATCTTCTAGCTAATAGCAATTCAGTCAACCCCTCTCATGATTCTCTTGAAATCATTCCCAAATTAATAACTGATTTAGATAACAGGATTCTAATGGCCATTCCAATAACAGATGAAATATATAAAGTTGTTGAGACATTAAAAACTAATATTGTTGCTGGTCGATATGGATTTAATGCAACATTTTATCAAATTTGTTGGTATATTATTAAATATACCTTTGTTTAACAATTACAGAAATTTTTAAAGGTAATATTGGCCCTAATGACATTTATCCCACCACAATTTGTCCTATTTCCGAAATTAAAAACTTTAAACCGTGGAAAAACTTTAGACCTATAAGTCATTGCACTATTTTTAAGAGAATCTTATCTAAAATTATTAATGATAGACTATCCTTAATTCTCCCAAATTTTATCTCCCATAACAAACATGTTATTTTATTAATGTTAGGGTATTTTTTTTATTATAGTGATTATTTTTAATTATATACTAAAAAAATTGTAAATGTAATTGAAAATAATAAAAATAATATACTTCTAAAAAAATTACTTGGGTTAAATACTAGGGATGACAAAAAAATCGAATTCACAGATACCCGGCCTGAACCGACACGATGTGATGGATTATCGGTTTCAAAAATTTCACATGGATGGGTTGTGAGTTTGAAAATTTACTACCCGTTAGATTTGGTAAAGGTTACGGGTTAAAAAAATTTCTCATGGAAAAATCCGAACGCGATCTATATGACATCTGATAGTTATTCAAGTATTGAAAAATTAATATATGATATATTATTATTTTATAAATTTTAAAATTACATTATAATGTAATTGAATTTTGTTTTTTTATTCTTTATCATTTATGTATATTTTTATTAGTTTTATCTTTATTTATACTTTGTCATATTTTAAATTATTTTAAATTATTTTAAATTAGCTCATATTTAACAAATATGAAGATTTAAATCGAATAGATCTAAAAATAAATAATATATATATATATATAAACATATATAATTTATTAAAAATTTATATAAATACGAATTTTAAATGATAAGTATGTTTTATAAATTTATTACTAATTTTTTAGATTTGTTACTAAATGTAAAAGTTTAAATTGAGTTTATTATTATAATATTTCTATTTTTGGGTTTTCTAACTTTTTATTGGAAAATTAGTTATGAGAAAATATTTTATAAATAGATGTTAAATTGAGGGAAAAAATAGTGCTCTCTCTCGGAAACTTCTCCCCGGTCCCCAATTCCTCAACAAACCCAAACCCTAAAAACTTATACTCCTCAAATTAAACCATAAATATGGAAATTAGGTAGATCGACCTCATCTAGAGGTTAAATCGAGCCTCAATTAAGAAGAAATCAAGATCAAAATTACTTCAAATCAAGAATCATGGTCAAGAAAACCCCTACAATCAAGATTTGAATAACAAAATGCAAAAGCAATAAAAGAATAAAAGATCGATTTCCACCTCTCACTAACACAAGAAAGGAAAACAACCAAACGAGAGCTTACCAAGCCTCATAATTCAGAACAAACCCAATGTTTGAAAGCTCACCTTTAAACTTCTTTCAACAATCGACGGGTGGAAAGATCCTATACGGATGTTGCTGGTCTCAAGAAGAAAGATTTCTATCATGGAAAATTTATGTACCAGAGTATGAACAACCATAAAACAATGATATTTCTAGAGACAAATAAGTCTTATTTACTTTCTGCATGAAAATATAAACCTATGGTTAAATTTTCACATAGTAGACCAAATATTAATGAAATAAAATATTTCTTAAACTCATTTAGATGTTATGGGCCTTATAGTTTAACAAACTATGACTATAGACATTTGTTAATTGAATTAGAAAATTTAGAAGATTTTTAAAAACTATGGAAGATAGATGTATATAGTATATGACATATTACTTTCAGATTATTAAAATGGACCCATATATTGAATCCCATATTGAAGTGTCATCAAACTCCAATCTGGTTTACATTCCCAAAACTTCATGAGTATCTCGACAATTATGATTCAATTAACTAGCTTGCTAAGGCCATAGGGTTTCCTTTAACAATCTGGGTCACAAACATTAATCGAGCAAACTTTAACTGTTGCAAAAGCTTGGCTCATTGCTGATGTATCAATTCCACTTCTCCAAACACTATGGATCAGTTTTGGGGAACACGATGGTTTATGGTACGATATCATCTATGGTGATATCCCTTCATATTGTACAAAATGTAATCACCTTGGGCACAAGACACTTGCTATAATAAGGAAAATAACAACAAAGATAACCAGTGAAAATTGATAAACAACAACAAAATTTGAAAACTTCTCAAACTGAAATGAATCCACACCCTCCAAATGAATTGTGGGTTCAAAAGATAAAGTCTACTATTGTTAACAATAAACAAGACCAAAAATTAAATTATAACATAGATTCAAATGAATTTAGAAACTCAATTAGGAATAGTTTTCAATCTCAACATTATGATAATAACTTGTTATCTATATATTCATTACCAAAATCTATCCAATTTACAAACAAAAATGGAAAATTTACAGCCCAAAAATAACAATAATAAAGATGAGTATAGGTTAATGTTGACTTCAACACATGAAGTTTCTGGTGAAGTTAATAACAAAGAAATAATTGAAGCCATTAACACAATTGACTTAATTAATAACATCTTATTATCTAACAATCAATATTCTTCTAAATTTTTAAGAAGAGTCACTCTTCCATTAACTCTAGATATTGATAAGAAAATTTATAAAAGCATGTTGAAAAGTTGACCAAACATCAGGTTAAGCTGGAGGATTTCGTACTTCATTTGGTACGACTGAGGGAATATCATGACCTTATGTTTCCTCATTGTAGGATAGTTGGGGCTCATGAATATTATCCTCTCTTCAGACATACTTCAATATTGGTATTTTACTTCTTCTTTTGTTCGTGTGATAGTGTCGTCGTTTATTGTTTTGACTGGTTTATCCACGGTATGCTTTTCTCTATAAAAAAAAATCTCTAAGTGATGTTTAAATGATCCCTCAACATAGAGCTTCTCGCACAATCTTCTTTATAATTTATACGTGCTGAAAGAAAACAAACTTGAATCTTGGAGCATAGATGGTCAAATGTTCCTATAATATTCTATTTTTATTAATTTGTTCTCCCAATAACAATTGAGCCCGCCGCTCGAAATCAGTGCCATGTGTTGCAGTGGAGTTGCAAAAGCTAGATATTGTTTGTCAAAAGTTTCTATTTCAATTTTTTTTATTCACGGACGAATCAGATTGTTCTTCAGAATCCACTATTACCTGGTTTCAAAATTTTCTTGCTTTTGATTGATTGTGAATAATACGACATAAATTTATGGGCTAAAAACTTATTAAGTGAATTGATCCGAGAACATATGAGAGATTATGAAGAATGAGAACAATATAACAAGAGTAATAAATATTACTAAATGAATGATTAGTTTATTGACTATTTTTTTCTATATTAATAGAGTTTAGATTCCCATATGAAAAAAATATCCTTAAATTTAAAATAAATATTCTTATTGATATTATCTTTAACTATAATTCTTTTATTAAAATTAAATATTTTATATATTGATATTTTTTATTAATTTTACAAATATTTATCTATTATTATATATGATTAATAGACTATTATGAACTTATTATTTTCACCTTTTAAATAATTCAAAAAAAACAAAAAAAAAACGAATGTATATTTTATGTATTTGACCATAATAAAAAACTCAATATCTGAACAACAAAAAATAAAAATTCAGACATATCTTATCATTATATCTCACATATAGGATTTATTGGAGATCCAATCAAATTAAACTAGGATAATCTACCAATAAATACTCAACATTAAAACTATTTATAAATAAAACTCAATGTTTGGTAAAGTATGGATAACTACTTTGTTTTTAATTTTAATTACTCTTCACCATATGATTTTTTTAATACCCATCATACCCCTGTTTTGTTACAATGTTCTTGATTAGTTTTTCAGATTATTTCTTGTTGTTGAATTTTAGTTTTCTTTTTTCGTTCGATCAATCTCTTATGTGATTTGCGATCGGTTTTTTTTCCATTCGATTAATTTCTTTTGTAATTGGTGATTGTTTCTTTTTCCCTTTGTTGTTCTGCAATTTATTCATCGTTTATTAATACACAAATGACTTTGATTTTCGTTATTTTTTATTGTGTCGAGTTATTTTTTTATAATTATATGATTGTTTAGCTATACTGATTTTTTATTTGATACATTCACGTAAATATTTTGACAATTATCTAAAAAGTGATTTCATAATTACAAATTTTAGGATTTTGGTTTTCGCAAGTCTGGTTACGTAATTAAGTTCATTTAGGTTGCATAATTATTTAGTTTTCTTATTGCAAATTATGTATATTTTGGTTGCATAATTAGTTAGTGTATTTGGTTGAAAAATTATGTACATTTTTGGTTGTATAATTAGTAAGTGTTTTTGTATCACATAATTATGTATAATTTTGTTGCATAAGAACTATTAAATTATTTTTAAGTTTTGGTTGTAGAAATATGTAAAAGTTGGGTGCGAAAATAGTTAGGACTTAATTTTTTAATTTTTTATTTGTAGGTTTGAAATGTCTTTATTAGTTATTTTTTAACAAAATAATCACGTTTTGTTCGTTTATTTAGTACTTTTGAAAATTATGAAAGTATGGTTGATTTCGTAATAAGCAAGTGAAATTGGTTGGTCATAAGTCGTTTTAGCTTCAGTTAGTCATATAGTGAATATAAGAACTGTTTTTATGATGTGAAGATAAGTTATATCATTTGTTGCATTTACTGGCCATAGTAGATGTCAAAATATTGTTATTAAGATTGGTGAAACTGTTAAAACTAGAGATTTAGGTGTTGAAGTTGCTGATTTTGATAAAGTACCATTATATAATATTTATTTGATAGTTGAAGATAATATATCAATTGGAGAACCTAGTCCAGATGTTTGCATTTTTGAATATATGAAAAAACATTTTTTATTAGAAGTTAGGTTGATGGTATTTAAGGTGTATGTCAGGTATTTGAAAGTGGTGTTACAACAATGCGTCTTGCTTTATCTTGATTTGCTTTCGAACATGGATTTACTTATAAATTCATTCATAATTAGAAAGAAAAATTAAGTACTAATTGTTTGATGATAGATACCAAAGAATGTCCATGGAGGCTTTATGATTCAATTGATCAGTCGAATGAATATATAGTTAACAAAAATTATGTTGGTGATCATAAGTATTACATGGTTTCTCGACCGAAAATAAAAAACATTTGACATATGATTTGATATCAAATGACATAAGCGGTGAAATTAGATTAAAAAGTTATATTACTTAAAAAAAATCAATATATTTTATAATCCGATTATAGTTTTGATATTTCTTATCGCATGTTATGGATTACTTTGGAGAAATCTAGAAGAAAAGTTTATAAAGATAGTTCGACTTCTTTCGGCTTGTTAAACGGTTATTTTAAGACCTTAAAGACTCTGAATATCACAAGTGATTTTGTATTGAATTATGATGGTGGAAACCGTTTTTTATACAATGTTTTATGGCTTACAGAGCTTGTCTTCAACGTTTTCATGTGTTTCGTCCGATGCTTTTTATCGATGACATATTTTTTACTGGTACATATCGAGGGGTTTTACTCTCTACAATAGCTAAAGATGGTAAGTTTTTAAAAATAAAAATATGTTTAAATACAAAATTCTATGAGTGTAGAATTACATGTTAACTAGTTGCATAATTGCATATAAACTGGTTGCGTAACCAGGTTTTTGTTGTATAATTAGTCTGATTTTGTAAATACAAAATTTTATTTTGGTTGCGTAATTACGTGTTAGCCAGTTGCGTAATTATGTTAAAATTGGTTGCGTAATTACATTTAATATTACAAAATTAAAGATTATATATTTGGTTTTTATATTACTTTAGTTGATACTTATTACTTTTATATATTCTGTAAGTCTTTTTCCAGTAGCTTTTGTTGTTGTTAGGTATGAAGATGGTGATCATTGACAATGGGTTTTATAGACATTAAAGCCTCTTTTACTTGGTCGTCAAATCACTTTTATATCTGATTGTCACCTAGATATTGTTAATATTGTCTCAACTATTTGTTTTCTAATTTCTTCAATTCATAATATATTTATCGTCTTATTGAGATTCTGAATCATGCGTTGAGATGATAACCAAAGTATTTAAAGAAAAATATGGTCAAGATTTTGAAAGCACTTTACCTTCATGGAAAACCTTCCTCCTGAAAAGAACTTCCATTTGAGTATTTTAGTAATAAAATCAAATAATTTTATAGCCTGCCTATTTTAGAATTATTGGATAAAGTTAGAGTTATGCTTATTGGTGTGGATTATTTTCAACTAAGGGTAATTTTGTCTAAAGTTTTTTGATGTTTCAAGGGTATTTAATGCTTAAGTAGTTTGTAGTGAAAGATTTGAGCTGTTTGGTTGTATTTAATGTCCATTACCATCATTAATGAAAGTGGTTGGGTATTTATACCCTTAATTATGGGCTACATGGGTTTTCGGGTCATACTTATGAATTCGGGTCGAGTTCAATGACCCATTGACTTTTAAGCATGTAGGTATTTAGCTTAGTCATGAAGTGATTTAGTTTTTAATAAATTAGTCCTGTTCGGATGGTTCATTGGGTGGTTTTTGTCCAATTTGCCCCTGTCCGGTTCCCACAATGAGTGGTGAGAAAATCCGGACTCATCACTTATGATCCAAATTGCAACACGTTACTATGATTGTTTATGTTGAAATATTGAGTTTTGTCATGATATTGAAAAAGTATTAAAAGAAATATTGAATAAGGTCATACGTGGATTTTTCAACCGTCTACTGTAGTATTTTTGAAGTTCAATAAACTGGTTATGGTTGTTGATATTTCAAACTACAAATACACTTATGGTATTTGGCAAATTGAATGTTTGCCTTGTATAAATGCTTGTACTACTATATTTAGTATCAAGAGAATCATTGAGCATATGTTGAGTCATGATATAGTACACGTTCTTATAAAGAAACTTAATTTATGGGCATACCAACTTTATCAACTTTTGGTAGAGCTTCTAGTTCAAATTCATCTCTTAGTGTTCTTCCACCTAGCTTGAAATGAAGAACTGAAAGACCTAAGAAGAAATAGTATCTATCATAAGGTGAAGAGTTTCTTCATAGAGTAAAGTATGGACGTTGTAAAAACGTGATCATAACAGAAAAACGCGTGAAGAAAATATATAAAACAATGTATTTTATTTATTTTTAATTCGTTATTTTTTTGTTTTTTTAAAATAATTTAGAATTATACATTTTTAGCTATGAAAGTAACATTTTTAGTTGGGTGCGTATTTATATTATAATGGGTTTCAAAATTACGTTATAACTGGTTACATAATAAAATTTTAGTTGTGTAAATAGACATATATTTTGTAAATACAATTGCAAGTGAGGTGCAAAATTATGGTTTAAGTGGTTGCGTAATTCCGTTATAAATTGTTGTAGTTGTGAAATAACAATATATAAATAAACAATAAAAAAAATATTCCTAAAAAAAAAGAGAGTGTAGGTCATATATATAAAACTTTTACAAAAATAGAACATAGTTTTGATTTTAGTAGACGAAGATCTACCAATATCTTGTTGTTTGTTCTTGGTTAAAAAATAGACCATACTTTTATATTCTTCTATTTGATGCAAGATCTCCCTACAAATGGTTATGGAAATAAATTGATTTTACTTTTTTAGTTTTTTTAACATGATCTTTAAGAATATCATTTGATTATTCCGCTTATTTAATCTATTCAGTTGTTTTTGTCTCTAGTTCTTCAATTTGTTTTATGACGTCTTCGTCTAGATCCATATCTTATGATGTTCGATTGTGTTGCTAAAATACATTTTTAGAAGTGTTAAAATATGGTTGCACAGTTACGTGTTAACGTGTGGCGTAATAATGAGTAAAATTATTGCGATAAAAGACTATGTTGATGTTGATTCTTCAAATTGTTGATTTCTTCATAAAAATTCTCTTATTTCTCGAGTGAACGGAAATGTATTTGTATTTCTGATGTGGAGAATACTAATTCTTTTCATATTTTTCTTTATCCATATTACAAAGTTAGAATACATATAGATTAGTATTGAAACTAATTGTAAGTCGAGTCCATAAGTAAGTGCAATTGAGTTGCGATAAATGTTTTTAATGTTTGAAAACAAGTAAAAAATGTGTTTGAAGACTAACGGTTAGTTGGGTGCGAAAATATGTGCAATTCGGTTGCGAAAAAACTCTTATGTGTTTAAAATATAAAATAGAAAGTTTATATGAAAATTCACTGGTTGCGTAAATAGGTAGAACTTGATTGAAAAAAAAAAGTATTTTATGTTTGAAAAACAAAATAGAAATTAAGTCCGTAAATACGCAAGTTTGTTATGAAAAAAAAAATAAGTAAGTACGAGAAATAATTGTTAGCTGCATTCTCTCTTTTCCGATATCTGCAACTATTTCGGCGACAGTTGTTTCTTGGTCTCCTTTAGCACACCACAATAATGGATACCTATCCATCAACGACCATGCTTCTTCAATAAAAACTCCTTTAATAAATCGTATGACTATATTATTTAATCTACATTTCAATTATTTTCAATAGATTTAATTGTTTTTTGTGTCTTTTATGGATTGATTTCCATGTTACCGGTCAACAGTGGCGATATCGCAACTACTACCTTCTGTCGTTCAGCTCGTTGATTTTCTATATATTCAATGGCTTGGATTCCAAGTAAACAACCAGATATCAGACTCACCTTCAAGTCAAGAATACAGTTTTAGTTTTTCTTAGAAGTAAGGTCATGGAGAACGGCAAGAACTCGAGCAGTCAAACAGTAGGGAACCCAATTCGATGCAAAGGTATGTCTAGGGGTGTTTTTCGTCGGGTTTGGTCCGGATTTCTCCGGAATCGGACCGGACAACTAAACATATCGGTTCGGACCGGACCAGACTGTTAAGCTTTCGATTTTATATTTTAGAACCGGACCATACGGTTAAAGTTTCGGTTTGATTCCGTCCGAGTTTGGTCCGGTTCCGTTTTGGTCGTTTTCGGTTTGATCTCTTTAAAAAATTAAATTAAAATTAATTTTTTAAAATAAATAAATAACATAAAAATTAAAATTTAAAAAATTAATCTTTAATTTTATATTTAAAAAGGTAATTAACTATTTATTTTGACAATATAATATAATGTATAAAATAATAATAATAATTATAAAATTAATCAGGTGTAGCGATTTTATTGGTTCGATTCCTTATCACTTCTGTTGGTTTATCAATTTTATCATATTGGTTTTATTGGTTTACCGGTTTTATCGGTTCGGTTCTACCGGTTTATCGATTTTATCGATTCGATTTCGAACCGGTTTTTGTTTCGATATATTATCGGTTTTGGTTTTTAAGATGGACCGTACCAGACCGCTAAACTTTCGGTTCTATATTTTGGAACCCAACCGGGCTGTTAAGGTTTCGATTGGTTCCGTCCGAATTCAGTCCGATTCCGTTTTGGTCCTTTTCAGTTCGTATCAGTCCGGTCCCTTTAAAAAAATATTAAAATTTAATTTTTAACTTTTATAAATAAATAAATAACATAAAAATCAAAGTTTAAAAGTTAATCTTTAATTTTATATTAAAAATACGTAATTAACTATTAATTTTGACAACATAACATAATGTATAAAATAATAATAATAAATTAATCGGGTCCAATGGTTTTATTCGTTCGATTTCTTATTGGTTATGCTGATTTATCAATTTTATCGTATTTGCTGTATTATCAATTTTATCGTATTGATTTACCAGTTTATCGGTTCGGTTCCGAACCGATTTTGTTATTTCGGTTTTTTATCGGTTTGAGTGTTTAAGATGGAACCGCGAACCGAAACATTAAGATTCGGTCTTGTTCTTATCGGTTCGGTTCCCGTCTGGTTCTCCGTTTTCCGGAACGGTTGACCGCCATATATTTTTTTTTTGTAAGTATGTTTTTTTAAATTTGTTTTTGGATCGTAAGCTTTTATTTGATGTTGGTTTTTTGTATACGTAGCTGCTGTTGCTCGGACTGCTGGTGCACCGTTAGTGATTGAGGAAATCATGGTGGCTCCGCCGCAACCCTTTGAAGTTCGGATTCGTATAATTTGCACCTCTCTGTGTCACAGTGACGTTACGTTTTGGAAATTAACGGTACCGTTTTGTTTTTAAAAAAAATTGATTTGGTGTTTTTGGATTCGATTTTGATCTGAATTTGAGAAATACTCTTAGTTGATTTTGGATTCTGTTTGATTTTTTAAAGGTTCCACCTGCTTGTTTTCCACGTATTTTGGGCCATGAAGCAGTGGGGTAAGAAGTTCTATTACTAGATTTTTATATTGTTAAAGTAGTTAGAGTCTGTTGTTGTTTTATCCACTTTGAGTTAGAATGAGACATCAGAACAGCAGTTCACTTCTTGTAGCTTCAAGTTGTCAATGAAGTACCTTAGTCAACCATGTCTCATGTTTTCCTTTGTCAACTATATTTTGTTTACATATAATTATGAGACCGGGTTTCGATGGAACCAAACCGGACGGCTAAGCTTATGAGTTTGGATGAGATCAGATAGTTAAGTTATCGATTCGGTTAGGTTTCGATTATGATTTGATTTCCGTTGGTCCGGTTCCATTTTGATCTTTTTCCGTTTAGTTGGGTTTTGGTTCGATTCGTTATCGATCCGGATTTGTTCTGGTCCGATCTATTTAAAATTATTAAATTAAATTAAAATTTAGTTTTTTAACTCTTTTTTAATAGTAAATAATATAAAAATTAAAGTTTAGAAGTTAATTTATAATTTTTTATAAAAATTGAGTAATGAACTATTAATTTTGATAACATGATGTATATAAAAAATCTTCCAGAATAGCCGAGCTGGTTGAGTAAGACATCTTCGTGACAAAAGTTTATGAGTTCGAATCCGTTTATCGTACACTTCTGTATATAAAAATTAATAATAATATATTAATGGGGGTTTTATTGGTACAATTTTTTTATCGGTTTTATTGGTTTATCGATTTTATTAGGTTTTATTAGTTCGATTCTTAATCGGTATCATTCGTTTATCGATTTTATCGGTTCCGTATTAGTTTTATCTGTTCGGTTTTTAATCGGTTCTATTGGTTTATCAGTTTTATCGGTCCGGTTCCGAATCGATTTTTTGTTTCGATTCTTTATCGGTTTCGGTTTTTGTAATAGAACCGCGAACCTGTCCGGTCCGGTTATCGGTTCTCCGAAACCGTTAAGAGCCCCATATGTAATGTATAATTTGATGTTTGATGTATTGTAGAGTTGTCGAGAGTGTTGGAGACAACGTCGACGAGTTTATCATAGGAGACATCGTGATCCCAACGTTCGTGTCCGACTGCGGCGATTGTAGAGACTGCTTATCGAAGAAAAGCAATCTATGTTCTAAATTACCATTCAAGGTCTCTCCTTGGATGACTAGATACGAGTCGAGCAGATTCACCGATCTTGATGGACAAGTTTTGTATCATTTCCTCAACGTGTCGAGCTTTAGTGAATACACTGTGGTAGATATTGCGCATGTCGTAAAAATCGACCCTTCCATTCCTCCTAATAGAGCATGTCTCCTTAGCTGTGGAGTATCTACAGGTAATTTGTTTGCGGCCGCCTTCGTTTTACTATTGTAATTTGGTGCATGACTTGAAAAGATTAGCTTATGCACCAAAGAATTTTGAAAGGGCTATTAAGGTTGAAGTATAGACTTTATCCCATTTTGGAGTGTTACTTTCGGTAGGATCCAAAGTGAGTGAGTGTATATAATTGTGGTTCCGCCTCAACTAGCAAGAGGTCTTTCTGTAATGTTAGCCAAAGACCAAACCCGTGCGGATCCACGAGTCCCAAAGCAGACAATATCTTGCTCGTCTGTGAGGACCGTACACTCACCAACAATTAACGTTTGGAAGCTTGCAATCTTTGTCGTTGACGCGATTTTTGGTTTTAGGAGTTGGAGCTGCGTGGAAAACAGCAGGCGTAGAGGCAGGATCAAGTGTGGCTATTTTCGGACTAGGTTCAATTGGATTGGCGGTACTGAATACTTGTTCAGACACAATGAACTTCTGTTCTTTTATATATTGAAACATCGTAATTAAGATAAGATGGCTTTGTTGTATAGGTTGCGGAAGGAGCAAGACTCTGCGGTGCTGCTAAAATTATAGGCGTTGATATCAATACCGACAAATTCTTACTTGGTGAGCGCATCTTTATGTTTCAGCTCGACAACATCAATCCATTAAAAGTTTATGCTTCAAAAACTATAGTTGCTATGCTAACGGCTAATGTTTTCCTCTCTTATCCGTTCCATTCAGCGAAAAAGTTTGGAGTAACCGATTTCGTCAATTCTAGAGATTGTGGAGATAAATCAGTGAGCCAGGTTATCATCATATAACATTTTTGGCTAATCGAAAGATCGATCATTGGACTTGAACTAAATTGCTCACATATTTTGAACGGATACGTTCGAGCAGGTGATCATCGAGATGACTGATGGAGGTGCAGATTATTGTTTTGAATGCGTCGGTATAAATTCCTTAGTCGAAGAAGCTTATTTATCGTGCAGACAGGTTCTTTTTTTTCTCTCTAACAACATTAACAAGACATGACTTGCTATATATAGAAAGGTTGCTTATTTTGATGATATGGGCTTGTGTGAGTTCAGGGTTGGGGAAAAACAGTTGTGTTGGGAGTCGACAAACCAGGATCGCGTTTAAGTTTAAGCTCTCACGATGTTCTTCACAGTGGAAAAACCCTAATAGGTTCTTTGTTTGGAGGTCTTAAAGCTAAATCGGACGTCCCTCGTCTTCTTAAACATTACACCGATAAGGTTAGCCTTTTCTATTGTTTGCTTGAGCTAAAAGCTTTCTTTCGAGTACAACTTATGGTTATACATTGCGATTTCTTCGAGTAAAACAGTTTAGATGTCTTATATACACTGCAATGTTGTATCAGGAACTGGAGCTAGATAAATTCGTCACGCACGAGTTGAGTTTCGAAGATATCAATGAAGCCTTCGATTTACTGATACAAGGAAAATCTATCCGATGCGTAATGTGGATGGACAAATGAAGAATGATTATACAAAATGAAGAGGAAAATGACAAGGTCTCGTTTTATTTTCCGCAAGAATAAGCACTAAACTAATTGTAATTAGGTGCATATGTATTATCTTTATGGTTTCTGTATTTTCTTTCTTTTATGCACCATGTGGTCTCTTAAATTTTGTACCATAAATGTAGGTAAAGAGTAACTTTGTGGTTTGGTATAAGTTATATAACCATGTGGTCTCTTAATTTTTTTGTTAGTTCTTCGTGTACAAAGCTGATAACTTATTTAAAAAATATTGTATATATATGGTTACTGGCGCGTGTCAATTAACCAGATGTTACATATATATCCATTGACTATATATACAATATTTATAAATTTAGCCTCCAAAGGGATAGCTGAGTTGGTTGAGTATGGTATTTTTATGACCAAAATGTCATGAGTTCGAGTCCCTCTACATACGCTTTCTCGGCTGAGCCTGTCACTTTGTGTGATTTACCTTCTGGCGTTGGTTTGCAGGCTATCGCGTCAGACTGAGGGTTTACTTTACCCTATGCGCACTCAAGTTACCAACACCGGTGACTAATCAGGGTATTTAGACCCAATAAATATGTACAAACTAAGGTTAAGAACGTTCATTAGTCACCGGAGTTAGCCACATGTTTCTAAATTGACATTCAAGTTATATTTGTTTCTAAATTGTCACTCAAGTTATATTTCTTTACATTTTCACGAAGTGACTGTTTTGATAAAAAAATTAAGTAAGTGGTTGTTTTGAAACAAGTGACCAACTAAACCATGATTTTTAGCCTACAAACTAATAAAGATTTAGTTAAACTATTGTTCAAAAGAATAAATTCTCTCACTTTAAGTTCTTCCGTAAATTAAATAAGTTCTTCCATTTTATTATAAAAATAGGCTTAGTTTAAAAACTAATTTTTCCCACCCATATGCTAAGTTCTCCCATTTTAAACAAATACTTATCTCTATATCTTCTTCCTCTATCTTCAAGAACTAAAAAAACAACAAAAATAAAGAATAATCTTCTCATTCTTGATTTAATTGATTTTTGGGTATAATTAATATTTAACTCACTTAAGATGTTAAAATTAGTTAAATCTAGGATTAGAATCAATTTGAGAATAGTCTCATAGTATGGTTGTGTTGATTTTTTGTTACATTTAGGTTCTTTTTAAGATTTTGGAGGGTTTTATCGTGAAGAAAAGTCGTTGGAACTCGCCATTATTTTTTAGCATCGACAATACGAATGCTATGCACCGTTGATGTTGTTGGTACGACACCGTCGATATCAATTTCTAAGTTTTTCATGTTCTTTTGGCACTAGCGATATACACAAGTCGTACCGCCAGTATGGTTCAATAGGTACTGGCGGTGCCAATAGTTTTTAGCACTGCTAGTGGAATCAATATCATACTGGCAGTAGAACTTGTTTATACCGCTTATATTTTTTAATTTTCAGTTTTAACGTGTTTAAATAACTAATTTTTTGTTTATATTACAGAAAACGGAGTGGTAGGCCAGAAAAAAATAATCTTGAAAACTATAAAGAACGCTCAACAAACGAAAAAGGACGATCTAAGCGTACACGTCCCTCACAAACCAAAGAAAACTATATAGGTTCCCCTACCATTGAAGAAATTGGGCTTGCGCATATCGAGCATACCGAGTGTAGAAAATAGTCTTTCGTTTCCGGATAATCTCTGAAGTCTTGTAAACAATTTCTTATTGAAATATTTTTGGGGTTCTCCAAAAATTTCAATTGGATAAAATCAGAGATATATACTTTGAATAGAGAGGATGAAAATGATATGATCTTCTTTTCAACAGAACCCATATTTATAAATTCGACCAACCAAAAACAGTTTGGAAGTTAGGGCAGTTAGGGTATCTTAACTGGTTTTGTAATAAAACGGCTATAATTTAAAATTTGAATAAAACGGTCAAATTTTCAATTTCGAAATTCTGTTGACTTGCAACATAGCCGATTTAACCAAAGGGCTCCGCCCCTTGACCCCGCTAATCGTGATATAATCTAACAAGCGTGCACTCCGCACTCTACGACTTGTTAGATAATATATCATGATTAAATTGGTCGACTGGTCGATCCAATTACACTAAAATAAATAACACCGAGCGGTCTTTTCGGATACATGAATACCAAACCATAAGAGGACAACAAAAGGGTGAGGGTGGCTCACCTAGGCGTCGTGAAGAATCACCAGACGACGATACACGTTCTCAGGCATATAAACCTAACATTCATACTCAAAGAACGAGTAGTACTCCCGATCTCAAGAATATATTATTGCCACAAAACCATATCATATTGTTTCTGGTGTGGATTATTTTCAATTGAGGGTAATTTTGTCTAAAGTTTTGTGATGTTTCAAATGTATTTAATACTTGAGTAGTTTGTAGTGAGAGATTTGAGCTGTCTGGTTGTATTAAATGTTCATTACCCTCATTAATGAAAGTGGTTGGGTATTTATACCCTTAATTATGGACCACATGGGCTTTTGGGTCACACTTATAAATTCGGGTCGTGTTAAAAAAACTCACTAGTTATTAAGTAGGTAGGTAATTAGCTTAGTCATGACGTGATTTAGTTTTTAATATATTTGTCCTGTTCGGATGGTTCAGTGGGTGGTTTTTGTCTGAATTTCCCCTGTCCGGTTCCCACATTGAGTGGTGAGAAAATCCGGACTCATCAGTAGCCCCTTTTTTAGGTTATGTTCGAAGGCCTTTGGCAAGACCTAAAAAATAATTCATGTGTACCCGTACTAACGTCCGGACAGATTTCGGATTGTGTAACGGCTTTATCCGGACTGGTGAAACCCTTAGAAACTGAACGGTTTTGCCAGAGATCATGGGACACGTGTCCTTCTATGATTCGCCTCACCAGCCGTTTTTCTCCTAGAATGGCGCTCCCACTCACATAAAAAAGCAACCTCTTCAAATAATGTTGGTGACATCAGCGCCGTCTTTAATCATTACTCCCATCTTTTCGTCTTCTCCTAGGTATCAAGGCATCTTTTGTCCTTTTAGTATAAATTAGTCCACTTTTCACTGTTTTACCATCTTCATTATCTCTACTCTGTTAATCTTCAAAGCTTTTACCTCTCAAAAAACCCTTTTCTTGGTGTAAGTTTATGTTTACAGCAAGAAACGCCCTGGTAAAAGGTGGGTGGCTACACTTGTCAGAGTTAGAAAAAACTCAAAACGTCGAACGAGAAAGGTGCATTGCTGCATGCCTCCCTGTTTCTCCTATCGACAAATCTGAAACACCAAGTTCAGAACCTGACCGGGGTTCGTCTTCTGCCAAAAGTTCTAAACCTAGAAGGTTATTCCAACCCAATCTTTCACCAATCGTTTCAGGCTCATCGGTCCGGGAATCAGAGCCCGTTGTTGGCCCAGGGCAGGCAGTTACAAGTTCTAAGAGACCTTCCCCATTCATCGCCATAGGATCAGACGCTGACATCTCCCCAGTGAAGCTGCTGGATCGATGAAGGGGTCGTTTAGTGAGAAGGCAGGTTGCCACTGCACAACTTAAACCTCCAAAATCCGCGCCTTCTAAGTTTGGGGCTAAGAATAAAACTACAGGGTCAGAAGCACCCATAAAAATTCCCAAGGACAAGCTGTCTGATCCGGAGGCAACCAGTTCAAGCCTTCGGAAAGAGACCTCCGGATCTGAGCCCGAGCCGGACTCCAGGCCACAAGAGGAAAATGATGCCCAACCATCCGGAGGCCCTAATGAGCCAACCACTAACTCTTCTCTCCCAAAAAACAACCGATAATCCTTCCATGGTAATGAAAGATGTAATGAAGGACAGTATCGAAGAAGCCCTTTTCGAGACCGACGTCTCCGGGCAAACAAGTGAGGCTGCTGCTGCCAAGAAAAGCAAGGGCAAAGAGAAGCTATGTTTAAAACACCCGGATCTGCCGGAGTGCCTTGTGGGAAAAGTGGGACCTTGCTTCCACAAAGTAAGTGTAAAGTACCTGCTAGATATGCAGAAGATCAATTACTCTTTTATTCACACGGCCGAACTGGGCCGGATCCGGACAAAGTGGGGGATCCCTGAGAATGTTAAAGTGAGGATACCGGTGGATCCGGAGACACCAATGGATTGCAAACTTAGTGAGATTGTTTTCTTCACTGAGTTATTCAACTGTGGGCTTAGGTTTCCCTTAGACCCGGAGATCGTCAGATACTTCCACCTTATAAAGCTCTGCCCAGTTAAGCCCCAACGCTTGGTATACGCTCATGGCCTCCAGGCTCTCCGGAATCCCTCTTCCGATGGAGCAGTTTGCTGCTGTGGCCAGCCTTTGCAGGAACCACATCATCCTCTTCTACCATTTTAACATGGGCGATAATTATAAGGTGGTGGATAGTACTTGAGTCAGAGAAAAGCTGGAAGACTCAATTTTTGTTCATCAGTGTCGCTTGGGAGAATGGGAGGAAAACTAAAGCTGGTGTCAACCCAAGCATGCTTACCAGCAGATGGCAAAGCGCTGGTAAAAATCTCATCACATACTTCCACATTTACTTATAATAAATTTGTTTGTCTTAATTTCTCTTCTTTTGTTTTTTGGTAGTGCTGCCTAAGGAGTTCAACTATTACTTAGAGGCTGAGCAGACTACTTGTACCAAGCTAAATGCTTGGGCTGCTGAGAAATGGGGAAACCGCTTCCATAACTGTTTTACCGGAGGCAACTTGACAAGATCCCATCTCTGGAATACCACCGGCCGGAGGGACTTGTCTTGGGAGGAATTAACCACTCCACCCCCTCCGGGGGTGATTCTTCGGATGACCGAGGGAAAATATGGAAAGTTGACCTTGCCGGGAAAAGCTAAAGCCCCAAGAAAAATGAAGGGCAAGAAAGGAAAGTCTAAGCAAGTTGGGGCCGAAGTCAACCCAGGCGATATTGAGGAAAACGCCCCTGCAAGCCCTGAGTAGCAGAAACAAGGAAGGATCGATGCCGCTTTGCTACAAGTGGTAGAGGATGAGAGTACTAAATAGGTGGTTGGATCTCCAAAGGCCCCGAAGAAGGACAAAAAACGGGGAGCTGAATGTGGAGGCAGGGAGGCCAAGAAGAAGAAAACCTCCAAGGGAGATGAGGTCGCTCTCCGGGCTCCGAAGTCCTTTCATCCGGTTGATCCAACAGACCCAACCCAAGCAGAGGAAATCCCAAGTGATTTTCACACCGGAGGGGACATCAACATCGATGGAGTAGACATCAGCGGGCTTCAAAGGATTGGTCTTTACTTTAATGACCTTGAAAATGATGATTTCGTAGGCCCTTACCTTCCCTCAAGCTCATCGAACATGGTTACCTTCAACGGTAACTCTTTTTCTGTTTCAAGTGAGAGAGATATTGTCACCCACTCCTTATTGAGCAATATCCAGCCGATGCTTACCTTGGAGAAGCAAGTGCGAAATCAGTCAGCCATCATCAACACACTCAACTCCGATAAAGAGAAATTATTTAGCGACCTCCTCACTGCCAACCAAAATAATGAGGCATTGAAGAGAGAAAATGAGGAGTTGAAGAAAAGTCAGGAGGACTTGGCCACCAAGCTGGCCACTTCGGAGGGAGGTTTGAAAGAACTCCAATCGAAGAAATCTGACCTAGAGAAAAACCTCTCTTCTTCAAAAGAGGAGATGAAGGCCAAAGACAGCGTCATTCAGACCATAACTAATGACAATATTTCGCTTGAAAATACTGTGTCTAAGGCTGAACAAGAAAAAGCTGACTTGTTAAAGGAGCAAGAGAAAACAATTCAAGCTAGGATTGATGCTTATACCAACGAGGTGATAGACTCTCAGGAGGAAAGGTATGCCGAAGTCAAGTCAGATATGGTCTTGCTCTTTCATGAGAAATTTCTGAAGAGGACGCTGGGAGATCTATGAAGTTTTGTGGAGTATGAGAACATCCCATTCCATAAGATGGCGGATGGTGATAAGAAGAACTATTCCAGTGGTTGGGATGACACAGCCGATGAAGACAAACAGACCGGGGAGAGTCCAGATGAAGAAAACAATGATCCTAAGAAGAAGCCAAGTGGGGTTGAGCCATCTGAGAAGGCTCAGTCTTAAAATATTAACTATCTTTTAATTTTTTGTGTTTGAACCAAAGTCCTTGGATGGCCAAGGGACTTTTTGTAATTGTGTCCGGCCCTTGTCTGGATAAACCTTTTTGTTTGAAAATTCAAAGTCCTTGGATGGCCAAGGCATTTCACATATTTTAATGGGTAGTTTTATTTTACACAACTCTTGCATTGTTTCATAGTTTTTTTAACTTTGATGGCTAATATTCAAACAGCCCTTAGTTATTTTACAAGCATTTTAAAGTGAGAGTGTTTAAATTCTCCGATGAAAAATATTTAAGTAGTCATCACTCTACCAGTTCAATCCGGTCTGCCATAAAAAATTTCAAAGAAACTATCAATTGAAACACTCCGAATTTTTTAAGAAGGCATCGAATTTTATTAAACAGCCCGGACACCTCATTAAAACCTCCCCGTGCCACCAGGGTAGGAAAGATTATGCCCCCAAATATTTACATAAACTTTTAAACAAGTAAATATTTACATAGTTTTCATTCCAAGTATAACCGGAGGTGTTCAATGTTCCAGGGGTGATTCAAAATCCTTCCATCCTTATCTTGGAGCTGGTATGTCCCAAGCTTAAGCTTTTCACTAACCACATAGGGTCCTTCCCAGGTTGGAGCTAACTTTCCGAACTGCTCCTCCTTGGTATGTAGGAAGACTTTCCTCAGTACTTTATCCCCTGGTTGAAAATCCCTTCTCTTAATTTTAGAAGCAAACCTGCTTCTCATCAAACCTTGATAGTGTGTGGCTCTAAGGTGAGCCTTAACTCTTCTTCCTTCCATCAAGTCAAGCTGGCCTCTGACTGCCACTTCGTTAGCGTGTTCGGAAAAATTGTGAACTCGAAATGAAGGAAGAGTAGCCTCTATGGGAGCTATGGCATCCATCCCATATACTAAGGCAAAGGAAGTCTCTTGTGTCACAGCCCCTGGAGTGGTCCGGTAGGCCCATAATACTTCTTGTAGATAACTTTGCCATTTTCCAGCAGCTCCCTCTAAATTCTTTTTAAGACCGGACAAGATGGTCCTGTTAGCCACTTCAACTTGACCATTTTCCTGTGGGTGGAAAGGAGAAGAGAAGTAGTGTTGGATGCCTCTAGAGACGCATAAATTCTCCATTTCTTTGTTATCGAATTGTGGCCCATTGTCTCTAGTTATCTTTTGTGGAACCCCAAATGTGCAACAGATGTTAGATAGGATGAATTTTATAACAGCTTTCGAAGTGGTACCTGCCAATGGAGCTGCTTATATCCACTTGGAGAAGTAATCGATAGCAGCAATTATAGTTCTGTATCCCCCGGATGCCATGGGTAGAGGCCCCACTAAATCCAGCCCCCAACGAGCAAAAGGTATTGGTTCAGAAATTGACTCTAAAGGGACAGCTGGAGTGTGAATTTCATTACTGTATCTTTGGCATGGATCACACTTTTCCACTAATTCCTTGGCATCTTGCATTATGGAGGGCCAGTAGTATCCAGCTAACAAAACTCTTCTAGTTAGAGCCCTGAATCCACAGTGTGCTGATCCTTCACTATCATGCAATTCGAAGAGCACTATTTGGGACTCCTCGATCCCCATACATCGTAAGAGGGGTTTACTAAAGGATTTTTTATAAAGAACATCTCTTAAGATGACAAAACCACGAGCCTTGTATTTTATTTTTCTTGCTACTGCTTTTTCCGGAGGCAAGATGCCATCTGAGAGATATTGAAGGAGAGGAAATCTCCAATCCTGGGGTTGTTTCATTTGTATATTCAAACTTTCTTCTTCCTTATCTGGATTGATTTGGATGGATGGACACTCTTGCACATGAATCCAAGGGTAGGACTCAGAGTATGCTATGGTTGCCAAGGAGTGTGCTAGCGTATTTTTCGTTCGGGGTATGTGCTCATAGGTGATGCTTTTGAAATTGAGTGCCACTTCTTTGAGAACAAATAAGTATTTAACCAGCTGCTCCTTTTTTGCTTCAGATTGACCTTGTGCATGATGGATAAGAAGCTGAGAATCGCTCATTAACCTGACTCTTTTGGCTCCACAGATGAGAGCTAACTTCAAACCTGCTATAACAGCTTCATACTCAGACTCATTATTAGAAGCCCTGAAAGCAAAACATATAGCCTGGTACATCCTGTCACTGTAGGGAGAGGTTAAACATATCCCAGCACCACAACCCATGGTACTTGATCCACCATCAGTCTGGATAACCCATAATTATTTATCTTTTACACCGGTTGCTTGCTTAGTATCCCTGTCTGAATGGAATTCAACTAAGAAATCAGCCACAGTTTGGGCTTTAACTGCTGTTCGAGGGGAAAAATCAATATCGTAGTCTCCCAGCTCTATTGACCACTTGGTCATTCTACTTGAAATATCTGCCTTTTAGAGAATGTTTTTCAAGGGAAAAGACGTCCGGACGATGATAGAATGAGCCTGAAAGTAAGGCCTCATTTTCCTTGCAGCAATCACCAGGGCTAGTGCTAACTTTTTAAGCTTTAAATACCGTTTTCCGCATCTATCAAGCTTTTACTGATATAGTACACCGGACGAGGATAATTATCCACCTCCCTTACCAACACTGCACTTATAGCATAATCAGAAACTGCTAAGTACACATAGAGGGTCTCTCCATCAATAGGTTTAAACAAGGTTTTAGGGGAAGATAAATGTTTCTTAATTTCATTGAAAGCCTCACCACTCTGTGGAGACCAGTTGAAGTCTTTTGCACCTTTCAAACTTTGAAAAAACTGGGCGCACCTGTCTGAAGACCTTGAAATGAAACGGTTTAATGCAGCCAATCTCCCTGTCAGTCTTTGTACTTCTTTAATATTCCGAGGAGGCTCCATCTGTAGTAAAGCATTAAGTTGGTCTGGATGAGGCTGTATCCATTTCTCACTTATCATGTATCCCAAGAATTTCCCGGACTGCACCCTAAAGACACATTTTTCTGGATTCAATTTTAAATTCACTTTTACCAAGTTGGAAAAAGTTTCCCGGAGGTCTGCCAAGTATAGTTCTTCGTCCACACTTTTTACCATCATGTCATCAATGTAAACTTCCATGTTTCTTCCAATTTGATCAGCAAAATCCTTGTTCACCAACCTCTGATAAGTAGCCCCAGCATTTTTTTAACCCGAACGAAATCACCTTATAACAATGGAGGCCCCTATCAATGACAAATGTAGTATGTTCCTGATCCTTCGGATCTACTTGAATCTGATTATACCCGGAGAAGGCGTCCATAAAGGACAACAGCTTGTTTCCAGATGTGGAGTCCACCAACTGATCAATTCGGGGGACCGGATATAAATCGTTTGGGCAAGCTCTGTTGAGATCTGTGAAATCGATGCACATACGCCACTTACCATTTTTATTTTATACCAACACCGTATTGGCTGTCCATAAAGGGTATTGAGATTCCTTTATGTGCCCCATTTTAGATTGTCGGTCAACCTCTTGAACTATGACATCAGGTTTTTCCTTAGAAAAGGCTCTCTTCTTTTGTACAACAGGTGCTATGTCCATTCGGATGGATAATTGATGTGATATAATGTCTGATGGTACTCCAGTTACATCAGCATTGCACCAAGCAAAGACATGTTGATGGTCTTTCAAGAAACCTAACATTTTACTCTTTGATTCCGATGTCATCTTGGACCATATCTTGACATTTTTTCCTTCAGCCATAGAGTGAGTTTCAACTTCTTTAATCGGTATTAGAACACCAGGGGTCTCTCTGGGGTCATCAATTTCACCCTCTCCCCAGAGGGCCCCTCAAACTGCTATTCCTCATTGATCCGGACTGCCCCCAACATCCGAGGGGCCAGTGTTGTTGCATAACACTCTTTTGCTACCTTTTGGCTGCTTCGAACAACTCCCACTTGTCATTATACAACATATTTCAAACATTGGTGGACTGTTGAAGCCACAACATGCATCCTGGAGAGCCAAGATCTTCCCAAAGTGGCATTATAACAAGTGGGACAATCCACCACAATAAAAAGTATTCTAACCATCTTTTTAAAAGGGCCTTTGCCCAACAAAACCTCTTCTTCGAACTCCCCGATCACTTCTGTTGAGCTTCCAGTGAAACCCATAATTGACTTGTTCGAACACTGAATTACTGCTGGATTCTTCATTTTTTTGTAGGAAGTCAAAAAAAGAATAATGGCTGAACTTCCGGTGTCCACCAAAATTCGTCTTATAATATTTCCCCCAATGGATGCTCCTATGACAATAACATCTTCATGAGGACCAGCAATGTCCCTCAAGTCATCCTCATCGAAAAAAATGAAGAGAAAAGGAATTTGTGATTGATAGGAAGTCATGCCTCCTTCTAGTTGGGTAACTAAAGTATGAACGTGCCTCTTTCTCGAAGAAGCAGTTGGTGCAGTCATGGTATCTCCCCTGAATATTGTAAGTGACTCAAAAAAGCTAATAAGTTCGGACACCGTCTTGCAATGCTCTATGATAACACCCACTTTATTCCGGGTTAGATCAGGATCTAAATATTCTGACTCTACATCAAACCTTTCGATTATTACCATAGCCCCATCTGGAGCCGATGTGCCTGCATTGTTTGGACCAGCTCGATGAGCATTATCAGGCCTATTTCCACTTCTTCTTTTAACATACGCTCCCAACTTTCCTCTTTCAATCAAATTCTGCACTTCTTGTTTCAACGCAATACAATCTTCAGTGTTATGGCCAATATCATGGTGATACTGGCAGAAACAATTATTACGGCTCTCCCTGGGAGATTGCAATGCAGCCAGCCTTCTGTAATGTACTTCGTCTTTTGTTTTTTCGTAAATGGTGGTTATGCTTTCTTTCAACTCAACAAACCACTCCGGTTGAACCCAAGGCCCCCGCTTATTTCTAGATTGCTAACTCTGGGCTGGTGCAACTGGATGGGATTGAGCATTGGCTCTGTTATGACCCAGAGAAGCTATTGCTACTTGTTCAAAGCAATCAGCCAATCCATTCTTGGTATTTACAAAACGACTTATGTATTCTTTTAAGGATTCGTTTGGTTCTTGGGAACAATGGATAATTGTGTCTCTATTGCCCTTTACTTCTTTACTTCCAACAAAGTACCTCCGAAAGGCCACCCAAAAAGTATCAAAATTTCTGATGCAGCCTTGTGACAAACTGTTGTACCACTTCAGATCACTCCCCGTAAAAGATTGGGAGAATGCTCTACAAAGTAATTTATCGTCATCATCAAAATTCATCCTAATTTTTTTGAATTGTTCCAAGTGGTTATCCGGATCTTTACTGCCATCATATTTTTCCATTTTGTACTGTCAAACCTCTTGGGCAGGTTTCAGGACAGTATCTTGGAGGACAATGGAGATCGTATCCAATTTTGGCCATGACTAAATACAGTATCTTCGTTGGGAGTTGCAAAGATACATGGCTCATCATGGAAGGCAAAATGATCCATTAACAAGCGGTCTACATGTCTCCGGCCATGACTATGACTGTGAGACGATCCTTTACCCAGATGCCTCTTCAACCTTCCATGTCTGTCCCTCTTTCTTGAGTACTTTTTAACCAACTTTTGTTTTTTTAGAATGGGCTTCATCACTGCTGGATGATAAGGACTCTTCAACTCCATCTTCATTCAAGGAGCTACTAGAAGACTCTGAGTCTGAATCTGAGCTCTCCACCGGTTTAGACCGGTGAGACTTTTTTGAGCTAGCATGAGTCTTTTTTATACTCACATGGGTCTTCGATGGCTCATGCTCTCTTGGATTGTCAGTATGATAAGCTGCTGACACCTTAGACTTCTCTTTTGCACCCATCTCTGCTCATTTGGTAGCCCTCAAATCTTCTATTTCAACTTTTAGCCTATCTCGCTCCTCAATCATATATTCATCATTTTCTCCCACCACTTCTGCTAAAGTTGGTGGCACTTCCTGCTCGTCCGGATTCATCCGAACTGGTTTTTCTTGATGGTTTTGAATGCTAAATTCAGGCACCTTCTTCTCCTACTGTGGTCGCCATTTTGGTGTGGATTATTTTCAATTGAGGGTAATTTTGTCTAATGTTTTGTGATGTTTCAAAGGTATTTAATACTTGAGTAGTTTGTAGTGAGAGATTTGAGCTGCCTGGTTGTATTAAATGTTCATTACCCTCATTAATGAAAGTGGTTGGGTATTTATACCCTTAATTATGGACCACATGGGCTTTCGGGTCATACTTATAAATCCGGTTCGTGTTCAAAAACCCACTAGTTATTAAGCAGGTAGGTAATTAGCTTGGTCATGACGTGATTTAGTTTTTAATACATTTGTTATGTTCGGATGGTTCAGTGGGTGGTTTTTATCCGAATTGCCCATGTCCGGTTCCCACAGTGAGTGGTCAGAAAATCCGGACTCATCAGTTTCCAGAATACAAGCTTAACAAAGCGTACAACACCTTCATCAGAAATGTAAGTTTAATAATATATTTCATTTTTTTGTTTATATCGATCAATAGATCATAACAATCTTATGTGTTTGATTTTGTTTTCCTTTTTACAGTCTCAGATTGGTATTAACGTCCATGTCATGTATTGAATGTTACAGAAATATGACAATTCATCTTTCATATAGAGGACGATAAACATTTGTATAACATATTTTGTTCTAATATAATCATTTATTCACTTTTTTCCTCCTACGTACAATAATAATTTGTAATAATACATATTATAAGGTAATGCTTTCATTTAGGGGAAATCTTAAATATTTTTACGATAATCAACCTCGTAATCAAATGCATAAATCTCTGCTACCAATCTTACCACAGGATTGGTTACTATAAAATATGATGCACTATCTTTCTGGAATGAGACATTAATTTAATCAAGGATCTGCTTCTCGAATGCCTTAATCCACAATCAGTTAAACCACCTATTTTTAGATTTGTTTATCGACCGAATAAACGGATCATTGTGCACAAAATTTGACTTAGAAATCTATAAGTGTATGATCGGTTCTCGGTTTGAAAGTAATATCAAAATCCCTAAACTCTATTGAATAATTAATTACGCACAAATATGTCACGCTTCAATAAAATCTTACAAATATGGAATGAAGTTTAAACAAATATAGATTAATACTAGAAGTAAAGTATCATCTTCTAAAACTCCACAATCAAAACGATATCCATTTTTCTAGTTGAAAGTACCTTATCTTTGTATCATACACACTTTTACTCACATAATACATATGCTTCAGATTTGTATCTTCCTCATTAACAAGAACAACACTTATGGCATATCGAGCACCACCAAATAAACGTAGAGATTCTTGCCTAAGATTGACAAATAATTTTTAATATTATTGATGGACTAATCACACTTTTTTACCAATGAAAGCATGGGATCAAGCTTATCAGAAGATCGAAAGATGAACCCGTTCAATGTTGTTAATCTTTCTAATAGCAGTTGAATCTTATTTATCAAAATTGGTTTGAAGTTAGGCGTTCTAGTTTTTAGTTGTAATAAATCGACTTATGTTGTCCTTTCACTCACTAGATTACCAAGAAAATTACCGACCTAAACCCCAAATGCACACTTTTACAGATTTAATTATACATTAACAATCCATAGATTCTTAAAGGTTTTGACAAGATCAACTATGTTGTTTGCAACATCGACACTTTTAACCATCATTTTATAAATGTAAGGCTCAAGAATTTAGTCCAACTGATTTGCAAAAGTCTTATTAGCCAAACTTCTAGCGGTCTCCCCTGCATTCTTCAACCCAACAAACATATTACCTTATCATAATAAAAGAATCACTATGTAATAAACGTAGTACTTTCCTAATCGTCAGTGTGCTTTAGAATATGATTATAACTCGAATATATGTCCATAAAAGATAGATTTGTAAGTGAGGTATGATGTTTTTAGGATGGTAAATTCAAAATTATATATATGACTATTTCATTTGATTGTGATGATCTTGAATTGAATTGGATCATCATTTTTGCGCAAACAAATGAATCCAACTTATGTTTTGTGTTTTCTCCAACAATCCAATTAGCGATATACAATGAATTGATTGAGAAAAATCTATTGGTTGGATACAATGTTGTTGAACATAATTTTTTTAAACCTAATGATTACTCTATAAATTAGTTCTCCAACTACAAGCCATCATAAAACGTGTCTCGATGAGGATATATGTTACCACTCTTAATCGCATAACTTGTACTCAAGCTTTATCTTTTCGTCTCTCTTATCCGGATATGTATTTTGAACATCATTATCGAGTTTTTCAACTAAAAAGACTTTCGAATTTTCTATTAGTAGATAGTTAAAATATCTTGTATTATTATTAGGGGTTGTCATCTTGACATCCCAAGTTTGCTAAGAAATTTATGTTGGCGTTCTCTTAACGTAGTACTTCTTCGTATACAGTGGTGTCGATGTTGTTTGATTACTTGAAAGTATTTTCTTTTAGTTTTTTTGCTTCGCTTCCTATTCATCTTGCGTATGATTGACAAATACTCGAGAGTCTGGCATATAAAGTAAATTTTGCACTCCATAAATTTTATCATACAAATAGTGTGTAGTATTCCGTTTTATTGTTTGTGTTAGGAAATCCAAATCTGATTGTCATCATTTCCTCTCTCATTCCAAAATAAATAAAACTATGTAAGTGACACTACCAAATGAACTCCAAAATAATTGTAGTTATGAAATCAACGATTGATCGTGTACTATATGTATTAAATTTATGTATTAAATTTTATCCTTAAATTTACTAATAAAATCGACAATTAGTTAAATCGTGTATTAAGTTTTATATTCTTACCAATGAATTGACTAATGTGTTATCTATTTCAAACTACTATCCAAATCGCTAATTGTATCAAAATTCAAATCATATTTGTTTAAAATATAAACCAAATAAAAGTATATAACATATTATACTAAGAACAATTAATTCAGAATTCAGAATGGTTTCCGCTCAAGCAGTTAAATGGGTCAAAAGTGCCCGGTATCCATTAACAAAAAACTAGGGATTTATACCAATTGGACAAAAAAATGTATACAATTTATCAATAAGTCCAACCTTAGATAGATTTTACCAATATATACCAAAATATGATTTTATTTATCCACTAATTTAAATTTAAATTTTAAATATATTTTTACCTTTAATGAATTTGATAATGTAACAAATAAAGTTTGAAAGAAAGAATTAATTTTGAAATTGGGGTTTAATGGCAAGAGTTGTTTTGTTTTTTTAAATAATTGATTTTTTTTTAAAATAGACCGGATAAATAGAATTTTTTTTTGGATTCATTAGGTAAGTCTCCCTAAAAACTAATTTGGGACCAATCTACCCGCCTATATCAAAACAAACAAAATACCAATGCTACCCCACACAAACGACATAGTAACTAGCTTCGGTAAAAGTCTTGATTCGATTACAATTCAGTACTACCTCCCTTACATTATTTTCCATTTTGGCAATGAGTGTTGTTATGTATCTATCACTTTATCCGGTTTGAATTATATGACCTTACTTTATGAAACAACCCATCACATAATTCTAGCTCCTACATGTCCCTACAAACAAGCTTTTATTGATTCCATTCCTATCATCTATTCATCTTCCACTTACGACTCCAAACTCTAAAAGAAAACCAACCTTACAAGCAAGAATAAGATGGTCCAACACTTACTTGTAGCACAAGTTATCACACATTAAGAAAACCAAGACCTATATACTTAAAAATTTCATATCATAAAAACCAAATACATCCAAATATCGATAACAAAAGTAAAAAAAATAACACAAATCAAACAAAGAAGACCACTAGAACACCATCACAACACAACCATTACCACACTTTTTTTTTCTTTTTCACATAAGAAAACTTTAATCAGATTCTTTCTTCACTTTCTCCTTATCTTCCTCACTAGCCTTGGGGTGGTACCCAGGAATCTTCTCTTTGATTTTCTCTAAAATACCTTTCTTCTCTGCTGGATGTTCAACATGTGCTGGCTCAACAGGAGCTACGACGACGTGCTCTTCAGGTTTCTTACCTTGTCCAGGAAGTTTCTCTTTGATTTTCTCAATGATTCCTTTCTTCTCAGGCTGTTCACCTTCGATTTTCTCTACAGGGACACTCGTGTCTTCTTCAACCTTCTTTACTTTCTTCTCTTTCTTCTTCTTTTTCTTCTCTTCACCTTCTTTAGCTTCTTCTTCATCACTTGACTGCAAAGTTTAATAAAACAAATCAGCTCAGTTCATCGATCTCAAATCTCAAAAAACTCTGTATCTAATCCGTATTATATACTCATTACATGATCAATTCCGATGGTAAATACTAACTAACTAACTCTGTATCTCAAATCAATCAGCTCATCGATCTCAAATCTCAAAAAACTCTGTATCTAAATCCGTTGTATATATTCATTACATGATCAATTCCGATACTAAATACTAACTAACTCTTCAATTTCGATATCAATTAAAAATCTAACTGTTAAAATTCAAATCTACTAAACTGAAACACCGATCCGATGAATAAGGTAATCAGAAGACAGTTAGTGAGATCTAAGAAAACTTACAGAGCTGGAGCTGCTATCAGATCGATGAAGCTTATCCAACAAGCTAACGTGTTTTTTCTCCTCCTCTTCCTCGACCTTAACCGGCACCGGTTCAGAAACGTGAACCTTCTCCTCGAAGTCAGCGGCGATCAGACCTTCCTGATCGACGGCAACAGGAATAGGTTTCTCTGCTTCATCTTTCTTTTTCAAGAAATCAAACATACCGCGATCTTGAGTTTCTACTTGATCGTTGTTCTTAATTTCCTCAGCCATTGTTGATCGGAAAAGAAACGGAGGTTTAGAGTTGAGTTTATGAAATTATCTTTGGAGGAGTGAGAGAGAGAGTGATGATTGTTGAATGAAATTGTGTTGTGAATGAAGAAGAAGAGAGGGGGGTTTTATAGGGTGGTTACACGGATATTACGCGTTAAAATAGTAAAGGTCCAATTATGGAATCTTATTGGCTTCACTGTCATTTCCACTTTTGTGACCGACATTTTCACTAAAGAAATGGGGTTGATGATTCTTGATAGATTATTTCTTTTGGATAAAATAATTAACTATTTGGCCGGTCCATATCTAAAAAGCTAATCCGTATATATTGCAATTTTTATATACGGGAGAACTAAAATTCAAAAAATATATTAGATAAACTTTATCAGAAACCCATAAACAACGAAAGAACCCAAAAAAACTTTCATCGACAAACTATAAAGAATATAAGATTTATCAAAAGAAAAATGGAATTTAAATGAAAATGTGGAACTATGTTTAAATAGTGGACGTGAGACCATAATAAAATGAAAATACTAGATGAAAGACTTAGGTAAATGCTAAATTCGGGTCCTATATGAAAGACCACGATAAATGCTAAATAAAAGACCAGGATAAAATGTTAGATAAGATATCAGAGTAAATGCTAGATGAGAGGCCATGTTAAGTGCTAAATGAGATACCGTGATAAATATAAGGTGAGAGACCAGAGTAAATGTTGGATGCAAGACCAAGGTAAATACTAGATGAGACATCGAGATAAAATGAAAATGTTAGATGAGAGACCATGAAAAAATCTAGATACGAGACGATGTAAATTTTAGATGAAAGAATGAGGTACATGTTGGGTGCAAGACCATGGTAAATACTAGATGAGAAACTAGGATAAATGCTAGATGAAATATCGGGATAAAATGAAAATGCTAGATGAGAGATCATGAAATTTTTTAGATACGAGACCATGGTAAATGCTAGATGAGAGATTTATATCATTGCTAGATGAGAGACCAGAGTAAAATGAAAATGTAGGTGAGAGATTATGGCGAATATTATATGCGAGACCATAGTAAATGTTAGATGATAAACCATGGTAAATGCTAGATGTCAAACGAGGATAAATTCTAGATGATAGACAATGGTGCATACTCGATGTGAGACCATAGTAAAATTAACTTTATTTTAATTTTGCTCTAAATAATTATTTCATTCTCAAGTATGTTTTATATTTTACATTTAGTTTAAAAATTATAGTTTAGATTTTATTTTTAAATTTATAAAAATCTTACTTAATTTGTCAAGTAAGTAAATAAAATACAAAAAGAAAGAAATAGAAAGAAATGATACAGAGTATCTACAAAATGTTTTTGTTGAAAAATGCATTGAATAAATATAAAAATGGCTTTTGTAAATACTTAGGATATATAACTTTAAGAGTGACATAAAAAACCATGAGCGGGAAATAAAATAATGAAAGACTAATCCTAACAAGACCAAACCAATACGGAAAAAAAATAAACCAAAAGATCAATGACACTAAACAATAAAGTCCAAGATCAAGCAAACAAACACAACAAATCAGCTATGAAGAAGTGACTGCAAACAACAAAAGCAAACAAATTTAAGCTTGGACTAAAGGGGTTTAGTATGCCAGAAAAACCAAGGAATCTGAACTGTAACTAAGAAAGCATGCGCTACAATACCGACGAGGCAAGTGAAGAAGATACTTGCTTTTATCATTTCTCTTTCTCAAGACGTTGTAATCAATCATATCAATACAGACACGCCATAGGTGGTGTAAACTAGAGGGAGGCCAATTAGATACCTCTTGAGTCTATTAAGTGTATTAAGTGTTAGAATATTCAGTGTATTAAGTTTCCTTATATAGGCCTCTAAGTTCTCTATATATTGAGAGCCTTACTATTGAGTTATCATCTCTAATGCATCAATAAAATAAAAATGAACATTTTCTAAATAAACACAAAACCCTAACCACTTCCTGCGGCTACTTCTCTCTTTGTTTTTTAACATGGTATCAGAGCATGTGTGATTCTGGGAATTCTGAACATCCTCAAAAAAGATGGCTGGCAATGAAGTCGTGGTCAGTCAAGTCCCTGATGAATTAACAATGCAGATTGTTGCCATTCTGAGAAATGGTCTCGGAACACAACAACAAACAACTAACCCCAAGAATTTGTCCCTATGGATTAAACTCGATGGTGACAACTATGCCCTATGGGAAAACCTGATGAAGAAAGAAATTGTAGGAAGGGGGAGAGGTTCTCACATTACAGGGGAGTCGACACCTCCATCCAAAACTGACAAAACATATACAAGGTGGGAACAAGATGATCAATGTGTTTTCACATAGATTATCCAGAATCTTGAATCCAGCTTGGTGAATAATGTCTCGCAATATCCCACTGCAAAAGCCCTCTGGGATGGGTTAGCGACCACATACGGTTCTGGCACAGATTTGTTACAGGTGTTTAACCTCCATAAGAGAGAAAATTCATTAAGGCAAGGGTCCGATACACTACAAGACTTGTGGAACAAACTGGAGAACATCTGGATATCTATAGATAGGCGAGATCCGAACCCTATGAAAGACCCAGAATACATTCACATCTACAATAAGAAGACTCAAGAACAAAGACTCTATCAATTGCTAATGGCGATTAATGACAAGCTGGAACGAGTCAAGAGAGATATCCTGAAAAAGGATCATCTTCCTTTCGTGGTAACAGCATATGCTACAATATGAAGGGAAGTGGCCAGGCTTAATATACTAAAATCAAGTTCTTCTGATAGTGACTCGATTGAAATTGGAATGGGTTTGGCTGCTAAAGATTCTACACAGAGGTTTAAATTCTGATCCAAATAGAAAGAAGATAAATCCAAGTTGTATTGCACTCATTGTGGGATGAAGAAACACACTAAAGAGACATGTTTACAGCTGGTTGGCTATCCAGAATGGTGGGAGGACGGTCCTAAGGAGAAAAATAACCAGCGTTTCAGATCTAATGTCAAACGGGCTTTGTCTACAAGTGGCGGTGAAGATCCGACTAAAAATGAGCAAGGAAGTGGCACTGGTTTTGGAGGAATGACGGCGAACTCCTATTAAAAACTTGGAGGTAAAGGGTTTGAGAAATCAATGAATTAGATCTTTGATTGCAGGGCTACGGACACTATGTCTTATGATCCTAAAGACTTTGGTGACATGTCATCTCCAAACAAGTCCCATATTGAAACTGCTAGTGGAGAAATTTGTGAAGTCAAAGGGGGAGGTTCAATTATTTTTTCGGAAAAAATAGAAATTAAAAACTGCCTCTACATTCCTTCACTATCCTTAAATTTATTATCTGTTAGTCAAGTGACAAAACAACTCAACTGTGTGGTTCTTATATATCCATTTTTTTGCATTTTACAGGACATTCGTACGAAGGAGATCATTGGGTGATGTACTGAACATGGAGGTCTCTATTATGTTGATGAGGTAGTTTATAAGGGATATGCCATCCTTGCTCACGGAACAATCGAAAGGAAACTTTGGTTACGGCACCGACGACTTGGTTATCCTTCTTTTAGCTATCTTAAGAGTTTGTTTCCTAGTTTTTTTTGAATAATTCCATTCATGAGAAATGTGAAACCTGCATTCTTGTAAAATATCGTATGGTCTTATTTAATCAAAGTAATACTAGAGTTGATTATGCTTTTTTGCTAATCCATTCTGATGTTTGGGGTCCAACACCAAATTCCACTAACAATCAAATCAGATACTTTGTTTTATTTGTGGATGATTTCTCAAGAATGACTTGGATATACTTCATGAAACATAAATCGGAAGTACCAGAAATATTTGTTTGTTTTTACAAAATGATTTTGACTCAATTTGAAAAAAAAATGATTCTCCGTTCTGATAATGGAATAGAGTTTGTCAACCAAAAAATGCATAATTTTTTCAAAACAAATGGTTTTATCCATCAAACCACTTGTCCAAACACACCTCAACAAAACGGTAGTTCAGAACGAAAAAATCGTACTTTACTTGAAAAAACTCGTGCTATTATGATTGAATCTAGAGTTCCTCATTCTCTTTGGCCAGAAGCTCTTGCTACAGCCACGTATCTTGCAAATCGTCTACCAACCCGATGTCTAGGAAATAAAACTCCATTACAAGGGCTTGCCACCCAAGTTACAATTCCATTTGTTATGACTTTACCACCTCGTGTCTTTGGTTGTTCGGTGTTTGTTCATATCCCTAAAACTATTCAAAACAAACTTAATTCGTGTGTTGAAAAGTGTGTATTCGTTGGGTATGGTGTCCATCAAATGGGCTATCGGTGTTACAATCTGGTTACTCGTCGAATCCATGTCACCATGGACTGTGAATTATTAGAATCCGATTATTTTTTTAACCACCAATCTCGTACTCAGGGGGAGAAAGTAAGTGAATCACTCGACTGGTTGGTATATGAAAGTTACTTTGAGGATGTGTTGACAGGTTCGGTAGATGTCGCCACTGAGCACGCCTTTTCCAACATAAATGAGACTGACGAGGCAGTTCTTACCACCAATAATTCTCCCGAAAACAATGTCCAACAAGAAATAAATTTCATGGATACTACCAGCGAATCAGCCTAAGAAAATGTCCATCAAGAGGTAAACAATTTACAATGTCATAATTCATAAAATGCTACTGACCATGACATTTCAGGAAGTTCATTTGTTGAAACTCAAACTCTCGTTCTTCCCCCAAGAAAAAATAGAGGAGTTCCTCCTGACCGGTATTCACCGGAACACGTTCCTCGTGCTTCTACATATCCGGTAAAAACGGACATGAAAGGAATGGCGAAGATTGCAAAGGCGTTTTCACCTACTATTCTCTCTGAACAAATCCCTAAAACAGCTCAAGAAGCTAAGAAGATGACTGAATGGCATGAGGCAATGAATACCGAAATGGAAGCTCTAAAAAGGAATGATATATGGGAGAATTGTGTGTTACCACAAGGGAAGAAAGCAGCCGGGTGTAGATGGGTGTTTAATATAAAATAAAAATCTGATGGCACCATTGAGCGACACAAGGCAAGATTGGTTGCCAAATGATATACAAAAACATATGGTATAGAGTACTTTGAAACGTTCTCCCCGGTTGTAAAGATTGACACTATCAGAGTTTTACTTTCAATAGCCACGAATAAAGATTGGCCTCTTCATCAATTTGATGTAAATAATGCTTTCTTACATGGATACTTGGAAGAAGAGGTATATATGGAACCCCCACCGGGGTTCTCTGATGGTTTTCAAGAAAATGAGGTATGTAAACTGAAAAAGGCATTATATGGGCTCAAACAGTCTCCTCGTGCTTGGTTTGGGAGATTTACAATAACAATGGAGCAGTATAGCTACACACAGAGTAATGGGGATCATACATTGTTTTACAAAAAGAGAGGAGAATTAGTCACTTGTCTTATAATATATGTCGATGATATGATTATAACGGGGAATGACGAAGAAGAAATTAGTTCTCTTAGGAAAAACCTCTTCAAGGAGTTCGAAATGAAAGACCTTGGGGGATTGAAGTATTTCCTAGGAATCAAGGTTCTTAGGTCAATAAGAGGGATTTATATCTCCCAACGGAAATATATATTGGATTTGTTAGCTGAAGTTGGCATGGCGGATTGCAAACCAAATGATACTCCTATGGGTGTGAATCACAAACTAAAGATAATTGAATGGGCCAGACTAGCGAGTAAAGAAAGGTACCAAAGGTTAGTGGGAAAATTGATTTACCTGGCTCACACTCGACCCGACATTGCATAGGCGGTGGGAGTAGTTAGCCAGTTCATGCATCATCCTCATGAACACCATATGGAGACATTAATGAGGATTATTCGATATCTCAAAGGCACACCGGGAAGAGGCATAATTTTTAATAAAAATAGACACCTTGATGTTGAAGTATTCACAGATGCTGATTGGGGAGGGAATCCTAACAACAATTGATCAACTGCTGGCTACTTTACTCTTCTTGGAGGTAACTTGGTGACTTAGAGGAGTAAAAAACAGAAAGTAGTATCACTGTCAAGTGCTGAATCAGAATTTAGAGAAATCGTTAATGGGATTACCGAGATACTTTGGCTAAAAAAGATAATGAAAGAAATCGGGTCCCCCTCTGAAGTGTCCAACTCAGTTAATGTAGGATAATAAAGCTGCGATTAAGATTTCAGAGAACCCGGTACAACACGATAGAACAAAGCACGTTGAAATAGATAAGCACTTCATAAAAGACAAGATTGAAGATGAGACAGTTGAACTTTCGTTTGTTAGATCTGAAGACCAAATAGCAGACATCCTGACAAAAGCGGTTGCTGCAAGAACATTCGAATCAGTTTTATCCAAGTTGGGTATTGGTGATCCCACTACACAACTTGAGAGGGAGTGTTAGAATATTCAGTGTATTAAGTTTCCTTGTATATGCATCTAAGTTCTCTATATATTGAGAGCCTTACTATTGAGTTATCATCTCTAATGCATCAATAAAACAAAAAGAAACATTTTCTAATAAACACAAAACCCTAGCCGCTTCATACGGCTACTTCTCTCTTTATTTTTTAACACCAAGCTTGGAGCTCGTGTAACCCCAAATGCTATAAGTAAAATTGCAGTTATAGATGATATGACTGATAGCTTTAGAGACAGATTTGCATAAGATACAATTTGGGAGGGTTTCCAAAATCCAACTCAGAACCTCATCGTATGTGGACAACTTGTTCTAGATTGCAAGCCAAAAGATGAAAGGGTGACGTGGAGTATTAAATTTATGTCATACTAATAGTGTCCATCGACACAGTGGATGAGGGTATAAATGACATTGTAAGTGTCCTTGATAGTGAACTTGGTGATTCATTAATATCAATCCAGTAATGGACGTCGTTGTAGATGATGTTGGGATGAGGGAGGGAGATGATGATGATGTTAATCTCTTAGAGATTGTTATGATTTATAACACCTGCATATCTAATATAAGTTGACAAGTTCCGTATCCATGGCATATAATATCTATAACTTTAAGATTTTGTCCTACATTGAATCATAAATAATATAATATCCGTAATGGATTACAAGAGAAAAAGGAAAAAGGAAAAAGACAAAGATTAGAAAACAACATGTTATATCTGTTATCGATCGACGCCCTACATAATTTATTATTAAAAACATTCATTAATTACTTTTATTTATTTAAAAAAATGATTAAATTAAATGTATACTATTATAAAAATGAATAATAATAAATTAATGCTTGGGTTGATGCCATTATCAATAAATAAAAGTAGTATTATCAATAAATAAAAGTTAATTTAATACATCTAAAATTTTAAAATAAACAATAAATCCTTATATTGTAGTAAAATTTATGGTTCGATATATAACTATTAATAAGTAGAATTAGAACTTTTATCTATCCGATTTGGTTTGAATTTGATTTTTTTTTTTAAATTACATGGTTAAATTATTAGTTTTATTTGTCTGATATCAAGTTGTGTTTAAACTTGGCTACGTGGACCGGTCGATGACATTATTAGATAATTTTCGAATAATATTGGACTGATTAAAAAAAACTAATGAACTCAAAATGTAAGTAATTAAAAATATATTTTAAAAATAATAATTTGTTGGATTATCTTTAATTGGTTAGATGGATTTGAATGTTAGTTAGGCTGTTGAATATCAGTTAGTTGAGTTTAGTGTTGTGGCTACCCTTTATAAAAGAAATGTGTGTGTGTGTTTTCTTTAGAATACCTTGAATAATACAGTTCTTTACAGTTCTTGAATACAAAATACCTTGAACTGGTATCAGAGTGTAGAACGTGATGGAGATAGACTCAACATCGACAACATTATCGTTGTTGCGATGACCATCCTCGATTAAAATTCTGATGTTGACTTCGACAAATTACACCGTGTGGGCAATGCTGATGAAAGTAGTGTTGAAGGTTCACAAAGTGTGGAAGATTATTGAACTATGAGGAAATGATCTAGAGAAAAACAACTTTCCAATAACCTTGGTATTCCAATCGATATCTGAATTACTAATCCTATAGATTGGAGAACAAGAAACGGCAAACGATATGTGAGAAGCAATTAAAACTCGACACGTGGGAGAAAACTGTATCAGAGAGGCTCGATTACAGATGTTGAATGCTGAATTTGACAGGATGATGATAAAAGATTCAGACAATATCAATGACTTTGCAAGAAACTGGTGAAGAAGTTTCTGAAAATTCTACTGAGACACAAGTTTATACATATAATCGCTTCACTTGAACAAGTTTTGACCTTAACACAATGGGATTTGAAGACATTTTTCGAAGATTAAAGATATATAAAGAGGGTATAAGAGAATACACGCGTATATATGAACAAGGTAAGCTTATGTATGTGAACTCAGATATACATGACTTTAGCGACAGTTACATAGAAACCGCGAAGAGGAAGAGCGGGTCGCGGTCGCGACCGTGGAAGATATAACGACCAAACCATCGATAATAAGCAATCAAAAGAAAAACAACAAACGGATCACTCTAAGGTTGTGTGTTATCGATGCGATAAAAACGTTATTTTATGAGATTATGTCGTGGGAGATTATAAAAATAGGAAGCTAATGTGGTTGAGATACAAGAAGCATATATTGCATTGTATATTCATGAAGTAGTGTTACTGTACAAGGAAAAAATGAAATCGAGTAAGCTTGAACCGATTGCAAGAGATGATTGAATCTTGTACTTGGATAACAGAACAAACAATCATATGATAGGTAACAAATCATTCTTTGCCGAGTTAAATAAACGACTCATAAGAATAGTGAAACTTATTGCTGAAACGAGTGTGGAGATAGCTGGTAGAAGAAAAAATATGTTTGTTTGTAGCTTTTGTGAGAAAAAGGTCATTAAAGGACATATATTATATACCTGATGTCAAACAGATAATAGCGAGCCTTAGGAAAGCTACAAAAAACGGATATGAAGTGCGAATGAATGAGGATTATTTTACACGTCCCAATCCATATGAGAAGGTATTAGTTAATGTAACGAGAACTTCCAATCTATTTTATGGATAGGCTGCGATTTTCAACTGATTTGCTCACACTCTGCAGCATATCTTGATCACAGTTTGCAGCATATCTTGATCATAATAATGTAAATTAGTTTAAAAGTAATTGAATAGTTGGGAATATTACCAACTTGATAGGTGTCCTTGTGGCGTGGTCTATCGCTTTCAGTTTAGGAAGCAGTGGGTTGTGGTTTGTTATGGACGTGCCGTCGACATCAATGACGAGCAACGTCCAATGGTTTATCTGGTCCTTTGTCTCGGTGCATATTGGAATAATGATGATGTTGGGGTCTTTAGGCGCTTTGCTAAAATCTGCGTCCACCAAATTTATTACTTCCCAGCCTGATTCCAATTGATGATGCATCCAAGCGAGAGTACATTACGATGAGAACATTTTCTGAAACTTTGAAATTTACCTTAGCTAAACTTACCGCAGTCAATCCTGAAATCAGCACGGTGTCATGTAACACTCCTTCGAATTTTTTGCATGGAACTTTGAAGTCTGTTTCTTCAAGCATCTTTCGAATCCAAGCGTCGATAACCTAAGAAAAGAGTTGTTTATTTAAAAAGATAATTGGTTGACAGTTGGATACCTTTACATCTAGCTCCAGTTCTAAAGGTAGTGCCATCGCATCACTGACTTGCACTCTAATTCTGTATGTAAATTTGGACTCTGGTAACTGCCATACTACTGGATCAGGGGTGTCACTCTCATAGGCTTTAACTAACTGTATTTTGCGGTATTCTCCGACATCGAGACGGTCAGTTACTTTTGTTTTCTTTGGTCAGCCGCTGTATTTTACTTTTGGCGGTTCCCGTTCTGTTATAACAAACTCTTCTTCTTCCTCTGCCACTGGAGGTTGTGTTGGTGTCAGTAGATTAAAATTTGGCTCCTATGTTTCTTTACTTGGCTTGAGCTTAATAAATAACAAAAATCAAAAGAGCGTGTTAGTCATTATAATGTTAACGACCCCAAATAGTTTGCATGCTAACATACAGAATTTTTGGTTCTAGCTGAATACATTACAGGGTATCTATCAGGATAGCATGCGAACCGATCTAGGTTTCACTGAACAGTTCGCATGCTATCCTGAAATTCATTTGTAAATATGTCCAAATAGATCCACACAGTTCTCATGGTATGATGCGAAATCATTATAAATAGCCCTTACCATACGGTCAGTGACAACCAATGTCGTTGACTTATTTAGCATATGATCTGGATCGTGCCGGCAGAAATCATTAAAGTCATCCTCTGACATGTTCTCCAAAGACCGTTGTATTACACAATCGTAATTTACATTATCAATTTCATTTTAAAATGTCTATGAAACTTGAGTGTAAATACCATCAGCAAAAGCATCGGGTAAACCTACTGTGTTATCGTTTGATTCTGGAGCTCTCGGTTGATTTTTTACTGGTGCTACAATTTCACGTTGGCTTAGCAATTTCGACTTTGCGCACACCACTGCTGGTTTTTGAGGTGCATCTTCATATGTGGTGTTGTCTTCTAAGGATGGTCGTTCATGGCTGAGTAGTTCTATCTTCTCACAGGGATGGACATGTTCTGACTCTTGCGGCGCTATCTCTTGTGTTAGCCTCTCTCTCTTTGTCAAGGCTATTTGTTGCTACTGTTGTTGTTCTTGTTGCTGTTGTTGTTGAACTTGTTGTTGTTGCTGTTGCTGTTTGTGTTGTTGGTGTTGTTGGTGTTCAACTTGTTGTTATTGCTGTTGTTGTTGGTTGTGAACTTGTTGTTGTTGATGTTGTTGATGTTGAACTAGTTGTTGTTATTGTTGTTGTTGTTGTTGTCTGTCGGTCTCCTGTTTCATACAAATTCCCAAATAAAAAGTTGGAATGGTTAAGCATAATATAATCATAGTTGCAAACGATTCACATGCTGACCTGATATTTGTTTGGTCCACCTCAAACAGTTTGCAGCTCAGCATGCGAAATGTAAAATAACCAACCAACTAGAGTAAAACACAATTCACAATATACGATGCGAATTGTTCGTTCAGGACTACACCACAATCCTGATATTTGTTTGATATCATCATATCACAGGGATACATTGTTTGAATAATTATACAACAGTAAATATTATTATTGAAACAATTTTATCACAACAAATAAATAAGATATTTGAATCTTAGTGAACTTTTGATCCACTTACATCTTCTAGGCTATCTGGGTCTGCCACTTCTTTCTCATGATCTTGTATCTCCTTTGCTCCGTGAAGTACGAGCTGTTGGTCATTCGGAGGAGACTCGTGTCTTTCTTTCTCCGTCTGTGTCTCTGTGGTGTCCATCTCAGTGGACACCAACGACTCTTCTTGCATCCTTGCATATGGTACCGGTATGGGTGAATAGTTCCCATCATCATCAGCATCGTGGTGATCAGCATCAGACACAGATGCCTGCAATTCAGTGGATGCTGCTCTATCTGGAAACGCTGGTACCTTCTCAACTACTGGGCTTTCAATATGCAAAATTGGCTGAGAGATAGCGTTGTGGAGTTGTTGTGCTTCGAGATCCGTTATCTTCCGTTTCAATTATTCCAGCTGAAAAAATGATAGCAGACGTTTTATAAACATATTAAGGGCTGATTATAACGATTATTTAAGGCTCAATTTCATACTTACTTCTCTAGCCTGTTTTTCTATCTTTCTCTCGTACTTGTTCTTGTTGGCATATGTCTTCGAACACTTTGATTCAGCAAGAATTGCAGACTTCTTTGGAGTAGGGGCTCTGCGTTTGAGTACATAATCACCGATTGTTTCACTCATACTGGTTGTGCCCTCGTCGTCGGGCTCCTGCCTGGATGTGCCTATCGATGGTGGTGGAATCGTTAGCTTAGGTAGTCTTGGTGGTGGAATCGTTGGCTCGGGGAGTCTTGATTGTTGGGGTCTAGGAGATATCACCTGATTCGTTTCTTTCTGTTTCTGTGATGCTTGTCTCCTTGGTTTTAGGGCTGTGCTTTTCTTCATCTTCCTTGGTCTTTCTTCCGGTGAAATAGATTCCTCATCTGCATCTCTACTATATACTTTTTCTCCGAAAGCTTCGCTTTCAGCCTCGGTAACACATAATGAACCTTGGAAAACCTACCAATAGAGGCACATGTAAGTAAATAGATGCAATCGGGTTGTTTTGAAAGTATGAAGGTGTAGACAAATAAATTGTTTTTTACAAACAGTTCGCATTATATGCTGCAAAAATGTGTGAATTCTATCCATGTTAGAGTTGCATACAACTCGCACCCTGAGCTGCGAATTATGTGTAAACAATATGCTGCGAACTGTGTGGAAACAATAAACTGCGAACTAAGTACTCATCTCAGGTTGCGAAATGATTGATGCATTGTTATGAAACAAATTGTTTTTTACAAACAATTCGCATTATATGCTGCGAAATGTGTGAATTCTATCATATTAGAGTTGCATACAACTCGCACCTTGAGCTGTGAATTGTGTGTAAACAATATGTTGCAAACTGTGTGAAAACAATAAGTTGCGAACTAAGTACTCATCTCAGGCTGCGAAATGATTGATGCATTATTCTGAAACAAATTGTTTTTTTACAAAGAGTTCGCATTATATGCTGCGAAATGTGTGAAATTCTATCCATGTTAGAATTGCATACAACTCGCACCCTGAGCTGCGAATTTTGTGTAAACAATATAATGCGAACTGTATGGAAAATAATAAGTTGCGAACTAAGTACTCATCATAGGCTGCGAAATGTTTGATGCATTGTTCTAATATAACACCAATCAAAACGCACGATATGCTGCGAACTGTTTGCACCCCCAATTCAATACCTATATAAAGCTCATACCTGATCATCTTCCAGGTTGGGTATTTTAAGAAGCAGCGCCACAGTTACTGATTGGCACTCTAATCCCAACCATTTGAAAAAACCTTGGTATCAAGGTTGGCTTCGCTACCTCGAGGCCGATTGTTGTGTGCTCCATGAAAAAAAGGGTGCATGGGGACGTGTTTTGTCATCAAGATAATCTGTACATAACTATATTTTATACTGAATAGATCAATCTTACAATTAGAAGGGCGACGCAGCCGATGACTCTATCAGGTTTTTCGATTGCTAAGCAACTTCTGATAGACTGTCGAAGCTTGTACAGTATTGATCCGGACCAATCGTAATTGTTTATTTTGCTGAGGTCTTCAACATAATAAACCGTGCTCCAACCCAGGAGATCGCCAGATACGGAATAGAATAGGGTGGAGCACAAAAACAATATCAACAGCCTCGCAACGTCTTCCAACTCATGCTCCCCCCCTTCGCTTATGGCTTTTTCTATACCTGCCTGTAAAACCAACGACAACAGGCTATGTTATAAAAGTACAGCATCCTGCTTTATGAGATGAAGTTAGTTTTACACGTACCTTTATAATGGCATTCGTTATTGTTTTAGTATTAGTCGGTGCTACTTTCCTACCAATTTTACCCATGAAGTATTTCTTCATCATCCTCGTCGGGCGCGTATTTGTTGTCAAATGCTCCGGTTTTCGTTAACCGCATTTTCTTCGTGCCATGCTTCATCCCGAATATGACCTTCACATCGTCTTCACTTAGCTTTATAAACTTTGAGCCAATATGGAAGGTATCTCTATCAACAAAGAACCTCTCCACGAGATACTAAATGATCGAGTAAAATTTCTTCTTTGGCAGCTCTGCCTCATTACGGATGTCGAAAGCCGTTTTCAAAAGCATGTATGATGGTGTGTTTCTTGCAGCTTCAATGTGGGCACGGGTAATACGGTTCTCTTTAAGAAGCTTCAGAAGGCTCACCAACCCAGATTTGTAATAGCTTGGTTTTGTTGTCATACTTCCTGCACAAACACAAATGAGTTGGAGTGTCACATACGTCGCCTCACAAGCTGCGAATTTCATATCTTATCAGTTAAAGTGTCGCATGATTCGCATAACAAGCTGCGAATTGCTTATATATTAGTAGAATTTTTACAAGCAATTCGCATGCTGGCATGCGAATTCTTTGTAAATACAAGCTACGAAAGGCATGACATAAGCATTCAATCGAGGTGCGAATTGCTATGAAATATAAATAGATATGAAGCTGTGAATTGCTTGTATACTGGGTGATAAAGATGCGAATTGTACTACATCGCACACGTACAGGCTGCGAACTGTTCTATTTTTTACATGCACGTTGCAGGGATCTGAGAAATATGGAAACAACACCAAAATCAACAATCAACCACCTAATGCACATCTAACATACATCACAATTCTCAGGAAAGTATTAACATTATATGCAACCAAACTTCTACCCTGGGTTCGACGATAAACCCAGAAACTGACCAACTATCGTCACTAAATACTTCATTCCGGTATAAAAAGCAACGCCTATCGTGAAATAACAGAAAATAGTGGTTCGAAGTCGTCAAAAACGCAAAAAAAAATACACTTTCCACGATAATGCATACCTGTTTACTTCTGAACAGTGTCCTATTCACCGGTCGGAGACGACTTCACGGTAACTTTGTCGAACAGAAGGTGGTTACTCGTTGAACTGAATAAAAGAAGGTGACCGGTGCGATTGCGTTGATGGTGCGAACGACGACTGATTTTGAACGGTGAGAAGCTGTAGGAGTTTTGGGTTTGAGAGAGAGAGAGAGTATCACGAAGTCAAACGGTTTTCTGGTGGTTTCTAAAATTAGACGTGTTTGAATTTGTTTAGGGTGATGAGAAATGGGAAAAAGTGGGTTTGAAGTGGAAAATGGGTATATATAGTCGAGGGATAATTTTGTCCAATTTTTTACTCGAGGTACTAAGTAGCACTATCCAAAATTTGGATACTACCGTGCAATAAGATACTTGAGTGGATATTTACTAGTACTTTTCTCTTTATTATTTACGATTGATATTTATTTAAATTTTTAATAAGTTTTATTTGCTTTCTAAATATATAAATTTATTTAAAAGATTATAACCTTTTTTAATATATTCTATTCGTTAAATATCTGTTAATTTTAAATATAATAAAATGTAAATAATAATGAAACTATTAAAAACAAAATAATTAATACATAAATAATAATAAATAAAAAACAAATGAAATTACGTTATAATTATAATGAAATTTTAGTATTAATAAAATAATTATATATTATGTATTAAGTTTTTAATACTAAAATAGTTTTAAAAGAATTTTAAAGAAAAATATCGGATTCGAAACCAATCACATATAAGCGAGTGTGTACGTGTCAATACTGAATATAAACGGTCAAAAAGTTCTAAAAGAAAAATCAAGAACAAAAGAAAGAGAGACACGCTGTAAGAGTACTAATGACCAATAAAAGGCATACACGCGTAAATAAATAATGGGTTGTACAATGGACCCCAGTGGGACCCTCATATGTCGGCTGGAATGATGGATACATAGTGGGAAGTGTGACCATCTGAGCCACTGAACGTTAGCCACGTGTCTCAATTATTGTTTTTTGAGATTTGTGAATTGGTGGCTCCACTTCGCATACATTGATTTTTTGTTTAAAATAAAATAAACATAGTGTAAAATATATATTTTTTTTTATTTAAGACATGCTAAATTAAAATTATACTCTCTCCAAATTTTTTTTCTTTCTAAAATTAGACTCGTACTAATTTTTTTTTCTAAAATTGGATTCGTAACAAGTTTTTTTTTAAGAGATCCGCAGCCGCTACTCAACAAGTTTGCAGAGGGTAAACCCTCAGTCTCACACAATAGTCTCCAAACCATCCAAACCAACGATAGGTAAATTATTTCTTTTGAGGGAATCCGCAGCTGCTATTCAGCGAGGACGCACAAAGTAAATTCGTAAACCCTCGGTCTGACGCAATAACCTGCAAACCAACGTCAAAAAGTAAACCACATAAGATGACAAACTCAACCAAAAAAACGTTTATAAAAAATTCGAATACATGCTCTTTGATTGCGAGTCTGCTTTACTCTACTATCATTTTTCGTACCAAATCTGATTGATTGAGCTTCGAAATTTGGATTTTCAAATTTAAATTTGAAGAAAGCCTAGAGTTACATACTTAATAATTCTAGAATATTCTCATTGTTGATTAACACGCCAAAAATATCCACGTGTATTTAAATATTTGAGAAAGTAAATAAATAATTTATTCTTGCTGAATAATACATATAAAAACACAAAATGAGAGACTTAACAATTAATTTTTATCACGAACATGTTTTACTCTATCAATTTGGCTATCTTTTTTCGTACCAAATATTGTGTTACACACCTCGTAGTTTTAGAATACTTTTTTTTGAATAACACATCAAAAATATCGACGTGTATTTAAATATCGAGAAAATAAATAAATAATTTATATTTGTCGAATAACTATACATATAACGTGTGTGCGCGATGAATACGTACATGATCGGTTTTGCGAAATCAATAGATATTTATTATTATATATTCTCGATCAAAACGTACAAAAGAAATACATGTCGGTATTTTTGAGATCTGTACCAAAAGAAATATTCCCGAAAATATTTAATATCGATGTGAAAATATAAACAAAAATGATGCTTAACTTATCTGAGGAGATTAGGACAGGGAACAGAAGGTCGGTTTGGCAACATTTGCCGATAAATAATTGTAGTGTTCGATTTCGCCACGTGGCCACTTAATTGGAGTAGGCAATGACGTGTGGGATTTAAATTTTCAACAAACTTGAAAGTTTGAAAATGTGGTTTATTGAACGGACGGCTCGATTAGCTAGGGAATATTCTGATGATCGCCTTTATTGAAATTTTGAAATTGATTTTTTTTTTTACAATCAACCCTCCACTCCACGAATGTTTTTTTAAGAGTGATTTTTGGATTTTAAAATACATGGTTAGCTAGAATAAATTAGAGGGTTAGATTTTTTTATTTTTTAATCCTCCAACATGAACTATTAATAAATAACGTATATTTTATTATTATTAATAAAATTTTAAATTAAAGTATTCCTTCCGTCCCAAAATACTTGTCGTTCTAGGAAATATTTTTTGTCCCACAATATTAGTCGTTTAAAGTTTCTTCACCAATATTAAGAAAAGTAATAATGACTTTGAAAGAATAAAAGAAAATAAATTTAATTGGTGGAGTTAATAACTTATACAGAAAGTTAACTATTTAATTGGTTCAAAGTGGAATACATGTAATAATGCTGCATTGGAAAACGAGAACGACATATATTATGAGACAAAAAATCTCTTTTAGAAAGACACATATTATGAGACAGAGGGAATACTAATTAGACTCTTTTTTTGTACTTTTATGAAAAAGAGGTCTGATTATGACATTCCTTAAAACCCGTGCATAACCTTAAAACGACATGAATACTAATTAGACTCTTTTTTTTGTACTTTTATGAAAAAGAGGTCTGATTATGACATTCCTTAAAACCCGTGCATAACCTTAAAACGACATGTATTTTGGGAAAGAGAGAATATGTTATTAGAACTATGTCTATTAAAAATATATCTAATGTTTAAAAAATACGTATTATATATATATATATATATATATATATATATATATATATATATATATATATATATATATATATATATATTGAAAGCTTAGATACGTATGATTTTTGAGTTGTAAAACGATTTTTCATTACAAACATATTTCATTCGTTTGTTATTTTTATATATTATGTTTGAAAAATAAAATTTTCTCCATTTTTTTTTGTTTTTAACGATTTAGGTTTCCAATTAAAGTATTTTTTTTATTGATTTAGGTTTTCAATCCATTAAGCTCCGATTTAGGTTTTCTAGATTATCTATCGTGGATATTGCGGAGCAAAAGAACAAACTCCACCAAAAGACGACAATGACATCGATGATTTTACTGAATGTTTTTTAGACACAAATCAAATTCAAAGATTATGAAACCGATACAACTAATATAAAAAAATAAAAGAAACATTTTTTAAGAATAACAGTCTGAGTTCTCATTGAGATAAAAAAGATTCACGTCATTTGAGTAGCCATAAATAGGTTGAGTCTTCAATTGCAGTCATAAAATGCATATTATTATAAATAAGTTGGTCTACTGGTTCAAAGTGGATTTGAATTATATGTTGAATATTAATAATAATGATAATATTCCCCCATAAAATGAATGGAATGCCTCAGAATTTATGTAGCACAATTCTACACAAGTCACAATGTTAAACCAATACTTATATTTTTCTTAATAATGCATCGCAACAACAGAAGTATATCAAAGCTAGCACATGGAGATCCTCCATAATTAGTATATCTTGTTATGTTATTCGTCTACCATACTATAAACAGTGATCATATAAATCAAATTAGTGATAACTAATTACATAAGTTGCGATTCAAGTGTTCATACACTTCTAATGATACGACATCCAATTAAATTTGTAGTTTTTAAAACTTATAAATTGCAAAAAAAAAAGATCAAAACCTTTGAAATATCTAGCACGAAACTTCAACAACACATGACTAAAATTTATTATTGCTGAAAATAAATTGTCTTAAAATTGAATAACCATAAACTTATACTAGCTAATAACTTAAATATTAGATTTTTACTTAAATTAAACCACAAACATAATAAAACAACCCTCAGACAATCCATAATCCAAGGATATGGACACCAAATTAGAAAAAAAAAATCAATTGTGAGATAAGAAAGATCAAATTACGATATGCACAAAGCTTACTCTTGTTATACATCTTCTCGCAAGTGTGGATTTCTTATTCATTATTTCTCCTCTTATCTAACCTTTCTTTTATCGAATCGAAAAAACATACCTGGTTTGACCCGACTGATCTTAACTTGTACGAATACAACGTAGAAAAAGCTCATAGAACAAAATTATACATTCAATGTTATTGTACTAAAGGATAGAAACGTAAGCTCCCATATTGGTAATTTCTTTACTTGAAGCATCACCGCCATGTTCACTTTTGGATATTTGGTATCAGACATACAACATTCCAGATTCGGTGTATGACTTACCATTATCGTAAAAGTTTTTTGATGCTCGGGAGATTTAAAATCCTTTTTAGAAAAGGTTAGTGAGAGAACTACATACAAGGAAATTTAGAAAATTAGGTTTTTAAGTGAAGACCAAGATAGAAAAAAAGTTAAATAAAAATATGGTTATTTTTTTCAATAAAAAAGCAAAACATAATTAAATAAATAAATGTTATGATGTATGTACTAATAATTAGGCATAATAGGCCTCACTAAATAAGAATTTTAATTTTTATCTATCCAATAAAGAAAAGCTCATATTATAACTACATTATATTTTTATTGTATGCGACTCTTCTCATTATAATTTTGTATTTAATAATTTTAATTTTAATTATTTAATTATATTAATTTTTTATATTTAATATTTTTTTTAAATGATTTAATAAATTGTTTTATAAATGAAAAATAAATTTTGTTAACAAATTTGTATATTTAAGTAATAAATATAATATGTTAAAATTATAAATAATTATAAAATTTTAAATAAACATACAAATTTAAGTATTAAATATATTTTCTAGATTTGTTACTAAATTTGTAGAATTTATCAAATTAGGTGATTGCCCAAGATCACAAATCTCTAGAAATGGAAGATGTTATTACACATCAATAGAAGACTACATCAAAATCAGCAAATTAGATCACAAAAATGACTGAATATTCAAATATACACGCTACAAATGACTCTAACAGCAATAACAAAGTTTTGTCCTCGTAAGAAAAAAATTAAACTCGGGTTCAAATGGAGATTGAAATGATGCTTCTGTTTAATCTCACAAAATTACCAAATATGAAGAGCAATTTCATTTATTAAGGAATAATCTTATATTCTATCAACATCCTCACCAAAGTATGGACAATCTCTAACAACAAAATAAAGTACAGTCTTATATGGAAGTAATCAAGACAAAATCCTGCAAGAAAGAGATCATACATGACCACATGCTCACCTCAAATAAAGAAGCATTCAAATATACTAATTTCACAAAACAAGATCAAAATATCACATTTAACAATGCTAAATTTATACTTATAGGAAAATTTAAATCATTTCGTAAAAAAATACATTTCAATGGTGACTTTAATATATTTGTATGAGATCAAAGAAATATATTAATTGAGATATAACAACTAGATGATATAAAGATTATATATAAGATGAATGTTTAGACTATAAGCCAGCATTCCATAAGGGTTCTCAAGTGAGTTACATTTCCAAAGATTTCTTAATATCTTTATAATAAAGATACTATTAACATCATTGATAAGTTTATAGGAAGGCCTTTAAATACATGGGTTCCTGATAGATATATGACAAAATTTAACTGCTGGCATGGATATAAATCGATGTATCCAAGTCTTTCAACAACAAAAATCAGATTAATTTGAGGGTTATGATGGATTTTGGTTGGATATTCCTAATGGTGATAAACCATTATATTTTTTGGACTATTTTCATCTTGGACATAATGTTTCCCAATATATAAAAAAACAAAAAATCCATTGGAAATCAAGACATAGAATCTAACTCAAACATATGACAACCTAAAGACAACAAGAAGCAACAACCATCAAAATTTACTGTAATTTGGACTCCTAAATTAAAATATAATATAGTCAATGATTCTATGAAATATAACACAACACCTTTAATAAAAAACTATATTCCTAATAAAAAAATACTAATAAGATATTAATAAGTAATATTAGTAATGCTAGTAAAGAACCAAATAATTTAATTAAGAACAAACAACCAAATCCAGAAACCGGTGAAAAAGAGGAAAACTAAACACCCGTGGCAAATAACTCAATTACAATAGGGGATTTAAATCCTGAAATAATTAAAGCTATACACTAAATAGAGCTTGAAAATATAATTACCTTCAGCATTGATTCATATGAAATTGTTCAAGTGGATAATTCCCAAAGCGCACCCTTATAGGTAGTATTCTAGCTTCACCAACCTATGGCCACATTGTCAAAGAACATGATTTTTTTTTAAATTAATAGAAAAAAAAATTTAAAGGTAAAACAAAACCTAACAAAGGATCTCTTAACAATAAACCAATGCTCTTTAAAGGGTCAAATAGACAATCTACCTCTAACTATAAATGACCATTAAAATTTTAAATTCGAATGTTACAGGTGTTAGTAGTAAAGACACAATTAGAAAATTAAAATCAATAAAAAGGAACACATAGACTTCCTGACTTTACAGGAACCTATGATATCTGATAACAAACTTGAAGGTATTTTAATAGCACTTAGTTTTCAACTTGGACTTGCAAACTTAAATAACAAAAATTGGATCATCTGGAAGGATAATTTTAAAGTGGATGTTTTGTGTAACCATGAGTTGTTCATCCACCTTAAGGTTCAACATTAAATCTTAACAAAACCTTTATGATAATTGCGGTATAACAAAGTTTTCTAGAACTAATAAGCTACCTCTATGGGGAAATCTTAGAATATTAGCTAACAATGCACTGTAGTGGATTCTTATGGGTGATTTTAACTGCATCACTAAATCTTTAGAAAACAATTTCAGCTCAACATTGTGTATAAGAAGTATTAACGGCTTCAATAACATAATTTTGGTCTATTCATTAGAAGATACATGCTACATCAGCTCTCTATATACTTGGTCAAATATGAGGAAATGGAAAAGGTCGGATAAAGTTCTAATAAATGCTTTAATAAAAAATTATTTTGAAAAAATTCAGGTCAAACATATTGCTTGAACCTACTCATATCATTCTCTATTATGCATAACTATATCTGATAGCTCATATAAACCAAAAAAATATTTTAAGTTCCTCAATTTGTGGAAACTGCACCCAGAATTCACTCAGACTATTGAGGAATCCTAAAACATTCTAATATTTGGTCAAACCTTTACATATTTTTTTGGAAAAAACTTAAAAGACTCAAGATTAAACTAAAGTCATGAAATCTATAAATTTTTGGCAATATCTTTAATGCTCTAGCAAAAGCTGATGAGGAGGTTTTATTTCTTGAAAACAAATATCAAGAAACTTAAACCTTAGAGGACAAGATCAATCTCTCTAAAGCAAATTCAAATCACCTCATTCTCAAGAGAAGAGTCTTATTGGAAACATAAAAGATGTATTAATTGATTAAAAAACAATGATAAAAACACTTTTATTTTTCATAATTTTATTAAGAAAATACCAAAATATAGGATTAAAGAGATCTGGCATGAAGAAAACTTGATTGAAGATCAAAACATTATTGGTGAATTAGTTGTTGATCATTTCAAAGATCTCTTAACATCTTCTAATTCGGTTAAACAATATGAAAATCCTATGAATATCATCCTTAAGCTCATCATTGATTCTGATAACAAATTCCTCTTGGCTACCTTTATAGTAGAATAAATTCACAGAGAAATTAAAGGCCTCACTCTTAATAATGTTGCTATAAATGATGGTTTTAATGCATCTTTCTATCACACATGTTGACCTATCATACATAATAATTTTTGTGTTGTAGTGGTAGATTATTTCTCTTGCGAAATTGGACCTAATGACATATTTTCAACTTCCATTTGTTTAATCCCAAAAATCGATAGCCCTACACACTGGAAAGACTTTAAACCTATTAGTTTATGCTATGTATTCAACAAGATATTATCTAAAATATTAAATGACAGACTGTCAATCATCCTTCCTAAGATCATCTCTAAAGAACAAGGATGATTTTACCATGTATGAAATATCCATGAACATATCATCCTTTTTCAAGAGCATATACATGATCTTAACAAGAAATCTATTGGTGGTAACATTCTCCTAAAAATGGATATGGCTAAGGTATTTGATAAACTATCTCATAGCTTCATCCCAAATGTTACGAAATAATTTGGATTCCACACCAATTTCATAAACTTATCAAGAATGGAATCAAGTCTGACTTCTTCTCTATAATTATTAATGTCTCAAAGGTTACTTTAATGGGTTAAATGATATTTGGTAAGAGGATCCCATTTCCCCCAACCTATTCATCATATCAGAAGAATACCTCGTTCGAGGTATTAACTTGCTATTCAATAGTAATCAGAAAATGAAATATAAAACTAGAAGTGTAATTGGTATAAACTGCCTTACATTTACAGATGACTTTGTCATTTTTTGATAATGATTCTATAAATAATATCAACAAACTAAACAGTTTCTTGAAGCTATACCAAGATATATCAGGGAAATCCATACATAAAGGAAAATCTATCTTATTACTTCTACAATAATTAATCAACACATAATAAGTTCACTTGAATAAGTTATAGGCTTCAAGAATAATACGTTGCCTCTAAACTATTTTGAAATTTCAGTCCACATAAGAAACAAAGTAACTTTCTATGATAACATGGTAAACATAATTAGAACCAGAATTCAAAAGTGAAATTTTAAATCCTTATCTTTTGGGGGTAGATTGGTAGGATCCAATCAATACTAATGGATATCGCTTCCTATTATATCCAATGTTGTATTATATCTAAGACTGTAATAAAGAGGATTGAAAAATTCTTTAATAGATTTAAATGGGGCTCAAAAGAGTCTTCTCATGCTATAATCTATACTAAATGGTCTTCCTTGTGTAAACCTTACAAAGAAGGAAGACTTAATATAAGAATGTTCTATGATATGCAGGATACATGTTCATGTAAACTTTGGTTTAAGATTTTATGAAAATAAATATGTATGGGCTAAATTTATGCATTCAGTATATTGTAATATCATGCATCATCTTAAACTCTAAATAAATTCTAAAATTTCTAAAACTTGGAGAAGGTTAAACTCAATTAAATACATTGTTGACCCTTATATATTCTGAAAACTAGGGAAATGCAATATGTAATTCTGGTTAGACATAAAGTTTAACAATCATCGTTTGATTACTCTCTCAAATGACATTAAAAAATGGATGGTATATTAAAGATAAGGTTAGTAGCTTTTGATTACCCTCTCAAATCACACGAGGCTTGTTCTAGTCAATAACTAAGATCACATATATTGAACCATTTTACATGCTATACCATGCTGTCCAATTTGGCATTTAAGAAACAAATCAATATATGATGCCCAAAATATAACTCCTAAAGCTATACTAGATAAAATATACCACACTATCTCTAGACTAGACAATGCAAACCTGTTTGGAATATGTGTGTCCGGTCCACATATTCCACCTCCGTATATAAGTAAGAACAACACGATCTCAACACTAGTATGATATTGTTCGCTTTGGCACCCGAAGGCCCTCACGGCTTTGCATTTGGTCCACTACCAAAATGCCTCATTCTAGTTGAGATATGTTCTTACTTATATACCGTTGATCCTTCCCATGTTTAACCAATGTGAGATGTGGGAATTTGGTCGCCACCCTAACAAATCCTCCTCTGGAACAAAGTACCACTTAGCCTCCTCTCAATTGACTTTCACCCGCTCACTCTAATCAGAGATTGCTCTATCTGAGCAATAGAGCTTTTACAGCAGATCTATCTACTCACTCGACCATCCTGCGCTTGTTCATTAGCTCCACTATCCACTCCAATCAAGTACCATCGCTTGATAAGTCATGGACACTATGAACTAGGATGTATAGAGTAGATCATTCACCTTGAGCATGAATACTGGTTCATCATGTTCGACCTTCGAGAATATTACCATCATCACGTTCCGTCTGGGCCTGGTGCTCTGATACCACGTGTTGGGAATATGGGGGTCCGGTACGCATATTCCGCCTCCGTATATAAGTAAGAACACAACCAATCTCAACACTGGTATGATATTGTCCGCTTTGGAACCCGAAGGCCCTCACGGCTTTGCATTTGGTCCACTACCAAAATGCCTCATTCTAGTTGAGATATGTTCTTACTTATATACCATTGATCCTTCCCATGTTTAATCGATGTGGGATGTGGGACTTTGGTCGCTACCCTAACAAAACCTATTTAAAAATAAGTAATGGAATGGAGATACAAAGATTGCAAACAAGTTAGAATGTTATTTTCATCTTACTAATACTAATAAGCCCTCAATCCTGAAATGGATACCACCGAGAATAGGTTCAAACTGAACTTGGATGGGTTATGTCTATTAAATAGAGAGACTAGCGGGGGTGGAATTATTATAGGCATCAATCGAGAAGTGATTGCTTTTTATTGTAGGCTTTATGGTAAGAAATCTCCGATAATTTCTAAATGCCAGGCGTTGCTGGATGGTTTTATAATATGCAATAAAAAAGGTCCAAAACAATTGGATATTAAAACTCATTCATCCCTACTAATCGAAATGATGGTCAATGGTATTGCACTAAGGTACTTTAATATAGTAACAAATTGTTATAGGAAAATTGATATCCTCACTTATGACAATTTAGAACTAGAATCAAGTTGAAAATTACATAAAGCCTCTAAAATTCTGTTTCAATTTTCATCAAAATATTGGTCGGTCACCAAATTTTAACACATAAATTTAATGTAATTCTACATAGGTAGTGCTTTTAAAAAAGACTAAACTAAAAGGTTTCTACAAGTGTAAGGTTAATTTTTTAATAAAATATTTTTGTTAGAAAAAGTATAATTTATTAAATTGAAGAGTTCACAATAAGTATATAATTATCTTTTAAATATATTAGTTTTTGTTTTTGTAATATTTTTGTCGAATAGTATATTACTATTTTTTCATATACTAATAAATGATCACTGAATAGGATAGACGAATACTCAAACTTACCACTGTGCAAATATAAAACATTTATATTCGACGGTAAAAAATAACATGATGGATTAAGAATTTAATTATACCGCATCTATTCAACCCCGTTGTCATCCTTAATTAAAGTTTTTTTATTAAAAACACATAATTTTTATTATTATATGTATCAAATTGAAAAAAATGGCATATGAAATGTTGCTTAGTTCTAATGATATATATATATATATCAGTTAAACTCGAGCAAAATATTAATGATATGGTGAATAAAAATATAATTATGGATATACGGTCATATGCAAAGACAAAATAATTTAGAATAAAAGATAAGTATTGTGCTCTAATTATGAGAGCTAAATTTTTATAATCTCTGAAATCCAACTGACCTCTGTTTCTAGTTTGTAGGAACTAAACCCTATAAAAGGTTCCAGTATTTATTTATATGTACAATTATTGAACCGTAGTATACCGTGCAGTATAGGACGATGTTACTGTCGGTTAGTAAACTGATTTTTTTAAAACTAAATTAGGAGGACACACTGCCGGTACATATATTTTTACTGTCAATAAAATACTATATCAGTGATACATAATTTCTATATCATTGGTTTTATTAATATACCGACAATGTAGAATGATTGTGCAACCGGTACATGAGGTGAAAACAATTGAATTTTTAGACAAGATTTCGAAGAATACTGAAAATGTAGATTTTTCTTACTACCAATAAGATACAAATCCTGACTATATATAATTTCTAGACCGCCGATGATACTGATACACTGATGGTACATAATGATTATATCGTCTTTATTTGAAGAAATGATTTTTAGACAAGAACTGGAAGAATGTACTGGCATTACAAATTTTGTACGAACAATAAGATACTAAACTGGTGGTATGTAATTTACATACCGTTGATACAAATATTCAACCGAAGATTTGGGATAATAGTACAACCGATATAGGAGTTGCAAAAAATGACTTTTTAGACAAGAATTTGGATGATGTACTAGCGGTACAAATATTCCATACCGTTAGTAAGATACTACAACGGTAGTACATAATTTACATATTATCGGTATAATTACTCTATCGAACGTATGAAATGATTATTGAAGGATGTACTGGCGGTACAGATATTTTGTACCACCAGTAAGATACTACATCGGTGGTACGTAATTTCCACAATGATGATGCCACTAATATACTGGCAGTATGAAATGATTACACCGATGATACAGTATGTGAAAATCAAATGAACTTATTGACAAGATCTAGGTGTGTATTGCAATTCAGATTTGTTGTACCACTACTAAGATACTAAACGAGCAGTACAATGTGTAATTTTCACACTGCTGGTACAAATATTCTGTCGTCAGTTAAACAGACTGGTATATTCGATCTAGTAGTGTAAAAAATAAAAAAATATGGCTAACTTTTCGTACCACCAGATACAATATCCACAATACATTACAATTAAAATTTTAATCAATATAAGAAACATAACATAAAAAAAGATTATAATCAACATAAGTAATATCATCCACGTACAAAAATATCTGCAACCTCATCATTTGTCTGTGACTAAAAAAGCAACAACATCTAAAAGTTTAATCCAAATACAACTACATTATTCATCAATGTCTAAGAAGATAAAAATACTAAAAATAATTAGAAGTCAATGAGCAATGATATTCATAAAGAGATTCATGAAATTATGTAACTCTTCTTCGTTGTCGTAAAAAAGTCGAAAAATGTTTATCTTTTAAATCACCTATAGTGTAGGTGAGCCACATATTTTTTTGCGTGTTGTTTAGAGACATGGTATTTTGTTTGGCTCAAGGAGCTTCCCATATGTAAAGTCTCAGTGATGGTAAGCGAAGTCTTAGTTTCATCAGTCGTAGAGCTTACTGAGCCAATGAACTTTTAGTACGTGACTATTTCTTTCACGTGATTTTTTTCCTCTTTAAGTATATGATAGAAAGTACCTCGAAGCGGAATCTATTATTTAACTCGGTTTATTAATTAGATTTTGTGTATTAATTATATTTCTATATTAACTAGATTTTTTATATTAGTTAAATATCATATTCATTTGGTCTTTTATATTAGTTAGATTTCTATATTAATTAGATTTTTTTTATATTAATTAGATATCTATATTAGTTATATTTTTTTATTGATTTGACCTTATATATTAATTATATTTCTTATTAAATCGGTATTCTACATTAATTAGATTCCTTAATTAACAAATTAAAAGTTATTGAAATTATCATATAAATAAAAGAAGATATTTTTATGCAAACTCTGAGGAAATTTGTCAACATCCTATTTCGAAAGAGAGAGAAATAACTCTACTTTTTTATGAGATAAGTAAGATTAGACGAAAACACTTAATTGAGGATTTTGTGAATCATGTCATCTTTTTTTTACAAAGATTGATTGAGTTCTTTAAGTTTGATACTGTATCCTACTTATTAATAAAAATGAGTGTTCGTTTCCCATGAATGTAGAATTATTTCCACAACACGAACCACATTAAATATATCTTGTGTGTTTGGTTTTATTAATTCATCTTTTATTTTTTGTTCGTTTTGAATATGGTTAATTGTTAACTTCAAAGGTTCCTTAATCGATACATCGGTTCTTGTCTCGGCCACGTGGTGATTTTTGCCCAACAATCCTAACCTCATTATTTTTGTTCTCGAGCGACCTTCACCTCTTGATGGTTTTCCATGACCTACTACTTTTTTCCTACGATAAAAATAATAAGTTAGTTAAATATAGATAAAAAGATAACATAAGTATAACGTAATATAACATAGGTATAGAAGTACTGTGAATACAACCAATCTATACCAAAAATATTGCTTATATATACCGCCAGTGAAGGAGAACTCACGGTATGTAAGCATCACTATTATACCTTTAATTATATTGACGTTACACGAGTTTTATACTACCAGTGCCGAAGAACATCAACGAACCATAATCGTAAAAACCTTAAACAAGAATACACTCTAACCTAAAATTAACGCCATTATACCATAAAATCATTACCAAATCAATTTAATCCTACATTTGACTCATTAGCCATAACGAAAACATCTATCCATTTGAATTCTACAAAAAATTAAATTTTAACCTGAAGTCTATCTATTAAATCATGACCGGGAAGAAGAAATTACTTCTTTTTCCTTTTCCCATGGATGAAAATGAATGGGAGATGTATCAAAGATGAGTTATTATTTGTTGAGATAATGATGAGTTTTTGAAAATAAGAGATGATTAGTTTGTCGAATAAGAAGATGAGTTTTAGTTTTTGAAAATGGGAGAAGATAGCAAAATGTGGGTGAGTTAGATTTTAAAGGATGAGTATTTGAGCATAAAATGGGAGAACTTAGTTTATTTGTGGGAGAAGTTAAAAATGAGAGAAATTAAGACACAGGTCAATACATTAGCCATACCAATTTTGAAATTTATATTTATCCTAACCAATTTGATGGGTATGATATTTAATGTTTTTTAGAACAGTTGTGATTTTTAAAATATATTATTGGCTAAAAATCCCCATTAGCCCCTATGTTTTGTGTTTGTATAAAACCAGTCATTTATGTTCACTTTGCCTCCCACTGCCCCTTATAATTAGAAATTTACATTATTACCCTCCCACCCGCATATGGGAGTATTGAGAAGCATACATGTGACATTTTGTCTCACTATTGGTCCCCAAAAAATTTAAAACCCTAATTCGAGAAGCACATAGTCATCCTCATAAATCCCTAATTCCAGAACCGCATTCTTTATATTTTTAGGAGACCAATAGTGAGACAAAATATTTATGTTTGGGCTGCCATATGTTAGCTTTTCAATACTCATACGCGTATGGGGATTAATAATGAAAATTTATCAAAGATAGAGGACTAGTGGGAGATAAAAGTGAACATAAAAGACTAGTTTGATACAAACGCAAACCATGAGGGATTAATGGTGATTTTTAACCTATGTTATTATTTGGAGAATAGATTATAGGTTTTTAATCAAGACCAATTAAAATTGAATAAAATGTTGGAAAAATAAAAGATAAGTTTCAAAAGCGAATTGTGAATACAAATATAAGTTTAGATTGTGGTTCCAATGCAAACACATGTGAAATATTAATATTTTTTTGTTATAATTATAAGGGTTAAATATTTATTATATTTAATATGAATTATTACAGAGCTCGGTTTGCAGTATGCCTGGACTCAATATAATGAGATATTCAACTAAGTACTTATATGTACAGTCATCACACCTTGAGATATAAAGAGTTCAGACATGTGTTTACTTAACACGTTCTTACCTCATTAATTCCAGTTAATATATGACATCATGGCTACTTACTATGTAATAAGTGAAACTATTACAACTATTGATGATCGTAAAAACTAATCGAAGGCTATATGGAATTTATTAGATTTTTGAATCAAGTGTAGAGAGATAAAATAGATTTTATCTTCAATATTTTCAAGAAGGAGAATTCAACCAACCCATTAAATGTTGTTTTTTACTATATATATATATATAAGATTTTGAAGATCAATGGGCCAACCAGGCCGAATCCTTTATTCATGTCAATTAGATGGGCTTGGAAGCCCAAGATAAGGTGAAGCAAGCACTCATCTTATTATACTAGGCATACTACTTACTTATTATTACTTTTTGTTAAAAGTCTAAACTTTTCTCTAAGATAAATCCGAATTACTTTATGTATTTCACTTCCAACATAATCTGATCTTATCATCTAGACCATTGACTCTCTCAGAATTATTTCGGGAGAGCTAACATGATTAATGATTTCTGATCGATTTCCAAAGTGAGTCTGGAGGATTTTAAAGCAAAACAGTTGTAACCCAAAGGTCACAACTATACACGGTTAATTTTCCAAGACATGTGTCAGGTGGTAACTGGGCACACTGACCGTTTTTACCATTGGTAATTGTATCTAATCTTAAAAAGTAAAGTAGTTACATTTAATAGCCTTTTCTAATCATTGATGTTGGTTCATCTTGTCTAGTTAAAACACTCAAGTGTGTCTTCCTTACCTATATAAGGATAATTTTTTAATGTTACTATTTCTAGAGTGAGAAATAGTTTAATCTACAATTCTAGATAAAGTAAAGACATAACTTTCAACTTAGATTTCTCTTAAATCATTCTTCTAATATTCTTCAAAGTTTGTATGTTTACGACAATGACTGTATTAATCAAATGAGGTTGGCTCAATCTATTCGAATTGGAGGAAGAAAAAAGGCATGCCAAAATTGTTGCCGGATTACCTGTTTCACCAAGTGGATTAATTGTGAATCAAATTCTAGAACCATGTAGAAGTTCCTCATCTAATAGACAATCAATCAATTATAAACCTACCAATCTTGCTCAATCTCTGACAACCCCTGACCAATCCGTTCCATTAGCTAAAAAACCCTCAACAAAAGTAGTTAGCACTTGTAAACCTCCATAAACCTTTGTTGCCATGGGGTCGATTGTTGGGGAAAGTACTCCTCGCGGAATCACTAGGATTTCTGTAGATAAATCCAAAAATCCACCATTGGACAAGGAAATTAAAAAATTACCTAAAGTTTTTATTGATGCTGGTAATCCTCCAAGGCTAATTCCAACATTGGGAGACACTTTTACAACATAGCTTCCTTCACGGATCCTTTCGAAAATAAATCCCACAGCTTCATCCATTGAGCCTTCTCAATATGAGAAAGAAAGTAAGACTGTAAAACCTAGTGAACCTTTAGAACAGAGGCCACAACTGATGGAAGAAAAAATGGATGAGAGTGGGGAAGACATACCCTTGGAGACGTCTAGACAAACCGTAAATACTCAGAATGTGGTTCAGGAAAAAAGGAAAAAAGATAACTTTCCAGAATCCGAACCACTTCCAGAGTGCCTCGTTGGGCGAGTTGGGCCCAATATTGCTAAAGTCAATGTCGAATAATTATTGGCTTTACAAAAGATATCATACGTATATTCTCATACAGCTGAACTGGACAGAATTTCAGAAAAAATATGGGGATTCTTAATCAGTTAAAGCGAGGATTCCTATTCGTAAGGAAACTCTAATGGATTCCAAGGTAGAAGAATTGGTGGTTTACACCGAAGTTTGTCGCAACCCCCGAATCAGAGAGTATGAGGCCTCCAGATGAAATTGCTGCAAATCTGTTGGAGGTTGTCGCAATCATTGTTGGGTAGACTAAGGAACCGTTGAACTCTCTAACGGTTAAGAAAAAAAAGGGGCAAAAGAGGAGTAAAAAGGGTATTGATAAAAGATAAGTGAAGAAGAAAAAAATCAGACATGGTTCGAATATACTCTGATCTGAAGTCCTTTATTCCATCATTCCTACAGAGGTTCCTCCTCAAGAAGAAGTATATGTTGATCCACCTTCCTCAGTACCTTCTACTGTTGACCAACCATCTTTCGAAGGTGATAACCAGCTGGATGACATAGTGAACTTTAACTTTGAATATTTTGAGAAATCTTTCCCTCAATCCAGTACCATTGTTAATGTTGTGACATATGACGAAGAGTCATTCGAAGTGTCTAAGGAACATGATGAACTAGGGTATGTGGTCTTAGGCTATATAAGGCCAATAATTGATTTGAAGAGGCAGGTGAGATCTCAAGTCAAGGATATTTCCTTACTTCAAAATAAAAATAAAATTTTGAAGAATTCTATCAAGGCAGAGCAAGACAAAGTCGAGAATTTGGGTAAGGAAAAGAAAACCCTTAACAAAGAGTTGGTTCAAGCTAAATTCGATCATGAAAAGTTGTAGAATAAATATACTAATTTGAAATTATCTACTTCCAAAGAAATCAAGTCCTTAAAGGATCAATATAATAAATATAAATGCACCATTCATTATTTATCCGAAGAAAAGAGAAAGTTGGAAGATCTTTTTAAGAAAAAAGAAGATGAAATCGCCTCTCTTAAAGAGAAGACTGCTCATGATATAAATGATGATGTAGATGCATAGGATGATATAATATTAGAGTCTATGCAGCAGAGGGATGAATCCATTAAATCAGATATGTAAATATTATTTCAGCAGACATTCCCCAAGTGGCCTCGTGGGGAATTATGGAAGTTTGTGCCAGATGACTATATTCCTTTTCATAGTCTATCTGTGCGTGAAAAATTAAATATTTCTTCAGATGACTCCGATGAATATGACTATGATGATGAAGCTAAGGGGGGTTCAGATGGTGAGCATCCTGAAAATAAAGAAGAAAACAAAGGAAATAACGGCAGAAGAGAAGAAAACCGAAGGGAACGAGCCCTAAGGTTACAATTTTAATGTATGTATTTTGAACTGAATTTCTTGATGTGTGAAAGGCATTTTGTTGTTTTTGGATCAGATTACTTTGTGACTTTGTTTGTATAAGTTCTAGTTGTATACAAGTTTTTTTTCCTGTGTGGATAAGATTTTTGTTATAATTTAAAGGTATTTTATGTCATCTATATTTTTATCCACTTCATGTCTTAATGATATTCTTGCTTCCGTTAATATTCAATCCTAACTAAGTATTTTTATTCACAGTTGATTAAAAAATTTAAAATATTGAACCAAAGCAACAAACTAAATCTGATCAATCCATTCGAAGCTAATCTATTTGAAGGAAACATAATTATAATCCATTCAAACCATTCGAGGATGATCCATTTGAAGGCAACAAAACTTTAATCCCACCAATTCATTCGAAGGTAATCTTATTCGAAGGCGACAAAATTTTAATTCATCCAAGTTATTCGAAGGTAATCCATTAGAAGGAAACAAAATATTAATCCCATTAGGTATATCAAAGACACTTTAAAAGGAAAAAAAATGATTGATTGATTGTAATTCAGACACCTCATTAACACCTATGCGCGCCACCAGGATAGGAAAAAATATGCTCCCTAATATTTACATTGAGCTAGAGCAAAGTAAATATTTACAAAATAAGTTTATTTTAAGTATAACCTTAGAAAATGGTGCTTCAAAAGGTTGCTTTCTTTTTATAAAAGCTTCTATGTTCCTTGCCTAATCTTCTCATATACGATGTATGGTCCTTCCCAGTTTGGAGCTAGCTTTCTGAACTTCTTTTCCTTGGTATGTAAAAACAGTTTTCTTAGAATTTTATCTCCTACTTGAAAATTTCTTCTTCTTACTTTAAATGCATTTGCTCCTCATCAGGCCTTTGCAATGCACAATTCTTAGATAATCTTTTACTTTTTTTTCCTCAATCAAATCCAACTGATCCCTAATTACAATTTCATTATTCTCTTTGGAATAATTTTGAACTCTGAAAGAAGGAAAAATAGCTTCCATTGGTTTAATTGCGTCGATTTCATAAATTAAATCGAATGGAGACTCCTGAGTGGTTGTATGGAGAGTAGTTCGATATGCCCATAGTACTTTTTGTAAATTACTTAGTCATTTCCCAGCTGCTCCCTCCCAATTATTTTTCAAACCCATTAAAATCTTTTGGTTTTCCACCTCAACTTGTCCATTGGCTTGATGATGAAAAAGACAAGAGAAACAATGTTGAATTCCTCTTAATTTACAAAAGGCTTCCATATCGTTGTTGTTAGATTGAGGACCATAATCTATAGTGATACGTCTAGGAATACCGAATCGAAAACATATGTTACAGAGAATAAACTTTATCACTGCTGTAGATGTTGTCCCAGATAATGGTGCAACTTATACCCACTTGGAAAAATAGTTTATTGCCAAAATTATAGTGCGACAACCCCCATAAGACATCATAAGAGGTCCGACTAGATCAAGTCCCTATCTGTCAAATGGTATTGCTTCAGATACAGACTCCACGAGGACTGCTGGTACATGAACTGCAATTCCATACCTTTAACAAGGGTCATATCTTCTCACCAAGTATTTAGTAAGTTCCATAATAGAAAACCAATAATACCCCGCCAACAAAACTATTCTAGTTTAAGCTTTATAACCATAATGTGTCGATCCTTACCCATAATGTAATTATGATATATCACTTTGAGATTCGTTAGATCTGAGGCAACGCAACAAATGCCTGCTAAAGGATTTTTATATAAAAAATCCCCATTAGGACCACAAATCCATGAGCTCTGTATTTTAGTTTTTTGGCAGAAGCTTTGTCTTAAGGTAAAACTCCACTGGTGATAAACTCTTGGATTTCACGTCTCTAATCTTGAGAAGCCATGGTAAATACATGTGACTATAGAAGGTCATTATTGTACAATGATCCAAAGATATGCTTCGGAATAAGCTATAGTGGATAATGAGTCATCCATTGTAGTTTCCGATCTTGGGATATGATCATACTTAATGTATTTAAAATTGGTTGAAATATATTTTAATACCTATATATACTTTATCAAGTGACCTTTCCTAGTTTCAGATATCCCATGTGATTGATGAATAACTAACTGTGAATCGCTTAGCAACCAAAATCTTTTGGCACTAAATATCTGAGCCAATCTCAATCCTGCTATTGCTACTTCATATTCTGACTCATTGTTAGATACTCTGAAACCAAAACGTATTGCTTAGTACATTGAATCCTCAAAAGGGGAGATTAGGTAGATAGCAGCTCCACATCTTATTGTACTAGACCCACAGTCTGTTTGGAGTACCCATTCCTTCTCAGGCTTATTGTTTTGAGATTCTTCACGAGGTCTTTTGAAGTGAAATTCAACTAAAAAATCGGCCACAACTTGAGCTTTGATTGCAGTTCGGGGTGGAAAGTTAATATCACAATCTTCAAGCTCAAATGACCACTTGGTCATTCGTCCTGATATATCCGCTTTATGTAACACGTTCTTTAAGGAAAAAGAAGCTTGAATTATGATAGAGTGTGCTTGAAAATAAGGCCTTTTTATGGCTGCTATCACCAATGCCAAGGCTAATTTATTCAATTTTAAGTATATTTTCTCAGCTTCCAACAAGTTTTTGCAAATATAATACACTGGGCGACGATAATTATCAAATTCTCATACCAACACTGCACTCACAACATACTCTAATACTGCTGAATACATATAGAATATTTCCCCATCTATACGATTAAATAATATTTTATGCGAGGATAGGTTTCGTTTGATTCCAATGAAAGTTTGATCACAATTTGGGGACCAATTGAAGTCTTTGGCATTTTTTAAGACATGGAAAAACTGAGCACACTTGTCTGATGATCTTGAAATAATCTTACAGTCAATATTTGAACTTATATAATATTCTAAGGTAGATCTATTGCCAACAAGAATTTAATTGTTCTGGGTCAGCTTGAATCCATTTCTCACTTATAATGTAACCTAGAAATTTTCTAGATCAGACATCAAAAGTACATTGTTTAGGATTTAATTTCAAGTTGATGGATTCCAAGTTAGAAAAAGTTTCTTGAAGGCCGCATATGCGATCCCCCTCTTTGGGGATTTTAAACATCATATCATCGATATAAAATTCTACATTTCTTATGACCTGGTTAGCAAATACCTTATTTACAAGTCGTTGATAAGTGGCTCCAGCATTCTTCAACCCCAAATGCATTACCTTATAACAATGAATCCCCATGTTAGTGATAAAAGTAGTGTGATCTTGATCACTCAGATCCATCTGGATCTAATTATACCCTGAAAAGCATCCATGAAAGACAACAACTTGTTTCCCGATGTGGAATCTGATGAGGGAGAATAAAAGACAAGGGTCAAAATGCATAGAAATAAATGTATAAGGGTCAAAATGCATAGAAATAAATGTGTAGGGACTAAAATGCGTTAATTGCAAAGATATATCCAAAATAGGAAGGAACCTTAGAGCAGGGACCAAGAGATGTAATTAAACCGAATTGAAGCGTGTGGGGCCCGCAATTGTACTATAAAAGGACCACACACGCTTCACGAATTTCAAGATGAATAGTACAACTTTCTCTCTCTACCTTTTTAGCATTTTCTCTCTCTAGATCTAATATTCAAGTATTCCTTTAACACTACATCCTCTATCACCAAATCCACACATAACTAAATCACCCTTGGACCATTTTTTCACTCTTCAGTGGCGCCGTCTGTGGGAACCAAGAATCGCTCCGACGATAATCGCTTCCTAGAAATAATTCCTGTTCCGAGGAGAACCATGGAAGGCTCGGGGGACGATTTGGTTGATCGCTGTGTGGAAAACTTGGAGGCGGATGACTTTCGAAATGACTTGGAGTCCGAAGGAGAAGGAGGTCGGCGAGTTGAAAACGTTTTTGATGACTCTGCTCTTTTGGCTCAGAGGAATGAACTATTGCTGGAGATCGAAAGGTTGAAAGCGGAGAAGGAAGCGGTGCAAGGAAATGTTCGATCGGAGATAAGGAGAGAGCCCGTCGAACAAAAGGAGGAACGCGAGGTTGAAATTCGACCCAAGAGGAGAGGTGACAAGCATCGGAGGCGTGAGCGACGGTCTCCGAGGAGAAGAGAAAGATATCGTTCAGACTCGGCTACTTCAAGCAATTACTCGCGATATAGTACTTCTGAATCATCCCCTCGGAGATATCATAGAAGGAAAAAGCGTGACCAGAGGCAAACTGGCGCCCGAAGGGGAAGGAGTTCAGAGAGGAAATCTTCGCGGGAAAAGAGTCGCCATGACCAAGTTGGTGATCGCTCTCATGAGAAGGCAAAGTGCCTTGGGAAGGAGGACATGGGCCTTCAAAATTCAGAATGGCAGCAGCAGTACACTTTTCCCTCCGAGGAAGGTCTGTACTTTTCGAATAACGATAATCTGAGGTCTAACATTTATCGTACAGGGCACAACTGGAGAGCCTCTCCTCTATCGTCGGAGATCTTAGTGGGAAATCTCCCAAAGCATTTTGATATTTCGAAGCTTGAAAAGTTCGACGGGACTCAGGATCCGGACAACCACATCGAGCAGTTTAAGAACTTTATGATAAACTTCGACGACGATGATAAGCTGTTGTGCAGAGCATTCTCTCAAACCTTCAAAGGAGTGGCATCCAAATGGTACAACAGGCTACCTCAGGGCTCTATCAAGAATTTTGACATGCTCTGGAATATTTTTAGACAACATTTCGTAGGGAGTAAGAAATTTCGAGCCAACGGAGACACCATAATCTACTGTCGGCAAAAAGTGGGGGAGAGCTTAAAAAACTATACCAACCGCTTTGTCAAGACCAAAACAGATATGGAATACTGCAAGGATTCAGTAGCGCTTGCAGCGTTCAGGATGGGTTTGCTCCCCGGGTTGTTGAAAGACACGGTGGCAGAAAGTCAGGCAATGACCTTCGGAGCATTGCTAGATCAAGTAGAGAAGAGAATCTTGGTGGAAGAAACCCAAGCCTCAGAGAAGGGTTCCGGAGAGAAATTGGACCATAATCAATTTCAGAGGGCTGAGCCAAGCTCTCAGGGTCCCCGATCAGCTGTTCAAGCTAAGAGCACGGGACAGTATCCTCCAAGGAAAAAAGACTGCCCCTATGTCATTGCCTATTTGCGGGGGGCGAAGTTCCGGGGGGACAAGCTTCCAAAAAGACCCCAGGTCATATTCGGGATGATCAGTGTATATCTGGGTTAGTAAACCAGCTCGAGTGGCAGCATCTCGAGCCTGGAATTTCTTTGAACATGTGGCTGCATAAGCATCCACAGCTTTCTCCTGTGCCTCTTCGATCTCCACTGGGAACCCTCTAATTTTCCTTTCCAAATTGTCGCGCTCATCAACTACATTTTTAAAAGCCTCACTGCATTGCTCGAATGCATCGCACGCCTTGCGATGCCTTGTCTTGTATTCAGATATCAATAGCTCTTGGGCGTCAGTCTTTTTCTTGTATAAGTCCCTCTCTTTCTGGCAACAATGTTCTATTATTGTTATATAATGCTCAGCAGCAGAAAGACGCTCGTACAACGCATCGGCTTGACCCTCGACCACTGCGTACTCTTTTTTGGCTTCCACGAGCTGGGAGGCAGCAACTGAAGCCTTGAACTTATAATAGTTTTTGCGCTTTTCCAGATGGCGCATCTTTTTTCCCTGGTTCACCGAAGTATGTAATATTCTTCGAAGACTCATTGAGAATTCGTCGTCCAGGGGAACCTCGAAGGAGCTCGAAGGAGATCCTAAGGCTGCAGAGTCAAATTCAGAGAAATTACCACAAGCAATGTCTGGATGGACAAGCAGTGGAGGGTCTGTTCGAGGGGCCGGGATAGGAGCCAGCCTTAGGCTATTTTGCAGAGAGGTCGGGTGAGAAGCCTCGGTAAGAGGCGAGTGGTAGGAAGCTTCCCTGGGTGACTGGCCACCCCTGTTTTCATCATTTGTGATACTATGGACCTCTCCTTCGAAATTGGTCTGCTCATTGTTGTTGGGGGTTTCTCCCCCTTCGGATTGTTCTTCGATGGGCTCGAGAAGAATCCCTTTTCCTTTTAAGTCTTTTTTCTTGCCATCTTTCCTTGATGGGAGGATGGGAGCAGAGAGAGGGGCAATGGACTTAGATGGAACGATGATATTTGTTCGAGGGACCTCACTTGTTCGAGGGACCTCACTTGTTCGAGGGACCTCACTGGTTCGAGGGACCTCGTTTGTTCGAGGAACCTCACTTGTTTGAGGAGCTTTTGACCTTGATGTTCCAGAATTACCTGAGGAAGGTTGTTGTTTGTTGGTTACTACTTGGGGGTTTAGGAATTGAGTTGGTGTTACTTCTTCTTCTGAGGGTTCTTCCAAATGACTTTGTGACCGAGCGCGTTTGGGGAGGTAGATTGTCACATCCTGTTGGCTACAGCGTTCTAAGACTTCTCTCTCTGAAGGCGGCGTCATTAATTTACTCAGACTAAGGCGGTCGAGGGGATTCAGCCTCCATAATCGACTCCTTGCCAAGTTGTCGTCGGTAAAGCACTGACGGAATCGATTGTCCCATTGGCGTTTTGCCCACAGGCGAAGATTGGTGAAAATGGTGGTTGCTCCCTCGACATACTCTGTGTAGGGTTTGGATACGCCGGTCATAGCTGGAACAAATAATAAAGGATAAGAATTGTAACACAGAGCATGCTGCTCGAAAAACACGTGTGTCTTCTAAGATATATGATTTTTTCGAAGGACCTATAAATTTCGAAGGGAAAATATACAGAGTCGAGGAAGTTACATTCGAAAAGTAAAAAGAAGAGCTTGTACTTACATTTCATGGTCCATTTCAAAGATAGCTTGTGTGGATTCGAAGAACTGGCTTCTGATCCGGTCTCCCAGCAACCAGAGAAGAAGAGGAATTGCTGCCTCCATTTTTTATCAGCCTCCAAAAGATCTTTCAGCACTTTTTGCCCCCGGTTGAATGTCAACGAGTAGAAGGGGAAGTACGGATTTCGAGCAAGACCACCCAGCCCAATGATTTGTTCCAATAAAAATTCCTGGCCTGAGAGCCTTGAGGCCATTATGCAAGCCATTAGGGTGAACCACATATTGGGCCCCACCTGTGAGGGACAGAGATCTATCTTCGAGAGGTATTCAATAAAGAAGGGGTCTAAGGGATACCTCAGCCCCCAATTCATGATCTCTGTATAGACTACCACTTCATGGTCCCTCACGGATAAAGGCGTCTCTCCCTCTGAGGGAAATCGGATGTTGACATATTGAGGGATGCCCCCATCGAGCCCTAAGCATGGTTTCCTCTGCCTTCGAAAAATACTTATACCTAATATTGGCAAGGGCCACTATGTGCTTATTTTCAATACCCCTGATATTGTTGCCAACAATATTATCTAACTCCAAGGGCAAAGTCACATCCCCCTTCGATTTTGGCGCAATTCGGCGAGCTTGTTCCTCGGATATTGCCGAAGAGGAAGTACCACCATTTGCAGGGCCTGACGAGGAGGTAATAGGTTTTTTATGTCCGAGGAACTTGTTGAAAGGTTTCATAACTATGGGGTCTAACGTTTCTTCGTGCCTAATCCGCATATCCTCCTCGGTGATAAGTGTTCTTGAAGGTGAAAATTGAGTACCATGGATGGTCATGGATGGTGTGGAGGGCAGACTAGATACTTCCGTTCCTTGTCTACGAGGAGGGCTTTCGGTACTATGTTGCAAGTCTTGCCTTCGAGGAGGACTTCCAGTGTTGTGTTCTAGGTTTTGCCTTCGAGGAGGACTTTCAATACTGTTGGGATGCTGGTCTTGCCTACGAGGAGGACTTTCAATACTGTTGGGATGCTGGTCTTGCCTTCGAGGAGGACTTTCGATATTACGCTCCAAGTTTTGCCTTTGAGGAGGACTAACTGAGTTCCGAGGAGGACTCCTCGAAGTCCTTCGCGGGCTTGGAGATTTTTGGGGACGATCTTCAACATTAATTGGGGCAGTGGGTTCTCGAATGGTTAGGGAAGCCCCCCTGGCCCGTTTTCGTTCATGAGAATTTTTCTTATCTCTATGGGACTTTTTCCTCTTCGAACCTGATGAATGCTTGTGAGATTTTTCTTTGCCCATCTCTCTTGACGGGTTTGTTTCGGTGAGTAAGCTTTGACGAGCTACTTCCTGAGGGATAATGGCCGTCGAATTGTGTGAAGGGGGCCAGGCACCAAAAAAAGTTGTAGTCAGTGGAGGGGGACGAGGTCTTACGTACTCACCGGCAGCAACCCTCTCTTCGAATCGTTTACTGATCAATAACCACTCAGGAATTCGACGGGGTTTGTTCGCCAGTTTATCTCTCTAGAATTAATTGAACATAAGTTGCATTAATGAAGGAAAATGCTGGCTTTTATAGAATCCTAGTGGGCTTTCGTGCAGAAGAGGCCCGGGGACATTTTTCTTTTGTTTGCCTAGGGGTATGATGGTCCATATAGGCAATCTAGCTATAGCAGAAGATGAAGAGTTTCGTGTCAGAGATTGTCATGGGAAGTGGAAGGGTTTTCTGACAAAAGAATTGGTACCGTTTCTCCAAAATCATGCTGACATCGCTGTTGGTACAATGACATCATCAATCCTAGCAACATTTTTTTTCGCCTAAGTATATAATTATCCGATGACGATCCGGCTGCAAAAGTTGCAAGGATTGGGGGGGCTACTCAGTATAACAGCAATTCGAAGGGATCTTTGTAGATATTCGAGGAGGCCTTCGAGCCATTCGAAGCCAGAAATTCGAAGGGACCCTTGTGAGAATTCGAGGAGTTTTTCGCGGAGGAGTTTTTCGCGGAGCAGTCTTTTTGCCTAAGGGGCTTATGAAGTTCGTAGGGGCAACTCCTCGAAGAGATTTTGGCCGGTCAGAAGAGTTATTCAGTCTTAGCAAAACAATTTTTTACTAAGACTGGGGGGCTACTGATGAGGGAGAATAAAAGACAAGGGTCAAAATGCATAGAAATAAATGTATAAGGGTCAAAATGCATAGAAATAAATGTGTGGGGACTAAAATGCGTTAATTGCAAAGATATAGCCAAAATAGGAAGGAACCTTAGAGCAGGGACCAAGAGATGTAATTAAACCGAATTGAAGCGTGTGGGGCCCGCAATTGTACTATAAAAGGACCACACACGCTTCACGAATTTCAAGATGAATAGTACAACTTTCTCTCTCTACCTTTTTAGCATTTTCTCTCTCTAGATCTAATATTCAAGTATTCCTTTAACACTACATCCTCTATCACCAAATCCACACATAACTAAATCACCCTCGGACCATCTTTTCACTCTTCAGAATCTACTAACTGATCTATCTGGGGGTACTGGAAATGGATCCTTGGGGAAAGCTCTGTTTAGATCTGTAAAATCAATGCACATACACCATTTTAAATTCTTTGTTTTGGCAAGGACCAGGTTAGCAGTCCAAAGAAGATACTTGGATTCTTTGATATGCCCCGCATTAGTTAACCGATCTACTTATTGGACTATGGCTTATATTTTTCCGTGTAAGAAACTCTTCTTCTTTGCACCACCAGTCCTGCATCTGATCTAACAAATATTTTGTGGCTAATTATACTTGCTGGTACTCCTGATACATATTTATTATACCAGGAAAATATATGTAGATTATTAGAAAAAAAAAGATAATGACTTTTCTTTCAACTTTAATGGTAATTTAGATCCAAACCTAACACTTTTCCTTATGGAAAGTAATGAACTTCAACTTCTTCAACTAGGATCACATCACTACGAGCCTCCCTTGGATCATCTATCTCATTTGACCTGACATAAGACTCAATTACTATTCTTTGTCAACTTTCACTCCTTCCAACAATTTTGGGCGAGAGCAGTGACATAAAATTCCCTTGACACTCTTTAGCTACTTCGGACGATGCCTACTTGACCTCCCATGACATATTTTAAAATTTTGAAAAGTGGATGCTACTGCATGCATCCTAGATAGCCATGACCTATCGAATATAGCATTGTAAGACGTCAGACAATCAATGACTATAAACAAAACCCTCACCAACATCTTGAATGGTCATTTTCCTAATAAGACCTATCCTTCAAATTCCTAAATAACATCAGCCAAGTTACCAGTGAACCCCACTATGGTTCTATCCAAACATTGAATAACTGAGGGATTTTTTATTTGCTTATACGTTGATAAAAACAAAATCTTTACTGAACTGCCTGTATCAATCAAAAATTTTCGTATTTCATTACCTTCAATAGATGCTCATATTACTACAATATCTTCATGTGGGCCCATAACTTATCTTAGGTTATCTTCATCGAAGATAATAAAATTAGTAGGGTTCTGATATAGATGCGTATATATTTTCCTTTCTAATTGACTGGCTAGACTGTTCATATGTCTTTTCTTGGAGCAACTTGAGGGTTCAGTCATAGTATATCCTCCAAAAATGATCAAAGATTCAAAGTAGTTGCACATATAAGATATCATCGCAATTTTTCTATCATCACCCCTACTTGATTATGATCTGGATCAGGGTCTAAGTATTCCAAATCTAAATCAAATCACTCCACAATTATCACATAATTCTCTTGTTTAGATGTCCCCATACTTTGTATTTGAACATTTAGTGATGTAACCTATGATGTACTTGCACTAGGTTAGGCGGGCATATTAATTTGCTTGTGCGCTTGCTTTTTAACAAAAGTAGACAACTTCCCATTTTCAATCAAGGTTTGTACTTCTTATTTTAGGGTAATTCAATCTTGGTATTAATGACCTACATCCTTGTGGTATTTACAAAAGCGAGTGTTTCTATTTTCTTTAGGAGATTGAATTGGTGCATGCCTTCGGAAATGCACAACATGCTTGGTTTTTCCATAAATTATGGCTACATTTTCACCAAATTAGGTAAACCATTCTGGTTGAACCCGTTGATTCCTCTTAGGTCTAGACTATTGGCCCTGATTTGACTAACTTTGTCTAGGTCGATGTGAACGTTGTTTAGATGTCTCCATACTTAGGCCGGTAATTGATTGTAGCTTGGGACTGGATACAGGCTTGTGGGATAAGAATTATAGGAGGATACCTATTCTGACGTGGTATTCTTTGACTTTTTAGTTTCCTCCACTGTAATTTGCTTTCCGACCTGATTCAATAATCTCCCTAGGTCATTTCCTTCTTTTGAGTTACCGAATTCGCCAAATCACCCATCATTAAACCTTGTCTTAAATAAACGATAACTACTTGCTCAAAACAATCAGTCAATCCACTCTTTGTATTTATAAAACAATTGGTGTAATCCTTTAAAGATTATTTTCTTGTGCTCAATGAATGATAATATCATTGTTCCCTTTAAGATCATTACTTCCCACAAACTACATTCTCAAAATCCATGATGAACATATCAAAGTTTTTAATAGATCCATGTGGTAAATTATTATACCATGTTAATGCACTACCTTTGAAAGTTTGCGAGAAGGCCCAACATGATAGTTTATCATCATCATCATCATCATCAAAATTCATCATAATTTTTTTGAACTGTTCAAGGTGATTATCGGGATCTTTGCTTTCATCATATTTCTCCATTTTAGAACTATCAAACCGCCTTAGTAGATGTCCAGAAATAATATTTGAAGACAAAGGTGATTGTCTCAAGTTATGAATTCGACTAAACATATGATCCTCATTGATGTAGCCTAGAAAGTCCAAACAAAAGCCTTTTTAATTTTATTTTATTTTATTCAAATATCTTATGTAATTAAATCAAATCTAATTATATTAAGATTTTATTCTATTTTATTTTATTTGATTTTAGAATATTAATTTTATTTCCTTGTATTCTAATTTAGGGTTTTGAGAAGCTATTATATAAAGCCTCTTATGCCTTAAGTCATTTGAAGTTTTTGGAATAATATATTTTTATCTCTGAAAATTTCAATCTTTGTTACCCTTAGATTATGGTTTCATCATGTTACCCCTGAATTAGGGTTTCACCTATCGTTGCTTCTTCTTCTACTTCCACCGCGTCATCACTCATCAAGAGTGGCAAAAATACATGGTTCAAACTGTATAGCAAATTGATCACTTAATGAATGATCACTACCATAATCTGTCGATCTCTTTACTTTCTCTTGATATTTCTTATTATTCTCTTTGCCCTTTCTACCCAGTTTTTTTTTATAATGCTTCTTAAAAAACTTATTTTTCTTCTTCTGACGACCATGGTCACTTCTTGATGAGGAACAAGAAATATGATTGAGGACCATGGTCTCAATTTTAAAGCCATATGCTCGTACCTTACCCGATAGTATCAATTCTGATGAGGACAAACTTATCAACTATATGTAAGAATTTTAACCTAGGAGTTCGGATCACACTCTCAGCATTGAACAATATATGCTTCTTGTATTTAGGTCTAGTTTATACTAATTCATACTCTATTTATTTTTAGCTGCTAGATTAAAATTATTGCTATCTTGTTTGAAACCGACCTCGTATGACAAATAAATTCACACCGCATCAATAATAAGTCTAAATATATACAAATCTTATTATATATAACGTCTTTGGATTATGTTCATACTACTAGAACAAGGTCCGAACAAGGGTTTATATGATTTTAATCTGCTTCGTGGAACTAATCTGTATATCAATAAAGATTGAACTAGAAAAAAATAAAGATGATTGTTGTATCAATCATGAATCATATTGTTAGCCACGCAAGCAATCAAGCATTTTTAGCTCATACTTTATGATCATCATTTATACTTCCTTTACAATTGTAATAGTTCTAATTATGTCAAGTTGAATGATATAATAGCTAAATAAATTCATTGCAAACCGTATTTCCGAACATTTTATAAGCCTCACATTACATACAACATAACACGGTACAAATTTTTCATGCCGAGTTCCGTAGCAATTTGGGATTGGAAGTAACAACCCATATTCTTTAATTTTCAAATAAAACATATTCATCCTAAATATATAGTTTTGAATTAGAAAATTAAATTACCACCAAATTTGAGTTGAACCGTTATTTAATTTTGACAAATCGATATATTAAATTGTATTATCTGAATTTTTAAACATATTGTTTAACCGACAAATCAAGATATTAAAATAAATTATTTAATATATATATATATATATATATATTAAAGTTTTTAAAAATATAAAATACTAAATAAATAAAATCTGTTTATATTTAATAAAACTAAATTTTATATGATATATATATATATATATATATATATATATATATATATGTATAATCTGAGTTATGAAGCTTTCTTGGAGCTCTGTTCTTAAACAAGAACAGAGTCTTTTTCGTTGATCAATCTCGTTCTCTGATTCTTTGTTCTCTGAATCAATTGGTTTCTGGGCATTGATTATGGCTGATAATCTTAAGATTGGGTCGTCTGTAGATTTTCTTTTGCTTAGGAAATCTGCTCAACTTCAAGAAGGAAAACAGAGAGTGATAGAAACAGGGCTTTTGGGTCTTGATTATAATGTCATTTCAAATCCGGTTTTTGAAGAAGGAAATAAAGAGAAGGTTGATGAAGTCAAGAAAGGTTCTTATGCTGATACTTTGAAAATCAAGAACTCAGATTTTGAACATTCGAAAGTTTCAGTTTCATTGGAAAATGAATTTCCAGTGATTATGTTTGATGTCGAAGACAAAGAAAGATTGTTGAAGATTTCTAAACACACTTTAATCGCTAAATTTGCAACTGGTAAACCACCAATGGAGACCTTTAGAAATTTCTTGTCGAAATTCAAGTTTGCTGGACGGTACAGTATCTCGGTCTGGGATTACAGGCATATCTTTGTGGAGTTTAATGAGTTTGATGATTTCATGAGGCTTTGGTCAAGAAATGTGTGGGTATTGGGCAGTAAGACAATGAGATTGTTAAAGTGGACTCCTGGATTCGACCCTAACCTTGAATGTCCATTTACTCCGGTTTGGATTTCTCTTCCAGGTGTGCCTGAGTTCTTGTTCAATAAGTCTACGATTAATGAAGTTACGGAAGTTTTGGGAACTCCTTTAAAGGTCTGGGTTCCTACTGTTAATAGGGCTAGGCAGAATTGTTGTAGAGTGTGGGTTGAAGTGGATATTTCAAAGCCTTTAATTCACAAGATGCAGTTGAAATTTGGAGACTCTGATGGTTATTGGATCAATCTGGTGTATGATAGTATTCCAATGTATTGTAGTCACTGTGCTCATATTGGGCATTCGAATGATAATTGCAAGAAAGTGTTGTCTGGTGAAAAGATGTTGGTGAATGTTCAGGATAAGGGGACTGCTTCTGATCAGGTCTCTTGTTCTCAGAAGGAGGGTATGAATATTCAAGATTCAAATGTGTTCTGTGATCAGGTGATTCACACTGATGTTGGTAATGGAAATGTTACTAATTGTTTGTTAAAGTCTATAGTTGTTGACAAGGCTGCTGATTCTTTACAAGAAGATATGGAGTCTGATTCTGATAATTGCATCCTTAGAAGAGTTGTAACTGGAGAGAATAGTGGGTCTTCTGTTCCTGTTAATGAGGATGATATGATTGATGCGTTGAAGACTTTAGAAAGAAAGAATATGTTTGAAATATTGAGTGATGATGTCCATGATTCCCTGAAACATGATGGTAGCCTTGCTTCTTCTCCTGTTAAGGACAAGTTTGACAAAGAGAAGGTTAGAAGGCATGATCAGAAGTCTAAGAAAGTGCCTAAAATATGGAGTTCTAAGGGACCACTTTCATATAAAATTATGAAGCTCAAGAGAGCCCATAAGTTACCTCCTGATCAATTACTATTACAATGATTAACTGGAATGCAAGAGGGCTTGCTAATAAGGAAACGATGCAAAGATTAAAGTCTCTGGTTGTTTCTGAAAAGGCTAGTTTTGTTGCTGTTCAAGAGCCTTTTGTGAAGGCTGATAAAATGAGTATTGTTGCAAGGAAGTTGAAGTTATCTGGGTTCAGTTGTAATGAGAATAACAAGATCTGGGTATTTTGGCATCAGGATTACAGGGTTGATGTGGTTTTTGACAGTGATCAGCTGTTTCATTTAAAGGTCAGTCATTCTTCTATGAGCAAGGAGTTTTATGTTTCTGTTGTGTATGCAAAGTGTAGAAGGGATCAGAGGTTGTTGCTTTGGGATTTGATTAGGAGCCTTGATGTTGGTTCTTGTGAATGGATTATGTTTGGCGACTTTAATATTATTTCAAGTATTCAGGAGCAGTTGTCTTGCTCTACCATCAATCAAAGGGGTATGGATGACTTCAATGGCCTGATTATGGATTGTGGGTTCATTGATGCTGGGTATTCTGGTTGCCCTTATACCTGGTCCAAGGGACACAAGTGGAGGAGGCTGGATCGTGTTTTATATAGTTCCTCTTGGTTAGATTTCTTTGACTGTACTGCAGTGTCTCACCTTGCTAGAAGTTGTTCAGATCATTATCCTTTGGTTATTAAGGTTGCCTCTAGCTTTGAAAGGCCTAAAGCTTCGTTTAGGTTTCTGAATATGTGAGTTTCTCACCCTGATTTCTTGAGGACTGTTAAAGAGAGCTGGTCTGCTAATGTTAATGATGATGTCAGAAATCCTGTCATGGTTTTTTGGATTAAGCAACAGAGATTGAAGGCTGCTTTGAAGGCTTGGAATAGGAGTACTTTTGGGAATGTTTTTGATGCTATCAAGAGGTCTGAAGAAAGTATCATTGCCAAAGAGGTGCTTCTTCAAAATGTCCCTAATGTTGAAAATAGAAGTGTTTTGGAGGAGGCTAGGCAGAATCATTTGGTGCTTCTTGATAGGGAAGAGAGTTTCTGGAGGCAGAAGGCTCATGTGTCCTGGTTGAAGGATTCTGATAGGAATACTAAGGCTTATCATAGCTTTGTGAGGAAGAGGATTAAGAGAAATAGAATTCACAAAATTAAGGTTGGTGATCAGTGGCTTTCTTCTAAGGAAGACATTGGTAATTCTGTTGTGGAGTATTTTAAAGCTTTGCTTGCTCCTTCTGTTCATGAGGGGACTGACTCTTTCTTAATGGATGTGATCCCTTCATTGGTTTCTGATGAAGATAACTATAATATTTCTTGTGTTCCTGGAACTGAGGAGATCTTTGAGGTTATTAAGTCTTTGAATTCTGATTCTGCTGCTGGCCCTGATGGCTATAATGGTGAGTTTTATAAGAAATGTTGGGCTGTTGTGGGTTGTGACTTATGTAATGCTGTTAAGGGGTTCTTTAATGGTTTTGATTTGCCTAAGGGAGTGAAGGCTACGTTGATTTTCTTAATCCCTAAGGTTGATAATCCTAATAGATGGAGAGACTTTCGCCCTATTAGCTTAACTACAATGTTTTCTAGAATTGTGGGGAAGATCATTAATAACAGAATGGCTGAGATATTGCCTAGACTTATTTCTGTGGAGCAAGGTGGTTTTGTAAAGGGGAGGTGCATCCATGATTCTATTTTTTTGGCTCAGGAGTTGTGCTTTGATATTAATAGGAACAGGAGGTTTGGCAATGTTATTGTTAAAACTGACATGACTAAAGCTTTTGATAAGCTGAATCATGTTTTTCTCTTCAAAGTTCTAAGGCTTTTTGGTTTTGATACTAAGGTTTCTGATCTCATTGGCAGTTGTATTAGCAAGGTTTGTTCTTCTATTTTGGTGAATGGTGAGCCAACTGGGTATTTTGCTAACACTCAAGGACTTAGACAAGGGGATCCACTTTCCCCGAGTCTATTTATCCTGGCTGAAGAATATTTGATTCGAGCTATTAAATTTACTTCTAATGGTAACAGCTTATTCAGGTACAAGACCAGAAGTGATCAGAATATTGCTTGTCTTGCTTTTGCAGATGATTTTATGGTGTTTGCTAATGGAAGGGTGGAGACAATGGGTGCTGTTAAAGGTGTGTTAGACCACTATCAAAATATTTCTGGTCAAGAAATAAACACTGCTAAATCAAAGATTATTGTATCCAACAAAATGACACATCATCAAATTGCTGTTATTGAAGAGTTATGGAATATTAAGCATTCACTTCTGCCTTTTACATATCTTGGCTCTACTATTGCTATTAGTTCTAGAATAGCTCATTTTGAAAACTTAATTTACAAGGTAATAAGTAGAATCATGGACTGGGATAAGTTGCACTTATCATTTGCTAGCACGTTGTTGTTGATTCAAGCTGTTCTGGTTGTTTTTCCAGTGTTTTATCTTCAGCATTCTGTTCTACTAGTTGGCATTATCAATAGGCTGGAAACTCTGCTGAATATGTTCCTGTGGGGAAACAAGAATGATAAAAGAGTTGTTAGTTGGGCCAGATGGCAAAGGTTGTGTAAGCCTACTAATGAAGGAGGCCTTAACATCAAGAAGCTTAAGGATGTGCAGATGGTTTATTCAATGAAGTTATGGTATAACTTCAGGATGCAGAAATCTTTCTGGGCTACTTATATGTTATCGATTTATTGCAGGAATAATATTCATCTTGTTCTGGCTATATCTCCCAGTCTAAAATCTAAAGCTTGGAATCGTGTTATTTCTGCAAGAGAGAAAGGTGAGGACTATGTTTTTTGGCTTCCTGGTCAGGGGAGTGTGAGCTTCTGGTATGATAGATGGTGCTCAGACAGCCCCTTCATCAAAGTTATGGGTGATAATGACAGAAGGTTGCTTTGGGGCTCTGCTAATGATCTAGTCAGTGATTTCTGGTCTGATGGTTCATGGGACTTGGATAGGCTCAGCACTAGAGTGACTATTACTGAAATTAACAAGATTAGGGAGATTACTCTCTCTAATAATCATGATGTTATGCTGTGGTTTCTGTCAAAGGATGGCAGGTTTAATTCTAAGGACACTTACAATCATATTAGAAATAAGGGTTGTGTCACTAGCATTTATGCCAAGACTTGGAATGTTGTGACACCAAAAAAGTACTCGTTTTTGTTATGGAGGATGCTGCACAAGTGGGTTTCTACTGATGATGTTATGCAAACTAAAAATATTCAGTTGGCTTCTAAATGTATTCACTGCAATGAAGTAGAAACTACTAACCATGTCTTTGTGCAGTGTCCTCAAGCCTGGGCTGTTTGGCTTCACTTCAGTGCAATCTTCAAGGTTCACGTGCAATCTCACATGACGTTGCCTCACATTATCACGAGATGGTACTAGGCTGCTCATAAAAGTTGCGATATTTTTACGATTCTCCCTGCTATTATTACTTGGTCCATCTGGTCAGGTAGGAACAAGAAGAAGTTAGGCAATGAAAATACGAATGCTGCTTCTGTCATTAAGCAAATCATTTACATTTTAACTAATCTGGATAACTCGAATGTTCTTAAAACTAAGCATTGGGGAAGCTATGCTAAGGAGGGTGTCAATATTGGTTGTGTGAATCAGACTAAGGGTTTCAACAAGCCATTGTTTTTGAAATGGAAAAATCCTAAGTATGGCAGGTATAAAGTTAATATTGATGGAGCATGTACCTTTGCTCATGAAGCTGCTGGTGGTGTTTTGATAAGAGACTGGAATGGTGGCATCATCAGAGGTCGTGGCAGGATGTATGGCAAAGGAACTCCATTGATAGCAGAGTGTCGAGCCTTGTTGGATGGTTTGAGGCTGTGCAGTAGTATGGGGTTAGAGAGAGTAGACATAGAAATCGATTCTCAGATCCTGGTCAGCCTCTTGTCCTTTGGTAGGTCTCCTTGGTATCTTGTTTCTTTGCTAAGTTGTTGCAGGAGGCTTATTAAATCAGAGATGGTGGTGAAGCACGTTTTCCGGGAGCAGAATCATGGAGCTGATTGGGTGGCCAAGAAGACATTGAAGATCCATTCTGACCTTGATTTCAATGACATTGAGGCTCCATCGAAGTTGAAGGCTATCACCTTCTTGGAGAGCCTCAATTTAGGGTATCTGAGGCTTGTCGATTAGGGTTAAGTTGTGATTTAGGACTGGTTTGGGGAAGAAGATGGTTTCCCGGTTTTAGAGTTCAAATTTTTGTAATATTGCCTTAATAGGCTTGGATTTTTCCTTTTATTCAATATAGTCCTTCATTAATATATATATATATATATATATATATATATATAAATTTTTTGCATAGAATTGGAGTTAACATAGTTAGTATAAATTTGTTTTGCATGAATAGGAGGTTAAAACAGTAAATTACATAAATTAATACAAATGCAGATTTATATGAATACGATTTCATTCGTTCGAGTCTATAATAGTTTGTGAACTTAACTTCCAATTTTGTTATATATAGACCCTAATCCTACTTTAACCCACAAGAACCCTAATCTTTGAGAGCAACATTTCCTCTTTCTCCCTCTAATATTAACAAAAGAATGGCCGAAATTCGTCCATGGCTGACTCCATTAATCAAGACTGACTTTAACAAAGCAATACGCAGTACGCACAATGAAAACTGCAGCTTGTTTTGCATTTTATGCTGTCGAGCATGTCGTCCTACGCACGATACAAGCCACACGCTCCTCCAGGTAAAAAGAAAACCCTAGTTAGTATTCAGTTAATATCAGGTATCTTGATCTTGAACATTATTTCAGGTATTTCCATGTTATCATCAATCAGCAATAAGAGTGACGGAAATCTCGGAACATTTTAATATAGCCGGTATCCAACAACATATTATACAACACCATCCTTTACAACGTCATACTGTTGTTTTAATTCGCACAAAAATATCGGACGATAAACGTGGGCGAGATGATGTTCGATGTAAATCGTGTGGAAAATTCGTACCCGACGAATTCTGTTCGATAGAATGCAAAGTAATTTCTTTTATTAAGAATCTTGATTAGTCATCAGAATTCTTCGTGTCGTCATGTGTAGCAAAAATGCTACTATTGTATTTTTTATCAAAACAGTCATTTTTTTTGGTTCCAGGTGAATAATATACGAGATATTGGTGCTACGCAAGAAACTGGCGGTGGTGCTTCTGCGTCTGCTCTTGTATCTAGTTCTGAAGGAAATGAGGTTGCTTCGGCCTCTAATCTTGTATCTTCTACTGAAGAAAACTGCGTTCTTTTGACCGCCGCTCCGATGTCTCCTCTTCCGGAACCGAGTGGCAGTTTTCGAAGAAATAGAAAAGGCACCCCTCGTAGATCTCCTCTCAAATGAATTTTAGTGTCATTACTTATGTTTTAGGAAATATTATGGCATCTTTTTTTTATAGGTAAATAAGAATTCTACTTTTGATTAGTGAGATATTAGAATGTCTTGGTTTTGGATTTTACAACATTTTACGATTTTTTAGATGATCTGTGTTGGTTATATGCTTCTTGATCAAGTAAAAGGATACTAACTATGTCGCATCATCGTTATCCCACCGAGACCTTTCAGATTTTTATTACGGAACACCATCTTTCCATTCTTACAACGTTTTAGAATTCTTAAGATCTTGTTGGAAGGACGGAAAATATATATTTTGCTTCTAAGACTAACTTACAAATTTCTTAAATGATAATTATGAGTTGATATACATTTTATGTATATTTATAAATATATGATTTTAATGAATTAATTTGATTTATTGTTGTCTAATTTAGAAAATTTGAAAAACATCAATTGGAAAAAAACCTGAACTAAACTAAATTCTGAAAAGTCGGATGGTTAAAGAAATTACTACTGTTCAAACGAGACAAAAATTTATATATAATTAGACGAATCTACGGAAGAACGATCTAATTATCATGTCTAAGATGAACATCAAATAAAAAAAAAGTGTAATAAAACCAAACACACAAAACTATATTTGATTTGGTTCGGAGGGTGAAGACATCCCGCACCTACGAGTAACGAACACTCTTTTCTATATAAGTGGATTACATAAAGACTTTCAAACACAAAAGACTTAATCACTATTTGTAACAAAAGATTATATGATTCACAAATTCCTCTCTTCAGTGTTTATCTTTCACCTTACTTATCTTTCAAAAAGATCTAGAGCTAGTTTCTCTTTTTGAGGAAATATACAGCTTACGAATCACATTACACAATCACGACACTTTGAAAATAAATATATTCTTCTATTTATAAGTTTAAAGAAAACATTTTTTCTTTACGAGACACTCGAGATTAAAATCCATTAATCAACGATGAAAAATAAATAATGTTTAATTAATATATGAAACCTCATAATACTAAATCATAATTAATATAGAAGTCCCAATTAACATAGCAAATCTAATCAATATATGAAAACTAAAATAGAAAATCCAATAAATATAAGAGACCTAGCAAATAGAAAACTTCACTTCCATCCAGGTGCTACGGTCCAACTCACTTTGGATGGGAGTGGTGTTTCAGATCAGTTTGCTTCAGACCACCTTGCTTTGGCTCAAGATATATTTTCTTTGACACAATTGTCACAACCCGTCGATAACTTGTCTCAACCCTTAAGATCAGCGGACGTCTCTGCAACTAAGTCACAGCTCAAACTTTAGAGAGTCTCTACAAATCTTGCCTAACAAACACAAGTCACAATAAATCCTGCACCCATGTAATCCTATGGAAATACTTTTGTTGACAAGTTACTTCTACTCTACACCTAAAAATTCTCCACCTAGTCTTATAGTAACTCCATTCGTTCAACCCAATGTTCTATTCATTAGAGACAAGTTCACATACATCACAGACTTGCATTAGTCTTATGTAGTTTATGAGCTTCGAAATCGGGAATACCTTGATCAGAGCATCCAAGGATTTTCCTTGCTAGTAATTTTAGCCATCTTCACTTATTTTTTCTACACCACGTCTCGGATGAAGTGCAACTTAATGATTACCTATTTAGTTTGCTTATAAAACTTTAGATTCTTAATTAAATTAAATGTACTAGTGTTATCACAAAATAAAACCACATATTTCTCCCCACTACTAGGTTCATTCAACAATCATTTTAGCCAAATAGGTTAATTTTATGACCTCCGTAACAGTTATATTCTCATATTTCAATGGACGATAGCGCAATAACCTTCTATATACAATACTTCCAGATAACTACTCCTCCAAGCACAATAAACAAATAACTCGAAGTAGAATTCCTTGAGTTGCAGAAGCATCATAATCAGAGTCTATATATCCTCTTAACACTATATTACTCGTACCCTTTTGATTGTAACACAACTTTATAGCAGTCGAGCCCTTTAAGTATCTCATAAGCCACTTGAGTGCATGCCAATACAGATTCCTTGCTACTAATAATACTGGCATAAGATATCTCTATTATGTACTTCTTATATGTTGCTTCAGTTAGGCCTTGAGTGACACTAAGTTTAAATTGGGAACCAGTGAGAGTTCCAACCGTTTTTTCTTTGGACATCGAGAACTTCCTTAGGAATCTGTATATATTCTTGTTGAGATAAGAATAAATACCCCTTCGAACAGATCTTTTTTATCCCAACACCAAGTATCCTCTTAACCTCTCTCATATCTCTCATCTCAAAATATCTTTTCAGTTGAGTCTTTACTGCTTCAACATTCCCTTTATATCTTCCAGTTATTAGTATGTCATACACATACAACAGTAATAAGACTTGTGTTTCTATGTGTGCTTACTCATTCCAACCGAGAAAATTATGGTAGTAGCTATGGACATATTTATTGGATCTCATAAAAGAATCAAATCTTATATTCCACTACCTCGGTAACTTTATCAACCTATAGAGATGTCTTTTCAACAAACACACATAACCCTCATTCCCTTATTCAAACCCCTTCGGTTGACACATGTAAATTTTCTTTTCCAGTCACCTTGCAGGAAGGAAATAGTAACATTTATTTTATCTAGATCAAGATTAAGTCTAGCGATAATTGATAATGAATACATGCTAGAGGTTTGTTTCACAACCGATGATAATATTTCATAGAATCCCGATTTTGTATAAATTCCCCAGCCACGAGCCAAGCCTTGTATCTAGGTAACTCAACACGAAAAAATTGGCTTTCTTTTGAATATCCATTTACTCGCAACCATCTTTTGACCATTCAGTTGTTTTACAAGAATCCAAGTGTTCATCTTCTTGAGAGATTTTAGTTTTTATTTTAGCGTTGTGAGCCATTTATATTTATCACTGATCTTGCTATCATCATGATACGTTTCGGGTTCAAGAACATCTCCCTGGATTTTAATTAATAAAGTATAACCAATTACGTCAGCAAAATCATACATATACGATTGTTTGCTTGATCTTTGCCTCTATCCATCGCTGGTTGATAACTATGAAGTACATGATTCTTTCTCATCTGATCATAAAAGGCTCCAGAATAATAGATCCTTGGTCTGCTTTGGAGTCATGCAGTAATTTCCTCTGTATAACCCAAAACATGCCCTATATTTTTTTTCTTGCAGAAGTATCACCCACTTCAGTTTGTAGATCAGATCCATCATCAAGATCACATCTCTTCCAGGTAGTACTAGGTTGAGTCTCCATCACCTTCGTCAACGAAATATCATCTTCATTGAAAATATAGGTTACTGGTTATCAAAGACTTATGATGTCCCAGTTTAGAACCCCGAACCTATACTATTTTAATTCTTATGGATAGCTGAGGAACAAACATTTAAGTGTTTTTTACCTAACCTTATCTTGTTTCACATGTGCGTAGGTAACAGATCCAAACACTCTCAAATGTTTTAACTTATATTTTTATCAAGTTCATACCTTTTAAGGACAAATAAACTTAAGCTTCACGGATGGACTTATGTTGATGGTATATGCAATTGTTGTCATGGTTTCTCCCTAGAACTTTACACCCATTCCAGCTGTATGAAGTATAAATCTAACCTATTCTAGTAGGGTTTGATTCATTCTCTAAATAAGCTCATTCTATTTGGAAATCCCACTTACGGTTCAGTGTCTAGACTTTAAAAGCTTTGTATAGTAACTAGTAAACACTTTGTTCACATATTTTAACATTTGAAATTTTCTTTAACACTTTCTCTATTTGATCTTCTAACATTAACTTCCAGTTCACAAAGGCAAAAGATGCTTCATCTTTAGACTTCAAATGTGGAACCCATACTTTGTTTGAATAATCATCAATCAATGACATGAAGTACCTTGCACCAGCTATGGTGGGTTCCCATGTTGGACCCCAAAAGGTCTGAATGAAAATAATCAAGTACTTCATTTGATGTCTCATTGCTGGGCAGAAACTTCACCCTTTTTCTCTTACCCCGAAAGAAAAATTTCACAAAGGATCAGTTTCTGAACCGTGGTACCATCTAACAACCAATATTTACTTAATTCGTTGAGTCTCTTCTCACTTAAATACTTGAGACGATGATGCCACAACCTGGTAAAATTCTTCACCAAACTAGACAAACCTCTTACAACTATAGTTTCATCAAGAACTAACTCTCCATTAGTCTTATAGGCTTTCATAACAAAATGGAGCATTGCAAGACCCTGAGTTTCCCATCTCCATCCTTATATGTAAACTCTTCCTCGTATAAAATCCTAACAGAAATAAGGTTACGTTTAACTTCAAGTGCACACATTACATTGTTAATCAATCTCTCAAGTCATGTAAAAAACTTGAGTCGAACAGTTCCAATCCCTTTGTAATTTCATGATTTGTCATTCCCGAGTATGACCCTTTCACCATCAAGCATTTACAGGTCTTCAAACCAATTCTTATTGGAAGTCATGTCAAATAATGCATTTGAATCCATCAACCATTTATTATTGTACCTGCAAGAATATGAAGTCATTAACTTATCATACTCACAATCATTAGATATCATTGCAACATCTCCAGCTTCAATTTTCTAATAATTGTTGTCATTTCCCTTCTCTAGGCAGTTCCAACTGATATGTCATATCTTCTTGCATACCTAACATGTTAATTTGTGTTACAATAAATATCTCCGTGATATGAGATAATACTTTATATTTCTCTATAGAAAGATACGTTACGACTAAGATTTATAATTGAGTGCATATTTGATTAATTCTCTGTAGATATTTATACATCTAGATAAGTTGATTGACCGATAAGTTCAGGCTTAACTAATTACATTATTATCAATGAAAATAGAATTAAATGGTATGAAATTAAAATTGTTGTTGTATTGATATTACGATGGTATCAAATATTGATTATGCCAAATAAATATATTGATATTATGACATCAATATTATAGACCAATGTTTATCGATTTAGTTATATATCTTCGGTTGTGAGCATATGCAGAGCTACGTGGGTTTTAGTAGGATATCTAAGAACTTATTATTATTATTATTATTATTATTATTATTATTATTATTATTATTATTATTATTATTATTATTATTATTATTATTATTAAGTAATACTAAATAGACTTTAATCTAGTGGAAAACATCAAAACCTAGAATTAGGGTTGTCAATAGTTCTCCAAAACCGAGAACCGGACTCGAATCAAACTGATAAGAACCGGACCGAGAATCGGACCGAACCTTAACGATCCGGTTTGCGGTTCTATTTTAAAAACCGAAACAACAAAACCAGTTCAGAACCGAACCGATAAAATCGATAAACCGGTAGAATCGGTTCAGTTTTGATTAGAAACTGAACCGGTAAACTGATAGAACCGATACAGAACCAAACCGATCAAATTGATAAACCAATAGAACCGATAAGGAACCAAACCAATAAAACCGTTAGACCAGGTTAATTTATTATTTTTATTATTATTAATTATTTATACATTATATTTTCAAAATTAATAGTTAATTACCCATTTTTAATAAAAAAAATCAAAAATTAACCTCTAAACTTTGATTTTTATGTTATTTATTTATTTAAAAAAAATTGAAAATTAAATTTTAATTAAATTAATTTTTTTTTAATAGACTGGACCGGATCAAAACTGGACCGATAACAGACTGAACTGAAACCGACCAAACCGAAAAAGACCGACACGGGACCAGACCGAATTCAGACCGAACCTAAACCGGAACCGAACCGAATCAGACCGGACCGGACCGAAGCGAAAACTTAACGATCTGGTCCGATTCCAAAATATAGAACCAAAAACTTAACGGTCTGGTCCGAACTGAACCGATAAGCTTAGCGGTTCGGTCCCGACAAAACCCGGACCGAACCAGACCAATAAACACCCCTACTTAGAACCCACAAATCATCTATATTTCATATATATATATATATATATAATATCATGTACAACATTTATTTTTGAATATATATATATAATATTAATATTAATTTAAAAACAATAATATATATATATAATTATATTCATTTATTACAATAATATATAATATTTATTTCTGAATAAGATAGACATGTGATATCATATATATATATATATATATATATATATATATATATATTATTTATTTCAAAAAAATATATAATATAAATATTAATTTAAAATAGATTAATATATATATATATATATATATTATTCATTTATTACGAGTATATATCTAATATTTATTTATGAATAATGTAGACATCTCAATATCATATATATTATTTATATAAAAATATTTGATTTAAAAGATAATAGTATCTTTTATTATTTACTTATGAATATATATAATATATATATTAACTGAATGAATTACAGTATACTAAATAAAATAATATATAATTATTATAGGAAATTTAGATTATTACATGATTATATATAATTATTATAGGAGATTAAATTCTATAAATTTTTATTTTTTTATTAGAATAAAAAAAATCTTATATAATTGTCACCCTAGCAAATCCAAAAATATCTCATAAATAATTTAATAACCATCCGGTCGAGTATACCAAGATGTTTTGATTCTGGCTACAACAACTAGTTGTGAGTCGAAGTCATGACCTTTTCAAGTTCGTGATCTGTGTTGGTTACTAGTCGTCCTTTTATTCTAGCCGAAGATTGTAGATTTGGTGATTGGTAAATATCATTAGTTGCATACCATGTTGTTTGGTGATATGTAAAAATATTGATCGGTTTAGTTGATAGATCTACATGTTGCAAATCTCAATATCTCTTTATTAATGATTGTCAATTTTAAGAAATATTTTTGGTTGTCATTTCAGTTCTTTGAGAGTCCATCCTCTTATGAAGGGATGAATCATGGTGTGTAAAACTAAATTAGAGGCTTACTGTATTTTTATTTAAAATTAAATTATTAGGTGACAATCCTCATAACCAAATCGTCATAATGATTTTGTAAGGTTGTAAAAGTTAGTCGAAGACTAAATGATAACATTCGATAACAATATTCTTTTTATACCATAATACATGTCGTTTTAAAAAATTATTTATGTTCGATTACATGTCATTTTAGTATATCAAAACAAAATTTAATATTATTTGTTATTTTTCACCAATTAGATTTGGTTCTTATTAATTTTTATAGAAACGAAAACAGTTATAAATTTTTTAATACTAAATGGTTACCTTTAACTTGTCATTGTCCATCACTAACCATACAATGAGTTCGGGCTGCTCTTCAACCCTTTGAGCAGGGGCCATGTTATGTGTAAGCACACTGACGCTATGAGAGATCTCGCCATTCTTTTTCATAAGACCATTATTATGCCGTCAGCATAGCACCATTTGTGGTTAACTCGTTACACTTTTCCCACATGCGTCACATGCACCTATAACTGAGGTTAGCTCACGTCGAAGCCCATCATTTTCCTGAGACATTTTTTCATGTCGTACCTTCGCCGACCCGTAAGTATTCTTAGAATAAGCAAGCTCGTACATATCTTTTGAACGATATGTATTATTGAACGAATGAAGTACATATTTATAGCCTAAATTTAGGAAAATAAGGTGAAAGTAAATTTTTTTGTACCGAATATAAAATTAATGTTGACTGGTGAGTTCAATAATTAAGAGTTGTCTTAGGAAGAATTAATACGAGAGTTTTAGTGAGAGAGATAGTTTTTTGAGAGAGAAAGTCAGAGCACAATTGAGTTAGATCAAAAAGTGTTTAACCCTTTTATTAGCTCAGCTTTGGCCTTTATATAGAGGCGATATGACTTAGCTCTAAACTGAAAACTGTTACATAAAGGGATAAATTATCCTTAGTCCTTAATAGAAATACATAATCATGCCTCCAAGGGGGTAGCCGAGTTGGTTGAGTAAGATATGCTTGTGACCAAAGGTCATGAGTTCGAGTCCTTCTACATACGCTTTCTCGGCTGAGCCTGTCACCTTGTGTGGTTTACCTTATGGCGTTGGTTTGCAGGCTATTGTGTCAGACTGAGGGTTTACCATGTGCGCACTCGTTGCACTCTAAGTAGCGACTCTGGGTTCCCTCCGAAAAAAAGAAATACATAATCATAACTATTCCATTAAACTTATATTATTTACATTTTAGTCCCTAAATTTCTAATTTCATATCACTAAACTTATATTATTTACATTTTAGTCCCTAAATTTCTAATTTCATATCACTGACACAGCTAGATAATTTGATATATAAAACAATAAAAAAAGTATATCACGTGAAATCTTAAATATATAAATTGTTGACGGCTAAAAATCATGGTAGTCTTTGAAATTGGTCACTTGTTTGAAAACATCCACTTATATAAAATTTGTATAAAAACAACCACTTTGTTGCATCATTGATCACCTATTGTTGATTTTTTTTTTTTTGCATTTTTTGTCACCGCGAGTGATTATAAATGCAAAATAAACCAATAAAAATGGCCGTTTTGATACAAATATAACTTGAGTGGCTATTTTGAAACAAGTGACCAACTCCGGTGACTAACCAGGGTCTTACCCACCTCCTACCCATCATACATATTATGTGTTTCATTTGTTGATTCTCGGTTGTTGATAATGTTTAATAAAAGTAGTCTTTAATCTATTTGTTACTTTATATATAACCGGATAATTTACATAATAAGTTGGGATGCCAATGTTGTTCCGAACCAGTTTAATCCAGTCGGGTATAGATATGGAAATTATAATTCGCATGCGGAGTGGATCAGATATAGATTTTTGGTTTGTCCACTCCGATCTGATCCGAAAATATAAATTATATATAAATAATATATGAAGTATATAAATAAAATAATAATAATAATCTACAATAAAAAATTACTACTTACTACATAAACTGTCGTTCATATGTAGTTTCAATAATATATAAATTTTATTCTTTCCGTAAATATTAATTAGATTATTCCAATTATTCCAATAAAATCATTTGAAATAATATATTTATTAATTAAATTCTCACACTTAGGCTTAATTCCCAATAATATTTAAATTCTCATTGTTGATTTATTTTGATATAATTTTTATTATTTAATATAACATTATGTTATTTGTTAGGTTTGTCACCAAAAGTTATGACACATTTAGAATTGACATTTCAATTTTTTTTTGATAATTTTGATAATGAAGATGAAAGTATAATAAACTCTTAATATTTATTTATAGGTGTTTTTTTGTTTCTCAAATCACATGTAGATTTAAAGAGGGTATAAAGTTGTGTTCTCTTTGCAGTTTACATGTGAACATCTCTTATTATTTTTTACTTCATCTCTTTAATGATGGAAAATAGGCATGATCTAGGAAAAACAAGCTTTTGACATGTTTATTGAAACAAATGTGAGTTTAGTGTTAATTGACAAGATGCGAGACAAATGCATAACTAACTACATGCACTACTAGTTTTAAATAAAAAATGCGAGACCATGCAAATACAACATGCAGGTTGCAAGATGAGGTAAATATTAAATGTGAGACTAGTTTTAAATGGAGAATACGAGATAATGCATATCTAATTACACGCGAGACTAGTTATAAGAGAGTAATTTGAGATCATGTAAGATATGAGATGTGAGACAATCTATAAACATGATATGCAAGATATTGCATAGCTAATTACATGCGAGACTAATTATAAAAGAGTAATGTGAGACTATACAAATATAAAATACAGAATACGAGACTAGTTATAAAATAGTGGTGATGTTGGTTATTAGTTCAGCCTCACGTCTCGTGTTTTGCTTTGTGAGAAACTAGAAAGCTAAAGGATGGGTATTAGATGTGTGACAAGTGTTTATTTAGTACGCTAGATGTGATACACTCGTATTTAACCGCTGAAAAACTAGTAGCCAACAACAACACCAAAACCACATATAATATAATTTTCTATTGCATTTACGATTCATGGTACTAAATACGAATTGAAAAAATGTCTAGTTTTTCATATGTTCAAATCATAATTTTATGAGATATTTTCTTATAACAAATCTCGAGTTAATGTCATTTAGACACCGTGAAATCAGATTATTTTTTGCGAAATCGCTTTTAGTATCGTGAATTCGTTTTGGTTTCTTGATAGATAAAATAAGATATACAGATGAAAGAGTTGTTTCGGTCGAAACTGAAATTGAAACGCTATTTTTAAAAAATATAATTTATATATAGAGAACATTTTTTGTAAATAATTTGATCAAATTTCTATTAGTAAATTGAAATTTTGAGACAATAGCCAACTGACTAGTGTGGCAGACGAAGTCTATTGCATTGCACTTGACAAGAACTGAATCAACTAACTCCCAGAGCAAGGTAAGAGTTGATACGGTAAAAGAGTTATCAAGAATCAATGAATCATATAGTTAGAGCTACACTACTAAATGGAGGCAAAAGTAAACCCAAGATAATAGTGAAAATAGCCGATATCAATCAAATTCATTGCTCAAAAAGCTGTTGGTTCAATCTAGCTGCTTTGATGCTTGTAACAAGCGACTCGGCTTCATTAGGTAAGCCCTTTCTTCCTACTAACTTAATCCCGAAATCGTGATGTAATGTCTCCAGTCTTTTACCATCTCCTTCCATCTCACTCAGCTCGATAACTTGCTTCCTCGACACCACAGCGTATAGATACAAAACCTCAGACCCCAGTTTTTCTCCCTCAACTTTAACCTGTAACAGCGCCACAGAATCAAGATCGTCCGATTTGGGATTAAACAGAGCCGAAAGCTCACCGAATTTCAAGTCTGGCATCTCAAATAGTTGGTTCAAATCATCGGGTTCGTGATTCATGTTATTGGTTGAAGCAAATGTACGTCTTTTCGAGACTCGTAATATGTTTGCAGCCTCTCTCATTCCGCTTAGAAAGGCCCCATGCATCGTGGCTGGATATTGTTTGTTAGTTGCCTCGCCTGCGAAGAAAACGCGCCCATCACCGACACTTTCGGCTAATATATCGTAGTCGTCACCTGAAGACCCGACCGCGACATAGGAGTAAGATCCGTAAGTGAACTGATCTTGTCCCCATCGAGTACAAAGGGATTGAACAGGATCTGGAACGACAGTTCCTTGAGGATGAAATATCCCGCGTAATATTTCGAGCACTTTCTTCACTGACTCCACCGGGGACACTGTCTCAAACTTTGACGCTGCATCGCCAGCCACAAGTGCGACTAGTAGAGACCCACCTGAAACGGAAGCGTAGCTATAGAATAAGAAGAATTCGCCTCGTGTGTTCGGGTCTTCTGTTAAACGTCCAAAAGTGTCGATCTCTCCACCCCAAAAGTTGTACGGAAACAGCATTGCTACTTTGTTAAGTAAACCGTATCCTAACCTTTGAATTGCATCCTTCTTTTTCTGAGGAAGCTCAGGAACAAACTCGATACTTCCTTTCTTAAGGACGCCTAAAGGAACTGTACACAAAACCATATCGCTGCGAAACTCCTGCTCACCTGCGTAAACAATAACACCGTCTACTCCATACCTTATACTATCTACATCCCTATCATAGAATATAGGAAGATCCTCGGCCAAAGCTCGAACAAACCTTCCGTTACCACCAGGAATAAAACAGTGATCACCACCCATCTCGTACGGATCATCTTGATCCCAATAGGCCATCGACAACTTAGATAACAAAGACGCATTGGCGTATTCCAAATTCGCTAGATGCCAATCTAATAACATTCTCTCTTGGGGTTTTTCCGCAACCCTATACACATTCCTAAAAGCTTCTAGTGCAGTCCCTAATGGAACATCCACTGATTTAACTTCATCTATTATAGCTTGCCTAAGTTTACAAACTCTATCTAACAACTTATTAAAGGAAGCCTCTACACTAGAATCAATACCAACATCAACTGCTTTACCATCAGGTAGATATAAAGGACATACATCTCTTACCTTATGAAGAGGTAAACCAAGTTGTTTAGCAAGAACACCGAGCGGGTTCCCATTTACTCCGGTGAGGACACTGCCGCCAAGATCAGCTGCAGCCACCACACCCTCACCGTCCATTTTTCTTGTCTTGACTCGACCTCCTGGACGGTTCCTACCTTCCAAAACGACTACTTTAAACCCCATGGAAATTAGCTGTCGCGCGGCTACCAAACCAGCAAGACCTGCACCGATAACCACCACATTTTCCCTCTCTACTCCATCAAACGACCTCGATTTTGCTTCTACAATGGCAGGTGCAAGGCCGAAGTTGATATAACCGTGCTCAACGAGGAAATTGTAAGCTGAATCCACTAGAGCTTTGTGCTCAGCTCGAATCGACTCGAGCGACTGTTCTCTCGTAAGCCAAAGAGACACATTCGACCTCCACAAAGCGAGGATATGGTTACGGACTACAATGTAATTCGCTTGCTCTTTACCTCCGATCGTGGACACGACATTGGCTTCTATCTCCTCTTCTGTAAGAGAATCAACCGTGAAACCGACTGAGGCGGCGATTGAAGCTTCGGTGTCTAATTCCTTTGCGAGTCCCGATGTCCGATAACGGCGATTCCTGGCGGCAAATGACGGATTGCCGTTGATTTCAGTGAAGAACCGCTTCCTCCGCCGTCGTCTTCGAGGAGGTAAACCAGGTTCGGTACGGTTAGAAGTCTGGACCGGGTTTTCGGGAACAGGATCTGATGAATCGTCTTGTGAATCCGAAACGCGAGGATCGAGTGTCGTATCGGCGGGAAGCGAGTGGTTTGCCGGCGATTTTTCGGGGTGGTTTTTCTGTAGGGTTGGCGAGAGTGAGAGGTCAGTTTCGGGGGAAGACTCATCGGATACAACGTCGTTAGGGAAATCGTGAGAGTTCTCCGGCGGATTAGAAGAAGTATCCATTGTATCCTCTCACTTTAACTCAACCGGAGAGATTACAATTACGATGAATAAAAGAAAGAGGGATTCTGGAGTAGGTTAATAACAGATAAAGGGAAGACGTGTGGTATTAAAAAGAAACTAACTATTTTCAGATTAATGCGAGATTTGGGATTCATGGGTATAACATATGTATCGAGTGTTTTCGCGAATTTTGGGTGCCCATAAATACCGAGATCGCGAATTCAATATTCGAGTTCGGAAAACTTTGGTATTTGGAATTTGCAATTTCGAACATTCTGTCTAAATCGCCAACACTGTGTGCCCACTTGTTTATTTAAATACATGTTGTAGAGTTGTTTTGGATATGATTTGGTATATAATATTATTATTTTTTGTATTTTCAGCATGTGACGAAGAATTCGTATTCCTTCCAGATCGAACAACAATGGTACGGAGGTCGATCATCGTGAACCTAGCTCACGGTCCGTTAGGATTCGGCGACGCACCCTCCTTCATGCGCTCGTACTTTTTCATAGACGTAGGTCTTCATATCACTTATTTCATAGAGTCAATCTCTATGTATAGGGGATGTATTCGGAATATAAGCTGCACGAAGCGTATAGCGTCTTCAAGAACGAGGTAAGTTAGGATTGGTTTAACGTGTAGTAAATTATATCTTATCTTTTTTTTAATTTATTTTAATATTGCGTAGGCTCGTTCATCTATGCGTTGCTATGCAATGTACGCTACCCATCGTGATTGAGATCTTACTGATCAGAGTAGGGTAAGAGACCATGCTATGGGTATTGTTTTGTTCCTCTCATCGATTTTTTACGCGTTGGGCTACCAACGTGCACCTCATAAAGGCGTTTCTCGAGAGGTGGCATATGGAGACCAACAACTTCCATTTCTCACTCAATGAGATTATGGTGACCTTAGATGACGCCCACATTATCACCGGTCTTTCGGTTACAGGTGTCGGATTTAATCAACATTTTTTTTTCTAGTAATGGTTAGTGTATTGCTTGGTATTCTAGTTTACTAGGTATACTCACCGATATTCTTGGGATGAAGTTAAGGGATAACATGATTGGTGGTGGTAGACATGTACATATACAGTTTTTGCGTGATGTATACATTGTTAATCACTTGATGGATCCTTCTATTTCAGATGATATGGTTCCGAAAGTAAGGAGGAGTTATTTTCTCCACATGTTGGTTGTTTTGTTCTGACGAACAAGACGGGGAACAATATATCGCTTGACTGAGGACTATAGTTCATCGCTTAGGTATAACTAAGGTCAACATATATTGGCTCAGTTGTATTGCCAGCTTGGTCGATCGTCCTTACATGCGACCTCAGACTTTACTCGTTTTGTTTCTTTGTTAAAGACATAGATTTATGATCACTTCCTCTCGTTTATGACTACGGTCAACAGTGGATGCGCTATTTCTATACCGACTATGTGTAGATTTGCAGCTCTTTATTTCCACTCAGATTAAGAGACTCGTATCAACACCCGACATACTTAATCTTCATTGAGGGAACATAATGTAAGTTTCAACGTTTATATTTTTATTTGTTGATCAACACTTCTTTGATTATTACAAGCACATACACGACCATTTCCCTTTCTGCGATGTGGCTTGAATAAACCACACGTTGAAGGCATGATACATAGTTGATACATATTATCCGCTACGCATTTCTCGACAACTGAGGCATATTCAAGATATACCTTCTTCATTGTAATCTATTTTACCGCCAAGTAGAGGTAGGCGTGTTAACATGCACTATTTATGGGATGGGACTATATAGAAAGCATGACAGTCACACATCGTTGATCCCACGATTCGTGGTGATATTTATATTATAGTTCATCATAGTATGACATCTTTATACACTTTATGGGTCCAGAATCACCTATGCTACATTTTGATCTATCCCGAGTGTGATTCATCTGATGCATATGTTGGGGAGAACCCAAGAGCGATGAGTTACCAAGATAGGTTATATGACTTTTCTGATCGTGTTATAGATGCACATTCAAGGTCGCAACGCGATGAGTATGGACGAGCTTCATCAGTCGCTGAAGGAATGCTCGACTGTGGCGCGCCAGTACCGAGAGCTTGATGAGTGACCATCTTGTATTCCATGACTATATTTTAGGCATGTATCGCGACTATGTTATTGGATCATGCCATGTCGTCACACTTTGGTTTTACTTTTTATTACACTCTAAGTTTTTCTATGTTATTTAGCTATATTTATTTACATATTTTATATATTTTTAATATATCGTATTATTTTAGCTATATTTATTTACATATTTTATATATTGTTAAACATTGTATCCAAATAATGATTCCCGTCATACATTGATTCCTGTCAAACATTGATTCATTCTAAATAATGACTCCCATTATACATTTTTTCCCGCCAAAATTGGATTTTCTTTTAAAAGGGACCTGAAACCTATTCTAATAGTTCATCCATCAAACCTTCACAAAAAAAACATAAAGGTTTTTAAGGATAGAGTCTAATGCACATGAAGACTATCACTTGCTTCAAGCAGTGACGTTTGTTAATCAAACAATGTCCGATGATACGAGCAATGCTTTTTTCGATCGAGTGATAGGTAGGATGTATTTTGATTATGGACGATTAGGAGTAACAAATCATCTAACGCGTAATCATTAAGAAGTCAAAAACAAGTACAATCGTATGAAACCGCTCTAGCATTTGTGGTACATGTCTTATAAAATTAAGCAAGAAGCAGCTGCAATGTGGAACATGATAGTTACAGATTTCATTACTATGGATATGGTATCTGGAGGGTATGATTGCGGAAATGGTTATCATGTACAAAACCTAGACAAACTTTTGTGGTATGACACAATCGAGGAGGCACACAACATAGTCATGTAACGTCATCCAATGTTGTTACTCGACTATGTGGCTATCACTAAGCCGTAGTCGGGTAATGTCATCTAATGTCGATTACCATTCGTATACACTTCAGAGATGTCCAAAGTTTTTACTAAATTATCTATATGTTGTACACCATCAAACACTCTCTCATAGATCGCGCTGATCTTGCAATTCGACGATCAGATCTCGTCTAACTTGTTGTCATGAATTTACATTACTGTGTACAATTAAATCTACAGCCCAAAATCCGCAATTATCGTCCGGAGATACACCTTCGTTGCTAGAAATTTACCTATGTAAATAGTTGGGAAACCAAATCTTGTAATCGCTAAATCTTTGCCCTTCATCGCTTTCTTTGATCGAGTTAATTTCTTTTTCTTTGGTGAAGGTTGAGCTTTTTGGCTTTCGCTTTGGCTTTCGTTACTAAAACTGGTTTAGCTACGGAGGCAACCATGCTATCTATCCTACCGGGAGTGTTAGCGCCTAGACTACCATCGTATTCAAACTCTGATGGGTTCCGTTTAGTTGATTTGTCCGAACTGAATTTTTTCCTACCTTTAGTGATAACTAGCTCCTTAGGTTCCAAAACATGACTTCTAACGGGATCTAGGATTTGCATTATCCTATTGATAATGTGATCTTGGACGTGTGGACAGTAAGTGTGGATGGTACCATATATTAATGAGAGTTTTTTTGTAAGCTTATTTTTGTACCAACACTATCCCTAGTTTTGAGACTTAAAATACTCCAATAAAGATCGCATTCATCATTTTGAATCGCCATACCTACTTTATCGATCATATCTAACTCGTATGTACAAATACACAACCACAATTGCAGGAGTAAACCATATTTCCCCGACTGTTTAAGGTTTTTCTCTATAAATTCTACGGTCGTACATGAAATTTTACCTTTTATATCGTTATAGATACCCTCCCTAGTTGAGTTTCTAGGACGAAACCTACTTCGTTCGAACGATTCGAAAATATTAGAGTGTTGAGCGTGAAGCAACAAATGAACATTTCCCAAAATTTTCTCAAATATGCATAGACTTGTATCGATTGCCCGTTTTAGGCTCTAGTGAGCACTCTCTGCACTGTAACATAAGATTAAATAAATTAGAAGTCTAACACTTAATATTAAAAACTAATGTATAAATATGATAATATAACTCACTAATATTTAGGCTAGTTGCCCAAATATTTAAATTTGTTCATGTGGATATCAAGAATTTGGGTCCATTGTTTCATGACATATCGACAAGCATCAAAGAAAAGGCGTAGGCATGGTGTAACTTGGTAAGATTTTTGTTATAATCTTTGATCGTAGTTGAATAGGCAATCGTTTGATAAAATTCGAGAAACTCATCAGCCATGTCCGCTTTGGGCAAATCTTTCCTGGCATATGAGAAAATCTTCTTATTAATATACCAAGTGCAAAACTAAAATTAAATTTAATTAAAACTCTAAAAGAGATCACAAATGAACATGTCTATTTAATCTATAGTCTTAAATTTCTTTTTTAATACATGGTCTATAATGTATTATATTGTCCTGCATCTATCATCTATTATATTGTTTTGCATATTTTATCTATTATTTTCCCTGTATCATTCATATAATACACATCCTGCATTTATCATGAATTATATTATCCATGCATCCATTAAGCATTACAATGTCTATATCATGTATTATTTTGTTCCGCATCATTTTGTGTATTATAAAATCCTGTATCGCACATCTATATGTTAATATATCATCCCATAATTATTATGTATTATATTTTCTCGTATCTATAGTTTAGTTAAGTATTAAAAAATTTAGTTTTTGGAAAGAGACTTTACCCTAATAAATGAAGAAGAATATGTATTTTGGTGGAGAGTTCCAACAAAAAGAAGAGGATTATGATGAGGAAAAATAATAAGAAGAGGTTCTTGTTGAGGAAGAAGAAAAATAAGAAGAAGATGAAGAATAAGAGGTTGTTGGGGAAGAAAAAGAAGAAGAGAATGTTGATTGGAGGAAGAAACAGAAGTTAATCTTGACGATGATGATAGAGTTACAAACTAAATGAAAATGATTCTAATGATGTAGATGACACAATAAAAGAATATATCGTTCAAGAACGTGCAAGTGAAAAATCAACTACATTAACTAAAAGAATTGAACGTCCAAGGAAATCTAGAACAAATAATATTGCATGACTGAGAAAATCTTCTGAAAATCAAACAAATTTTGGTGTTGTACACAAACTCTAAGAGAAGGTAGTACCAAGAAAACATGTTGATAGGTCACATAGATAAAATTATATATCTCATATTCTTAGGAATTTAAATCATAGTTTGTTGTTAGTTACATTCATTTACTAACAAAACAATGTTTGGAGGACTACAATCTTAAGGAGATAAGTTAAAGACAATTTAGAGAGAGAAACTCATAAGAAATAATTCTCAAATCATTCATCAATCACATTTTCCTATAATAGGTGGTGTGCTTTTATATACATTTTGTTGGGTCTCACATATCTAAAATATTACTAATCGTGGTCCCTTTTTCCCATTTATAAATAGTTACAAAGCAATATTTTTCTACAATTGTATTATAAAGTAATCATTTAACCTTACATCATTATCATATATTCCTAAGAGATTTTTTCATGCTAAATTACTTCTTTATTTTGTCGATTTCCTAATTATATAATTATTCCCTTATCGGTAGCCCCCCAAGTTCTTGTGAGAATATTCAAGCAAGGACTATTGTTTAGGCTGTTGTTTTGTCAGTGCTTTTCTCTTCGGACTAAATAATGATTTCCTTAACTCTTCATCAAATTTTTTCAATCTTCAAAGGCAAATAATTCTTCATCAAATTTTATCAATCTTTATATGCAAAGATTTCTTCATCGGATTTTGCCAATCTTACACTTTAAGAACTAACGTATATCTTCCATGAGTTTCCTCATCATGATGTCATAAATTCCTGACACAATTAATGGACCGTTTCTCACTCATAATGATAGGTCTCGATTGGCATTCGTGTTGCGCGTCTTTTGTTTTGACACAATTATGACTAAGACCGGCAGACTCCTGTTCTAGGCATGCATTTCCTCTTCCCTAGCTACATCACCCCAAGGAAAAAATCTCCTGATACCTCTGGGCTTTGAAGCTCACTGAAGCCCACCTATCCTTTATAAATACTTCAGCACTCCTCATTATTCTCACTCAACGATTTCTAGAGAGAGAGTTTCAAAGAGTTTTTTAGAGAGAGAAGTAGTTATGCCCAAAAAAATTCCTATCTTGGATTGGTTCTATTAGCAAAAAAACCAAGAAAAGACGAGCCGCCGAGTTATACATTGAAGCAGAGCCTCAACCAGCTGTTATTACATACTACGGTATTTGGCCTCCATTTGAAAGTTCTACCGGCACAATTATCCCCTCGAATATTTCCTCTCTGTTCCTCAGTCGCACTTTCCCGGTAATTGACAAATATGACTACAATAGTCTAACTGGAAAAGAATTTAAGCCATCCAAAGGTGAAACTTCAAAGAAAAAACGAGTCATTAACCCGTGGAAAAGGCTCAACCTCAAACCTCGTCGGAAACTCTTACCACACCATCTTCTACACCTCGGGGAACTTCACGACCTACATCTGCTGAAAACATACTGCTAAATCCGATGAGGTTGTTGATACTAGAAATCCTATAGTATCCATATTTGATGACGAAGAGTCAGAGGTCGCAGGCCTTCAAAATACTAAGAGAAGTTCTCTTCTAAAAAATAAAGCTAAATAAAAGGAAGATCATATTCTACTCCCTCCCCATATTGATGCCTTGGTTGGAAACAATCTTCGAGCTATTGAAAATAAAATATATTACGGCCTTGCATAAGATAAAGTACAAGTATTACGATGTATCCGAAAATGTTAAATTGAGGGTTCAATGGGGAATCCCTTCTACAATCACCATCCGATTTTCGGCGGTTGGGGAGACGCCTCTAACAGTTAAAGATCATGAAATGATTGTTTATCTAGAAATCATGAATTGGGGGCTCCGATTTTATTTGGATTCTTTTTCCGTTGAGTACTTTGCGATGGTCGATCGTTTTCCAACTCAAGCTGGACCAATATATGGTTTACTCTGATGGTTTGTATAATGGCCTCTAGGATTTCAGGGACGGGATTTTATTTGAAACGGTTCCATGGTCTCTCCAGACTGGCAAATAATCCTTATTTTTCCCTCATCTTTCTTTGTTTTATCTAATGTCATGCCTTGTTAAAACAACAATGACAGGGGTGTCCAAGCCATATGAAGATTATATGCCTGAAGCAACAACAATTTTAACAAATTTGAGTAAATGGGCTAAAGCTTCTTGGTCCAACAGATTTCATCTTTGCTTTACTCCAACCAACCTTGCCGAAAGTTGCCTTTGGAGTACCTACCATCCAAATATTAATCTTTACAATAGCTCATGGTTCCTCTTACTCATCAAGAGGTGTTAGATAGATTAAATTCTTAAGATATACTTGTTTTTCTTCCCTCTCGGGCTAGATCTCAGAGTCATCATAAAAAATATACGAGTGAATTTTTGAGGAGGAAGAAGCTCATGATACTTCCGGTGCAGTGGTCTAAGGTTCTGGTACTGAAGTTGAGAAGATAAATCTTATGGAACAAAATGGTTCCAAAAGACCACCTCAATGAGACCTTCCCAAAAAGTTGTATAATCAAAAACTAAATAATGTTCAACAAGTTGCAAAGGAGGTTGCCTCTCTAGTAAATAAGGCTAGTAATTATACTCTGACCTCCCTGGAGAAGATTGTCATTGAATCAGATTCTTCTCAACTTCCACGTAACTAGTTAGTTGTTCATGATCATGAAATGAACATTACTCAAGAGGATAATTCTTCAATAGTTGTCTTACTTGAAGTTGGTTCCTCATCTGATACGTCTGAGATCCCTTATGATGATGTCATCTCTCTCTATATATGGAAAACTATTTGATCCTCGGTTATTCTTGGGCAGAATATGCAGTTTTCACGTGATCGGAAATATCACTATAAATCAAAATCTTTACAATCAAGATCGAAAGTTGAAGAGCTCAGGAGCTTTCCATACTCCAAAAACAATCTGATCCGATTTATGAAAAGCTTGTTTGCGCTAAAGATTATATTATGATTTCTGATAAGGAGGGAAACGATAAATCCTTTGAATATTTGAAACGATGCCTTAAAGACCTTAAAAGGGTTGTGAAAGAAAAATAAGCCATTTTAGCCCAAGCTGAAGTTAATAAAATAGTTTTTTCAGTCATATGTTGTGAAGTGTGTCTCTATGATAGGGATGCAAAAATTTAAATCTGGGTTAGTTATGGAAATTAACAAACGTTATTCTTGTTAAATGTAAATCATAATTCTTGAAAAATAAGATAAAGAAAAGAAAACTAAATTGTAGATAGAGAAAGTAATAGAGAAGAGTTGAATTAGTGTAATGAAAATGTCTCATCCTTTATTAATTACCTTTGGCTTTATTTATAGGTGTATCGACTTGTATAACTGATTCGGTTACACAAATGGGTAAATTGCATTGCAACCCCTCATATTTACAAATAGTCTAAAAGTCATCTTACAACTATACAAAGCATCATATATAAATTTAGTTTTATCGAATTTAAGCCCCCAACATTCCATATTTTTATCAGTAGCTCCTCTAATTCTTATGAGAGACAATAAATAAGAACTAATAATCATTGAAAATTATGGTAGTTGTAAACCGTTAATTGCAAAATCTGGTTTGCTTCGAATTTGAAGCTTTCCATCTCCTTGTCAAAGTGATTTATTTTGAATACCTTTTGTTTTCGAACAAAATCATATATAGATTACACCTCAAATGTAACTCATTGGTTAATCAATTCAAGGTTTCTAGGCTTTACACCTGCCATCTTCAAATATGCTCACTTCGAATATGATTCGAACAATGCATACTACCGTTTTTATAACGCTTAAAAACGTTTGCTCTTCTTTAGTACGCGTTCAAAAAACCATTAGGCATGCCCCTAGGCTTGACATAGTACATGTGTCACGCTACCCATTCTACAAGCAACCATTTGGCCTTCTCCTTTTTTCCAACCAATAAATATATTCAGCTCTTCAACTTCTCTGACACCATTCTCTCTATTTCCTGACCCTTTCATAAATACTCCCTCATTTATTTCATTTTCCTCATACATAATTTATATTGAGAGAAATAGTTTTTGCCTAATAAAAACCATAACTACCTCTTCCTGATAAATCAATTTTTTTGGCTACCACCGCTGGAAACTTCATCTTTTTCAGCCAACCTTCAAACCGGTTTATGAAAAGTCCCATGCCACCAAAAAACCCATTTGGCTTCTACGATTACCTCTATATCCGTGAAAGGGCTGTTGAATACAAGGAAGCAGGCATAATAAATAACTATCCTCAGTTCTCAACTCAAACCACTGTCTACGGTAATTTTAACCCTAATCATAGTTCCCATGGGATTCAAAATTTATCCAACCCAGAAAACAACTATTTTCCAGAATCTCCTCGACAATCATTACTACCACCTCGAAATCCTTCTCTAACACCTTCTGGTTTCATAACTGTATTTTCTCAAAAAAATTCATAAAATAACTCAAAGCATATTTACTTATAGAAGATCACAAAAAACTTCACCACCCATCAGCTCTAATCCACCTCGAACACTATGCAAAGAGACTCCTCAGATTCAGTCAAAAGCTTATTCTACTCAAATATATTCTTGTTGAAAAGAAAGTGTTCATAGCTATTGGAGATCTCGAGGATGATAATACTTCACAAAAAACTACAAATAACCCTATACCACCATCTCCTTCCTTGAGGGAGATGGTTTATACCATCATAGATTCATAAATAACTCCCTCAAATACCCAAGGAGAAAATCTAATCTAAACCTCACATCCTCCTCAAATAATAGACGAAGCTTCTGAGGAAGAAGATTATTCAAGGAAACTCATTCCAATGTCGAGGTTAAAGAAGGTCGTGCTGTATCTGATACTAAATATGATGCTTCGAAAAAATAAGCACCATAGAAAAAAGGAAAGAAAAAGAAGGCTCATGTTGAAATTCATAAGGATGTTGCTGCCTTAGTGAGGATGAATTTAAAACCAGTCTTCCCTAAATACACCATGGCGCTGAAAAACGTGCCATACATTTATTATAATAAATCTCAAACCGGTTGTCTAAAGAAGTAATGTGGAATGGAAGATAACATAACGCTTCGAGTACCAAAGATGGGGAGACTCTACTTGATTGTGGAACAAATGAATTTGTGGTCTATCTTGAGATCATTAATTATGGTTTTCGGTTCCCAATGGATCCGATGATAGTGGAGTACTTCGAACTCCTGGACCTCTGACATACACTGATATGAAAGTAGGAGCGTAATGACTAATTTGTAAATAATATAAATTTAAGGGTTAAACTGTAAATAATTTAAGTTTAGTCCTTAAATTATAGAACATGTAAGTTCTAGAGAACATTTAAGACTATGTATAATTGTTATAGACTAAAGGCTAATTTGTCCTCTTTTGTAACAGATTTCACTTTAAGAGCAAGGCTAACCTAATAAAGGGGTTGAACACTTTTTCTACTAAACTCATTCGTTCTTACACTTTCGGTCTCTAGAAACTCTCTAACTCTTTCTCTCTCTAGAATTCTCTTATAACAATTTCCTAAGGAAAAATCTATACTCCGAATTGGCGACTCCACTAGGGACTGAATAAAAAAAAATGAGTGACTTAATCTGTTCGTATTTAATACAATCTTGTTGTATTTCTTGTTCAAAATTAATAAGATGAATCTCGAGAAAAATCCTTCGCTTCGATCGACGATGGAAACTTTGAAAGATGATTTGCAGAGAGACAGGAATATGCTTAATGGATCATCTCTGATCCAACCTCAATCTGACATTGAGGTGCGAATGAACCAGCTTTTAGACAAGAAAAATGCATTAAATGAAAAGCATGAACGAAGAGAACAGGAGATCCACTCGGCGAAGCTTAAATCCAAGGTTAGGCAAGAAACAGAAAAGACTGAGATAAGAGCCCAATGTGATCGATCATGTGATGATCGATGAGCTAAAACTGAGCATAAAAAAGCGTGTTTTGTGTCTCCTAAAGAACGATATTCTTCTCACAAGGGGAGACAAGACAAGAAAAAGTATATAACCTCTAGTGATGAGGAGGTAGAAAGCTCAGCTTCGGGTTTTAAGAGATAGAGGGGCTATTTGAAATAGGAATCAGACAAAGAGCAGTCGAGGAAGTATAAAAAGGTGGTATAGTGTACCATAGTATAAAATCTCACCCAATAAATTTCAATAGATTTGAAATCTATTGGGTGAGATTTTTGAAAAAATGTGGAATGACAATTAGGGAGGAGATGGGCTCCAAGAAATCAAAATTGGGTTTCTTGGTTTATAGGCCATAAAAACAAACGAATCAGGTTGCCCTCATCATTCATCTCCCCCTCTTCTCTCCTTAACCTAATTCTAACACTAGAATCATTATGTCGCAGTCAAACCTCTCTGCTATTCCTCTCGAAGAGAAAACTGTGCTCCATATTCAACAAAATCGTAAGTCAAACTTCAATCAAGATATCTTTCAGCCTTCCCAGGCCCAAAGTCACGACAGACAACAACCAGTTGCTCAAGTTCAGGTGTATTTCAATCCTATTTTTGAAGATGCTCCGGTTAATCAGACAAAAACCAGTACAAGGATTTCCTACGCTGACGTGGTGAAGAACCCTAGAAAGAAGTATCCAGAGGAAGCTCGAGGAAACACTACATGATTATTGCATGCAAAGGTTTCTTGTAGAGTCGAGGAGGACTACAAATTCATCAAATTTGACGAAACAGATAAGTTGATTCTTTCTTCTCTAGCTAAAACTACTTTGATTGCAAGATTTTCTTATGGTTCGCCTACTGTCAAAGATTTTAGGTCTTTCCTGGAAACTTTTAGGTTTATTGGGAACTTTAGTGTTTATAAATGGGACTATATGCATATTTTCGTGGAATTAGACAATCTTGAAGATGTTAAATCATTCTGGAAAACAATTGTTAGAACTGTAGGTCAATTCTCCTTTAAAATCCTTAAATGGACCACAGACTTTCACCCCAAACGGGAGTATCCTTTGACTCCAGTTTAGATTTCTTTCCCTAAGATCCCAGAAATGATGTATAACCCTTATACAATCAAACATATTGCAAAGGCAATCAATTTGCCTTTGTCAATATGGATACCCAACATAAACCGTGCAAGCTTTAATCTTTGTAAAGCTTTGACAGTGGTAGACATTTCAAGTCTCCTTCCCCAAAGACTTTGGATAAGCTTTGGTGATCGAGATGGTTTCTGGCAGGATATCATTTATAATGGCATACCTGCTTATTGCAAAATATGTAAACATCTAGGTCATGGAGAAAACTCTTGTAAAATGAAAGAGTTAAAATTGAAAGAAACTCAGAAGATTATTAAAAAGGTGAAAACAAATAATGAGAGATGGATTCCCAAGTTAAAATCAGTAGTTATGCCTTTAAATAATAGTCTGAATACTGTTCAAAATGTGTCTATTGAACTAAATAACCCTGTGGTTGGTATATTTAGAGATCAAAATGAGTATAACTCCAATAATACAGACTTTACCTTACCTAAAAAGAAAAATACAGAAGAAAATCTTATGGTTTTTAATCAGAAAGATGGTCCCCTTGATGTTAATGAAAGTGATGTTATTGAAGCCATACAATCTATAAATCTAAGAAACACTTTTAATATACTGAATGATGATAACTTTTCTGATAAACAATCCTATGAAATTTTTAGTGACAGACCTAACTTAAGCCTCCCACAGTCCCCAGCCACCAAACAAATAAATGTGATAGAACCTAAAAGTATAACTAAAACCAATAGGATAAATATCAAAAGCCTTAAAATAATCTCATTAACAAGCCACTTAACTTCAAAGGATCTGTAAGATCCTCAAAAACTATTAAAAATGACTGTTTCTTTTGTAAACTGGAATGCTGGAGGTGTTGGGAACCAAACCACCATTAGAAGAATAAAATATATAGTTAAAAAGTTCTCAATAGATCTCATAGTGCTTCAAGAGCCTATGATATCTATTGATTAAATTGAAAAAACTTCTAGGAAACTTGGTTTTGAACATTTTTTTTGGTAATACAAACAACACAATTTGGCTGTTTTAGAGAAGATCATATAAAATTGATATAATATTAGTTGTTGATCAACTTGTCCATACTATGGTACACCATACTGATTCCTTTAAAGAGTTTATGGTTACCATAGTGTATGCAAAATGTAATAGAATTCTTAGACTGACCCTTTGGGACCAATTGAGATATCTGTCTTAAAACAATGACCCTTGGCTTGTTGTTGGATATTTTAACACCATCTCCAACGCAAGTGAACAACTTAATTGTGCTACACTTTGTATGAATGCAATGGAGGATTTTAATAACATGATCTTGGACTGTAAACTTGAGGATCCATGATTCTCAAGTTCTAATTTCACCTGGACCAACAACCATAACTGGAAACGTTTAGATCGAGTCCTATATAATAACAATTGGAGAGATTATTTTGATATAACTAGGGTGAGACATCTTAACAGAACTGGGTCAGATCACTCACCCTTAATAATTTCAGTCTCAAATGTGTCAACTGATCAAAAGCCACCCTTTAGATTTCAAAATATGTGGTTAAGTCATCAAAATTTCAATTCAACTGTGGAAAATAATTAGAATACACCAATAGATACATCACCTTTTAGCAACTCCTCTATACACTTATTCTTGTTCAAACTTAAAAGACTCAAAAACCATTTAAAAACCTGGAATAAAGAAATCTTTGGTAATATTTTTTATTGTATTTAAAAAACTGAAGAGGAAATAGAAATTACTGAAAGAACCCTAGAATTATCTTATTATATTGAAAACAACAAGAAACTTTCTGAGTTAAAGGTCAAACACTTAGTTCTGCTTGCTAGGGAAGAAACTTACTGGCAGTAAAAAGGGTGCTTCAAACTGGTTAAAATATGGAGATAACAATACTAAAACATTTCATAATTTCTTTAAGAAGAAAAGATGTAGGAACACGATTAATGAGATCATTGATAATACTAATATAGTAGATGATCAAAATCTAATAGGTGAATCAACTGTCATATATTTTCAAGAACTGTTAAATAATAAAGTTGACGAACCTGTTCCTGATTTCCCATATGACATTATACCAAAATTAGTAAATGACCAGGAAAACAGCTCCTTATTAGTGGAACCTACTTTAGAAGAGACATGCATAATCATTAAGGGTCTTAATAGTTGTAGTGTCTCTGGAGTTGATGGTTTCAACTCTATATTCTATCAAGAATGCTGGCCAATAATTAAAGTAGACCTTGTGAATTCAATCTCTGATTACCTTAATAAACCTAGTTTTCCAAAGGACATGTTTGCAACCTCTATATGTCTAATACTTAAAACAAACCATGCTAAAACCTGGTCTGACTTTAGACCAATTAGTTTGTGTTCTGTCTTTAACAGAATAATTTCAAAAATCTTAAACAATAGATTACTAATATTACTACCTAAATTAATTTCAAAAGAACAAGGGGCGTATATCCCTAATAGAAATATCCAGGAGAACATTTTGATTACTCAAGAATTAGTTCATGACCTAAACAAGAAACAAAGTGATAGTAATATTATAATCAATCTTGACATGAAAAAAGCTTTTGACAAATTGAATTTTAACTTTATATATCAAGTAATGCAATCTTTTGGTTTTAACAATAGAGTTATCAACCTTGTCAAAAACATTATTCAACATATTCATTATTATGTTATTATAAATGGCATTGCATATGGGTTTTTTAAATCATCAAATGGAATCAAACAGGGGGATCCTTTATCCCCCTCTATTTTCATTCTTGTAGAGGAGTTTTTAGAGGAATTAATAAAACCATATCTTTAGATCATACTCTCGCTTACAAAACTAGAGGCTCCTTAATCATCAACTGCTTAACATTTGCAGATAATGTTCTACTATTTCTAAATGGCTCAATTAGGAATTTAAAAAAGATATGTAACTTTATGAGTAACTATCAAATCCTATATGGTCAACAAATAAATTTACATAAGACAACTTTTATATCTCCATCTAACTTAACTAGGCAGCGTATTAAAACTCTTGAACAACTATTAGGATTCAATCATAGCTTTTTGCCTTTCAAGCATTTAGGTACTCCAATATTCCTAACAAACAAAACCAGCTACTATGATGAAATCATTAATAAGATAAGAACTAACATAGATCACCGGAATTCTAAGTCATTATCTTTTGGTGGCAGACTGATTTTGATTAAATCAGTCTTGCTTGCTTATCCTCTTTACTATATGCAGTGTATCATAATACCAAAGACCATTATTAATATTAATAAGTTACTCAATAAGTTTCTCTTAGGTCACACTGATAAAATATAAATATATTATGGACTGATTGGACTAAATTGTGCAAACCCTTTAGTGAAAATGGACAAAACCTTAGAGACCTTTCAACCATATAATTAGCTTGGTCATACAAACTGTGGTTTAACTTTAGAGAAAACAAAACTTTATGGGCCAACTTATTAAATGATATTCATTGCTCAAAATTACATCATTTAAAATTTTTACCTAAACAATCAGACTCTAAAACATGGAAAATAATGTTAAAAATCAGAACTCGAGCTGAGGAAAATATATTTTGGGTGATTGGAAAAGGCAATATAGACTTCTACTTAGACAAATGGCATGACTCTAGGGAACTAATTCAATTAGTCACGAATACTTCAAGTAATTGGTATACTTAAACAAAGGTAAATGAATAATGGATTAACTCCTTATGGAACATGCCTAAAATTAAGAATGATGTGATTAACAAGATCTCTAAGATTCCAATCAATCTTAAAAATGAGGACTCTATCATCTGGAAACTCTCTCCAGATGGTAAATTTAATCTTAAACTCACTTGGAATAACATAAGAGTAAAAAATGTTACTTCTTTCTTTAAAAGTCAAATCTGGAATAACATTACACCAAAAAATTCTCAATTACTTTCTGGAGGGTCATTACAACTTGATTTCAGTGGATTCTAACATTCAACTTAGAGGTATTAGTTTAGTGTCTAAATGCTAGTTTTGTCCAGAATGTGAAACATTAAATCACTTGTTTGTCTCTTGTCCAATTACATGGAATGTTTGGCTATATTTTTCTAGTATTTTTAACATTACATTAGGGAAACACATGACTATTAACCATGTTATTAATAAGTGGTTCTCCTCTACACTGAATAAGAATCATGTTAGAACTATATTACCATCACTGATAGTGTGGGCAATATGGATAACCAGAAATAAAATGAAACATGATGGCTTGAATAGTACAGATAGATCAATAATTAAGCATGTCACATATCTTATATCTGCTTTAGACAGATCCTCATTGATCAAACCTAAACATTGGAGAAAAGATCTCCATCTAGCTAAGCATATTCACTGCTTTAATCATCTTTCAAATAAAAGAGCTGCATATATATCAAGTGGCACCCTCCCACTATTAATCGATTTAAACTCAACTGTGATCGCTCCAATCTACACACTAGGGAGTCTAGCAGTGGTTTCATTATTAGGAATTCTGATAGTGAATTAATTATGGGTCAAAGTATTTTGATTGGTTGAGGTACACTTTTAATAGCTGAATCTTTAGCTTTATTACATGGTCTTAGGTTCTATCAAATGAATAACTTGAAAGAGGTAGATGTAGAGATTGACTCATTATCTTTATTTAACATGATAACATATGATAAGTATCCTTGGTACTTATCTAAAGTATTAACATGCTGCAGAAAATTGCTCCATTCTCAAATGGTACTTAAACACATTTTTATAGAAGAGAATTGTGCTGCGGATTGGATTGCCAAGTCTGCTTTGAAACAAAAGCATGATTGCTCTTTTCATGGTCACAATTCTCCCAGCCCCCTTAATGCTATTCTATTATTAGAAAGCTTGAACTTGGGTTATCTCAGAAACTTCTCTTAACATACTAACAATTTTGTGGTAGGTTTTAAACTTGACCAACATTTTTTTATTTTGCAAGGTACATAATTATTTCGAAAGGAGCAGCAAGACAAGAAGAAAGTAAGAAACAAACTGAATATTGTAGTGACTACAAGGAGATAGACATCAAGATGGTCAAAGTGAGAAAAGAATCAATCAAGCTAATGTTAGAGGATGTTGAAAGGAGAGGAAAGAACACAGAAGCTCCAAATAGATTGCCATGAAAAGAAGTTCAGAAAAACAAGACTCAAAATCGATCTTGGATCACACCAATCCAAGTGGTTTCAATATTGGTAAGATATAGTTTCATTAACCGTATTCATAACAATAAAACCTTCCAAACTCTGCTTGTATTATTTTCAATATTAATAAAAGCAGTCTCTTAGATTAAAAGAAAAAGTATAAAAATGAAAGCAAATTTAAAATAGATAATATTCCTCGTTATATGGTGCGAAGGAAACACTTCGAATCAGTATGCTGAGACTGATCGAAATTTATATGTTACAATGGGAACATATGATCAGTTTGTTCAATGTGTCGACTGGAGAAACTCTCCATTAACAAGTGAAATTCACTCTATAACGCTTCCGAAGCATTTTGACATCTCTAAAGTAAAGAAGTTTGATGGGATGCAAGATCCCGATGATCACATCGAAAAATTTAAGAACTATATGATGAACTTTGAAGATGACAATCGACTGGTGTGTCGTGCATTTTCGTAGAATTTTAAGGGAACAACTTTAAATTGGTACAGTCGGATTTCGAAGGGTTCCATTTCAAACTTTAGGGATTTTTAGACTACTTTTCGAAGGCAGTTTGTGGGGAGTAAAGAAATGAGAGGAAATGGTGATACCATTATTCAGTGCAAGCAGACACATGAAGAGAAGTTGAAGGATTATACAAAGAGATTCGTTTTGACCAAAGCTAGTTTGGACAACTGTGAAGAAAATGTGACGATGACAGCTTTTAGCCAAGGATTATTGCCAGGGGATCTGGCCAATGAGACTACGGAGAGAAGATCCTTAACTTTTGGAGCTATGATGGCTAAAGTTGAGGATCAGATTAAAGTCGAGGAGTCAACTAGAGCCCGAGGAGGACCGGTTAGCACTCCAAAGAATTCAAACCAGGCCGCTAATAACCAAGGGCAGCCTTTGAACGGAAATGGTAATCAGCAGACCATACAAAAGAATAATAATTTGCCTCCTCGAAGTGGTGGATATTCAAATCACGCTCCATCTAACAACTACAACATGTCGAGGCCAAATCAATGGGTCAAACCAGAGTATTATGCTGATCTGACAGAGAATGTAGTTGTGATTTCAGATAAGACCAAGAACTTCGTAAATTTTCAAAAGCCAGCTCTAATTAGTAGGCTAAAGAAGGAAAGGAACAACAAATTTTGCAGATATCATGATGATATTGAGCATGATACTAATGACTGTATTGCTCTGAAGAAAGAGGTTCAAACTTTGATCGAAAATGGAAAGCTCCTGACATATGTAAAGTCGCAAGGGAGTGGTTCGAAGAATAATGTTGCATCAACTTCGAAGGCTGCACCAGCTGAGAATTTGATGATTTTAGATTCAAAGGTTGAACCATTTTATGTTTTTTCTGAGTATGTGGAGAAAGATCCAAACAGATTTCTTATGATGACAGTTGAAGAGCCGATCGAAAAGGGGTATGTGCGAGAACTATGTAAATTCCTTTGAGTCGTTAGCTATTTTCGGAGGCGAATCGATGATTGGAAATTCGGATAGTTCAAGAAGAGACACGTTGTCAACCTGAAAACTCAAATTGAAGGGAAGATGTCTACGTATTTGTATGGAAAAAAGGTTATTCATTTCATTTTGTTTGACGAAGATGATCTGTGAGGTACAACAGGACCACATGAAGATGTTGTGGCTATTGGAGCAGAGGTGGCTGGCGTCGAAATTTGATGTGTGCTTATTGACACTGGAAGTTATGCTAATGTCCTTTTTTAAGTCTACCTATGATAGAATGACGAATCTACCTTGGATTTCTCAATCAGATCGGACAATTATAGGATTTACGGGTGTAACAACTTGTGTTGTTGGCGAATTTGAGGGTGAAGTAAGTTTGAAAAAATGACCATTTAAGAAGAAGGTCCAAGTGCTTTTTTGGGTGGTGGACTGTCCCACGAGTTATAATGCTATTTTTGGAAGATCATGGCTTTCAAGAATGTATGGGGTGGTGTCAACAGTTCATCAATGTTTTAAGTATGTGGTTAGAGATCGGATTGGGGCCGTTCGAGACGACCAAAAGGTAGCTAGGGAATTTTATGCCACTGCACTCCGGATCCGAGGATCTAGGAGTGGGGCTTTAATGCATGAATAGTAGTTAGAAGGGGTGCCATCGGATTTGGAAGAAAGGGTTGACGATCCGAGGGAAACCCCAAGGTCTTTAACGGTGAGTGAAGAAATCGAGGAGTTTACGTTTTCAGAATGAAGGGTGCTTCGAATTGGAACCTTATTGACCAAGCTTTTACGTCAACAAATGCTAGTGTTTTTATCTCATAATTTGGATGTCTTCGCTTGGGAGACAGAGGATGTAACAGGAATACCGATTGAGGTAATTCGTCACAGCTTGGCTAGTGATCCAAAGGTGAAGCCAGATATTCAGAAAAGAAGAGCATTTTCCTCGGAAAAAGCAGAAGCAATTGTTGTTGAGGTGGATTGATTATCTAAGGTCGGACACATAAGTGAATCACAATACCCTTTGTGGACGGCAAATCCGATTGTGGTAAAAAAGAAGAATGGGAAATGGAGAATGTGTGTGGATTTTACAGATTTAAATCGAGCTTGTCCCAAAGATCCATTTTCATGTCCCTCAAATAGATCAGCTGATTGATTCTACCTCAGGCAATAAAATTTTAACTTTCATGGATGCTTTTGCAGGATACAATCAAATTCTAAATGGATCCAAAAGATCAAGAATGCACAACTTTCATAATTGATAGGGGTTTGCACTATTATAGGGTTATGCCCTCTGGTTTGAAGAATACTGGAGCCACTTATAAGAGGTTGATGAATAAAGATTTTGCTACTTAGATCGGAAGGAATATGGAGGTATATATAGACGATATGGTGGTAAAAAGTTCAAAAGATGAAGTGTATCTTGATGATTTAGAGGAAGCTTTTTTGAATTTGAGGGCAATCAGGTTAAAGCTAAATCCTGAAAAATGTACCTTTGGAGTTCGGTTAGGGATTTTCTTGGGTTTTGTCATCAGTGAAAAGGAATAAAAGCTGGCCCATAACAGTTGAAAGCCTTGATAACAATGAATTCACCTCGGAAGATAAAAGAAGTGTAAATTCTAACATGAAGGTTAGCAACACTTAATCGATTTATTTCTAGATTTTCTGACAAATGCATTCCTTTCTTTCAAGTTTTACAAGGACCAGGCAGGTTTGAATGGACATCGGAATGCGAGACAGCGTTCAGAAACATTAAAAATTTGTTATCATCACCAGAAATTTTGTCAAAGCCACGAAATGGGGAGAAACTATTTTTGTACATTTTGGTATCGGATTTTGCACTAAGTGTAGTGTTAATCAGTGAAGATTCAGGAGTTCCGAAGCCGGTGTACTACATCAGTAAAAGTTTAGTGGCAGCATAAAAGAGATATCATAAATTGGAAAAATTGGAATTGGCACTGGTGATTGCTGCCATGAAGATGCGTCCATATTTTCAAGCTGACACCATTAAAGTCTGAACTTCATTCCCTTTGAAAAAGATTTTACAATGACCTGCATTTCGGGGAGAATGACCAAGTGGTCAGTGGAGTTGGGGGACTATGATATTTTGTTTACACCTCAAATAACAATAAAGGCGCAAGCATTGACAAATTTTTTTGTTGAATTCCATTCGAGCAGATCAGATGTGGAAGAAAGTAAAGAAGGCATACCAGTGAATTCGAGGTGGGTTGTACGAACATATAGAGGATCCAGTGTTTCAGGGTGCAGTGATGAGGTTCAGTTAATAGCTTCAACTAGAGAGACGATGATTCAGTCTAGTAAATTTGGTTTTCATGCTTCAAACAATGAAGCTGAATATGAAACTGCTTTGGCAGGTTTAAGATTAGCAAAAATTATTGGAGCAACCTCAGTAGGGTTGGAAACGGATTCTCAGTTGTTAGCAAATCATAAATCTGGATTTTTCGAAGCAAGAAAGGATCGTTTGATTTTATATCTTCGGGAATTTTGGAATTTAATGCTTCTGTTTGAAAATGTTGTTGTGGAATATATTGGTCGAGGGAGTAACATGGTGGGTGATTCTTTAGCAAATAACGCTTACAAGGAAGAATATCCTTGGATTTTGTTACAAGAAAGTTCCTTCAATTCTAACTCAATCTAGTCAATGCGAATGCATAAAGGAACTCTTGGTTACAAATGAAATAATTTGAGGCGATTGGCGAGCAGATTTCTCAGTTTTTTTACTCAAGGAGTATTACCAGATGATTCTAGGTTGGTTAAAAAATTGAGAGGTAAAGCCTTCAGATATATAGTGTTAGATGGAATATTGTATAAGAAGGTATTGAGCATGTCATTATTACGATGTTTAGGCAAGCAAGAATCACAAGAGGTGTTATTAGAATTGCATGATGGTGAAGGGTCAGCTCCTTGCGGGTTTAAAGCTCTATCGCGACGAGTTTTACTTGCATGGTTCTATTGGCCTACAATCATGAATGATGCTAAGAATTTAGTTCGAAGTTGTGATACTTGCCAGAGATTTTTCAATGCTATCCATAGACTAGCTGTGCCGTTTATGTCTATAACCAAGGCGGTACCATTTGAACTATGGGGGATTGATCTGGTGGGTCCTTTGCCGATGGATTATGGAGGAAGACAGATGATAATTATAGTGGTGGATTATTTAACAAAGTGGGCCGAGGCAGAACCGCTATCAGGGACAAAAATAAAGGATGTAATCAAGTTTACTGTGAACAACATTTGTTGTCATTTTGGAGTTCCTCGAAGGATTACAATAGATAATGGTCCTCCGTTAATAACAAAGATATGGCTTCATTTTGCACATCGAAAGGAATTCAACAATGTTTTTCGACACCTTTTCATCCTCAAGCTAATGGACAAGTGGAGGTAACAAACAGAACAATTTTAGATGGCTTGAAGAAGAATTTGACGGGGGCATCAGGAAAATGGCCAAAGTATTTGCAAAAGGTTCTTTGGGATTATCGAAGAACTCTTAGAGAGGTTGAAAAAGAGACTCCTTTTGTTTTGGCATATGGAATGGATACAGTCAACCCCATAGAATCTACGATGTCATCTTTTAGGATAAGCTAATATTTTGAAAGATCCAATGATGAAGTCAGAAGGGAAAATTTAGATTTGATTGAGGAAAAAAGAATTCGAGCTCATTTGAATATAATCCATTATCAAAATCTTATGAAGAATATATATGATTCGAAGGTGAAGCGAAGATAATTCAAAGATGGTGATAAGATGTTGAGAAAACTATTCATTCACACAAAGGAGAAAAGCCTTAGAAAACTGGCTCCAAACTGGGAAAGGCCCTATATAGTTGTTGAAAGGATAAAGCCAGGGTCTTATCGTCTTTGTGATATCGAAGGGAGGATGCTTCAACATCCATGGAATATACAGCACTTGAAGCTTTATTGTGAATAAATTTGTTTTTTATTTTGGAATTTTCACTCTTGAAAGGCGCACTCTTTCATATCATGTTGGCCCAAGAAGGTTTTAACGAGGCGTTGTGTACATACACAATATTATCAATAAAATATGTTTTTGGCCAATGGTTGTTTATACACGTTTGTATAAAATTATCTTAACAACTTATCGAAGACTGATCATCTTTGAGGTTGGTTAAAAGTTAAATGTTCTGAAGTGTTTATAACACTTTTTGAAGAAACAACCATGTTTGATAAATACATTACAGTTTTTGCGAAGTGCAACGCTTAATAATGCACTGAACGTTTTTGAAGTACAACTATGTTCACCAACTTCACTATGGTATTATATTTTTCCGAAGTGGTAAGTTTATAGTTTATAATTATATGTTGTATTAATCATAGTTATAAATAGCATTAGATAACATATGAAGAGAATAAAATAACAAAATATCCTTTGTCAATTAGATTAATTCTTTAAAGCACAAAAATTAAATTTCTAATTTGACAAATACAAAAAAAAGTTAATAAAGTTATTCAGATGATTCATCGTCCTCAGATGATTCTTCCTCTGAAGATGATGAGTCAGGGGTAGGATCGAAAGCTTCACTTAGACGTTTGTCGATGGAAATGTCGTTCCAAAAAATTGTGAGGTTAATCTTCGGATAAGTAGCGTGAAGTTCTCGAAGAAGGAGAATGGTTGTTTCTTCTTTTCTATTGTTAATAGCAGCTAGCATGTCTTTTAAAAGTTCAGCTTCGGCAGCAGCAACAACAACAAATTTTTCCTCCTCGAAATCTTTCTTCAGTTTAGCTATCTCCTCGGTCAATTCTTTATTTTTTGTCTCACAAAGGGTAAGAGAATTTTGCAGACCTTTGGAGTTTGATATTTCAGCAGCCAGTTCAGTAGTATGATTAGTTTTGAGCTTATTCATATCCTTTTCATGAGAAATCACCAACAATTCTTTGTCAACCACATGTGTTATTCGCAGATGATTTTTCATGCACCGGGCGCCTCGAATAAGTTCAGACCTCGCTACTTCATACAAATGAAATTGCTCAACCATCTTGCTCTGAAAATCTTCTCTTAATTTTCTCTCATCTTCAGCAAGACCTTTGTAACGAACCAAATCTTTAGGCATTTGTTTCAGATGGTTTTGAGAAGCTTCAACTTGGGAAGCAAGTGCTTTTTCTACAATGTTGAGATTGATAAATGGTTGAAGTGCAATAACGATCGCATGATTTGGAAGAGGAGGAATTTTTATTTCTGATAAACTAGGACGTGGAATCATATCTAAAGTTGTGGTTGAAGTATGAGGACAAATAATTTATGAAGACGCCTCGATAGGTGTTGGTCTCCCAAAATTAAATATATGCTTTTGAATGACTTGAAGAATAGGGTCGTCTTCACCAGTAAGCGCTTCAGTGTTCTCAAAATTAATGAAACTATCAGAATCAATGTTTTCATCATTTTGATTTTCGTCAATAGCATTGTCTTCGATGATGATCACGGTGTTGTCATTGGCTGTCTGCTCTTTGACCAAAGGGTTTTGTTAATTTTCAACCGTATTATTTTCTTCTTCATCAACAGTGTATACGAAGTGATTTTTTCTTGTTTCTTTTTCTTATGGGAATTGGAATAAGATTTCTTTTTTTCGAAGACGGTTCTTCTTGATTTTTCCACTATTCGATGGGTGAGAGAGCCTGATCTGAAGTTTTTCTTTTTCGAGGCTTTGGCTTCGATGAAGTTGAAGGGTTAGAACCAGATGTGCTAGCTGTCTTTCAACTTTCTTTTCTTTGTTAGTCTTTTCTTTATTCTTTTTTGGTAAATAACTCTCTGATCTTTTGCGAATAGGAAGGAAAACTTTACAATCGGGATGAACTAACCTTTTGCAGGCTATCTTCGGATCGGGCTCTAACATCAAATTTTTAGGTGGTGAGGCACCCTCTGAGATTGGGAATATGTGGCAGTTAAGGAAATTGATGGGCTGGAAGACAGTGTGGAACGCATTATTCCATTCTTTCTCAGTCCAAGCAGCAAGTTTTTAGAAAATATCCTTAGCAGCTGGTTGACGTGCTGAATAACGCCTCGAAATTTCTGGAATAATCATGCAAGTAGAAAATTAAGTAAAGAGAAAGGAAAATGATATAATTAATTTCAAAGTATAAAATTTTCGAAGTGCTTAGGATTACTTCTCCAGATAAGATTTAGCTTTGAAAGATTAGCATCAGAAATTTCTTTGCCATTCTCCCATACTCCTGATATAAAATGAACTTTTGCTTCAAGTATTTATTAGCTTCTAAGAGGTCATCGATGATTTTGAGGTCATCCACCAGGGTGCGGTAATAAAAAGAAAGCTTCAGACCTTTCGACAGTTGAGTCAACGAGATGGAATCTTTGATGCTAATTGGAATTTTAGATTATCGAGATGCCATTATCACTGACATAAGGGTGAACCATTGATTCAGTGTCACTTGAGTAGGGCATAAGTTGATAAGTTCAAAGTATTCCACGATCATATAATCCAGTGGAAACGAAGACCCCAATTGATGATTTCGGGGTAGACTATTAGCTCGTCATCTTTACAGTCTAAGGGAGTTTCTTCTTCTTTAGGCAGTTAAACAGTTACATTATCTCCCATTCCCCATTTATTTTTTAGAGCCGAAGCTTGGCTATCTTTGTAATATATATACCAAAAAAACTCAGAGCAATGATGTATTTAGCCTCGAGATCCCTTAATTTTCCGCCAATTATAGCTATTTCTTCTTCAACAACAAAGCAAGTATCTTTTTCTTTCCGAGGCTTATGGGTATTTTCTGAGTTCCAATCATCGGATTCACCTTCGAGATCGGTTATGGTAGCCTCAGAATCAACGTCATTGGCTCTTGATGTTTCTTCTTCAGATTGTTGAGGTAATGGATTCGCAGTTTCTTGTGAAGGGTTATTTTCTTGACGAACTTCATCAGTTACTTCTCTCTGAGGAGGAGCTTCAGCATCTGGGTTCGAAGGGAGAGGAGTTGGAATGAAATCTAAATCGTCTCCCAAGGCAATAAAAGTTCTTCTTTTTCTCGTTGCTGAAGAATGATTCGAAGAAGGAGTATTTGATGATTGCCTTAAAGAAGATTCTTTACTAATCAAATGAGAAATTTTACTTTGAGATGATGAGGCTCGAGGTGTTTTAGGACTTAGGACTTTGGAAGAGGAACGTTCTTCGATTATCGAAGAATGAGAGAAAGCAGGAATTTTGGTTGGATCAAAATTACCGTAGTAAATTATTTTGGTTGTTGTTCCAATGGGAGCATTATTGATTAATCCTGCAGTTCTATATTCCTCCGCTCTGTGAGTAATACAAAAGTAGTCATACGATCCGAAGACTAAGTTGTTATCAGGTTCTGGAGATTTTAGCTTCTTGGGTATGTTAGCCTTGGATCTTCATGTTTTTGGGTTTTTTTTTCTCATAAACCAGATGAAGATTGATCGAAGAAGATGAGGTTTGATCAGAAAGTTTGGTTTTTTTCTGATGAAGATACTAGAAAAAATGAAGAACGCGATGAAGGTAGCCAAGCGCTTGAATTCTCTCTCAAATGATTTGTGTTGTGAGAATGAAAAATGAGGCTATTGATTGAAGTTATAAAAAAGGAAGATGTGTGAAGTGGAAGAGGCCCTGATAGTGATAGGACAGAATACAAAGCGATGAGGAGATTAGGAGCTTGACATCTGTTAGACTAAGCATCTAGTTATGGGTCTGGAAGCTATATAGTCATGATGGATTCAAACGGTAATATGAAACGGTTACATTTGTGTATTGTTTTGATTAAATTCGATGATTACATTTTGAAGAAACTACTTCCATAATGGTTGCTTCGAATTGGAATTTGTTTTTTACCTCGCTTCGAATAATTGCTTCGAATTTGTATCTTCTGATTGACATTGGTTTTTGGACTTCGAGTTTGTATTACAACAATTGATATAATGGATGGAAGAATTCGAAGACATTTTAGTTCTCATTCATTTACTGACATGAGAACTAGGGAGGCTTCTGATATGGAAGTAGGAGTTTAAGGACTAATTTGTAAATAATGTAAATTTAAGGGTTAAACTGTAAATAAAGTAAGTTTAGTCCTTAAATTATAGAACATGTAAGTTCTATAGAACATTTATGACTATGTATAATTGTTAAGGACTAAAGGGAAATTTGTCCTCTTTTGTAAGAGATTTCACTTTAAGGCTAAGTCTTGGCTCCTCTATATAAAGGGCATGGCTAACCTAATAAAAGGGTTGAAGACTTTTTCTACTAAACTCATTTTAAGGCATAAAAATAGTAAAATTGCTAAGGATTAGAAATACTTACACAAGCTTCAGACTCGTCCTTGTTCCACTAGGACATCCACAACTAACAAAATCAACCCATCTGGACCGAAGGCTCGCACGGCTTTCCTTTTGGTCCATTTATATAAAGTCCTTATACTAGTTCAGATATGTTCATACTTATATACCATTTATCCTTTCCATGTTTAACCAATGTGGGATGTGGAACTTTAGTCTCCATCATAGAAACATAATACATATAAATTTTAATTCTTAAACATAGTGCATATAAAAATATAAAAATATAAATATAAATTATATAAAAAACTGCACTATGCGGTATATGTATATAAATATTAATTTTTAACTTAAAAAGAATAATACACATAAAAACATAAATATAAATTATATAAAAAAACTGCACTATGCGGTATATGTATATAAATATTATTTGTTAACTTAAAAAGTTAAATAAGTTAAAAACTACATGCAGGCTACAACCTTTAGAGGTGGCAAACGGTTCAACCCAGGACCCGTCAGAACCATTTAAAACTTTCTGTCGGGTTGCAGGTATAACGGGTTAGTTACCCACTAGAATACTCATTTAAGGCAACGTTTATCAAATATTTTATAATATTATTTAAAATTAATTTGTATGTGTTAATTAAGTCGAATTTCAATAATTGAGATAAGTATAATATAAACGAACTAATTATGTTATTTATTGTATTTTAATTTAAATACTATATTATTTTAATCGAAATTCTATAATCAAGACAATTATATCCTAAAAATTATAATTTTGATATGATTTTGATATCGTTTGATTATATTTATATATTTAAGATATTTTATTTAATATTAGGTAGACATTAAATAAAATATATACATCCAATTGTATTTTGATTATAAATTTCAATATTATTGAAAATATTTTTACGATTATAAAATTAATAATTTGATTGTCTTAAACATATATTGTAAACAAGATAATTGTAATACGATTTTGATATTGTTTGATTATATTTAAGATATTTTATTTAATATTAGGTACATATTAAAGAATATATACCTATTAGACATATAATTGTATTTTGATTTTATATTATTAGGTAGTTCTTTAGATCTTTCAAGCTTGAAGTGTATATGTTTAGATAATTTAAATAGTTTATTGTATTTTCAAACTATTCAATATTTGAAGTATAAATTTAAAGTTTTTAGAATTGTATAAGTATATGCATAAACATAAATTAAATAAAAATTGAAATTGAAAGAGATTTAAATAACATTTAATAAACAATAGAAGCAAAACAAACAATTCATTAATAATAAAAACCAAACAAGTAACACAGTTGTTCAATCAAATAAAAAAGAAAAACATTACAATGAAAATGCTTAATACAATCAAATGTAAAAAACTAAGGAGCTTCATTGTTGTTGTTGTTAGGTGGTGGACCTTGCAAATGCATGTTCTCCATCATCTGTCGCATATATTCCGATTGTTCGGCTTGAGAGTTTACAAATCGCTCATTCCATTGATCTTGTCTATCATTCCACTGCACGTATTGACCATGCCACTGGTTGTATTCACCATGTCACTGCTGTAGGTGACCAAGCTGCTCATTTACTCCTCCATGCCACTGCTGTATCTGGCTAAGCTGGTCGTTTGCCCCTCCCTACCACTGCTAAAATTCTTCCCGACACTCCGTATATTGAGAATGCCACTCTGTATGTTGAGTATGCACCCAGTGGATATATTCAATCTGCTACTCATGCGAATGCTCAGCAAATTCGCGGTCGGAACGTCTTTTTTATCGCGGTAGTCCAGAAGAACCACCATGAGTAGCTGGATCGACAGGCGGCTGAATTTGTTGCTCCAAAGGTGGATTTGGAGGTTTGGTAAGATTGTTCGCAACCCATATATCGTTCAACGCGTGCCTATGGTGATGCCATGCCTGCCATTTTTATATCAACTCTTCATCCTAAGTGTATATCTCCTGCAATTTCAAACAGTTTCTACCTATATCACTACTTGACCTAACCTTCATCGGAGTGTACATACTCACATCAACCCCTTTCGTAATAAGCAAATGACTAAATATCATCCCATAAGGTAGTTTATCCCCCTTAGACCTCATAACCATATTTCGAATCATCAAACTAGGTAAACTAATTATTCCTTCATTTCGCACCATAAAAGCAGTTAAAAATATTTGAATCTAGGAAAGTTGCGAATCATTGTTACTAGGGGAAGAAATAAATCGTTTACCAATTTCAAAGCTAATTCCCCCAACATTCCATATCCTTATCATATGATACGAGGCTTAAAAAATACAATCTCTTGATATCTTTTGTAATGAGCTTGAATTGGTAGTTCTCAATATGCCAGTTCTGACTTACACAATCTAATATAACAATGATGTACACGTGCACATGGTGTTTCTTTTGCAATAAGAATGCAAATGTCGCATTAATTCATAAAAAACTTCAAATATAAATAAAACTACTTACATGAATGAAATGCTTGTTATTAACAAAACCAAACCCGATTTCCTCCATTTGAAATATCAAAGGGGTGTATTTTGTAATGGGAGAAAAGCGAAACTCATTTTCGCCGTCTTTGGGTTTGTACGTACCATTATATATAACATATTCTAATGATCGTCCAACGATTCTAATGGTGTCGCTATGTAATTTGCCAATAACTCGTGAATCTCATACCAACACGACATATCGTGTGCAGATCGTCGCACAAGTGAAAATTCCATATGCTATTTCAACATCTTTAACTCTATCTAATTCTAAGATAAAGATTTCTAAAGCAGTGTATGGCATATAACCTCGAGTTTATCGAACACTGTGTCTCCAAGTTTATGCTGAGTTACAAATCAACTCTTTTTAAATGATGTTTTAATTGACCCATGTTGCATCTCGACTAAACAATACACCTTACCCTAAAAGAAATCAAAGTTAAGCTTAATCGTACTAACAAAATGGTTTAGGTTGGAATGAGAGCTCTTCACCTAGTTATTGGTCGTGTTTCCAAAATAGATGATTTTGTTAATTTTCCACGTGATAAATTTATCAATATAAAATTACCTAAGATATTTTGGTGTATTTTATTGCTTAAGGATAATCTTTGAACTCATGTTTCATTTCATCCCGATTATGTTTAAAATTCACATTATGTGTTTGATTTTATGAAATCTTCCAAAAACCAATAAAGTTGTCATTTTTATTCTCATTCATGTACTACTACGTATGCGTAAGGATGATCTTATTAATGTGGATCTTATATAGTATGCGTGTTATTATCGGAAAAAAAAAATCAAGAGAATTTATCAACGTTATATATCTTTAAACACCATGGATAGTAATTCGATGCAGTTAGTTATCATCAATAATTACAAACGATCTAATACATACTCAGCATTTGTTAATTTTTTTCTCAAGATATAAATGCACATGTGATGTAAAAAGTAAAATTGGTAGAGGTTGGTCCGGAGATCTCAAAGAAAATATTGTACTTTATTATCTTGTAGGTGATATTTATTAATAACACTTTTGGAAACGTAACAGATCCACATTAACCGGGTATGCAAAGAAAATATAAGTAATTATATCCTTTCAATCTTGACTTCATCTATGTTGCTCGAAATAATTAAATCTTTTGATTTCATATAACAAGCTTACAATTGTGAACGACCAACTTTTTCCAACATCCGGTGTTTTTGTCTAGTATTATAAACAGTGCACATACATGATAAATTTGTATCGTTTAACTTCTTCACTCCATTTTGAATTTCTCGAGGCAAATTTCCGATGAAGGTATAATATTGTAAGAAATCTAACTTTTTTTTAATAAATTGTTCCATCTACGAACCACCTTCTAAGTGTTTCAGTATTGGATGGTCATAAATCCGACATATACCCTCTAGGAACCATTCATCTCGAGTGACCATATGACTTTTAAGCTAGAAAATACATCTATATTTTTTTAAAATCTGTAGAGTTTTTCTTATAATCTTTTTGGTCTACCAACCAATTATACCACCTGAATCTCTCGCATTCAAAGAATATTTGAGAATTATTTATGTTTTTAACATCATCGTGACATTTTAATAATAACGAATCCGCGTTATATTAAGGTATTCTTTAATCCCCTCACTCAAACTGTCTTGCATATAATTATCCATTGTAAAACAACACATGACTATAATCCATAACATAATTATTTTCAGGTTGATCTATACATTTCCCTTATGCAGTACAAAATTACATAAATGATAATAAGAAACAAGACATAAATAAAAACTATTGAAAAAATGCTAGGAACCATGGGTAATTTTATACTATACCACCAACGTTGAAAGAATCTCATCGGCGGTATGGAAGGCCATAGACTGACATTGTAAATAATAATTTTATGTTACCTCATCTAACGCTTGTACCTCATTAGGTGCTTGCATATCTCATTCAGTCTTGTTATTTTTCATCACTTTTAATAATTAAGGTGGCTAAAATTAAGGTTGAATATATATATATATATATATATATATATTTGTAAGGTTTTATATTTTTATAAGAATAAAATAATGATCTTCACAAAAAATATAGTTCAATCTTGTAATGTTTTAAGTTCGAGCAGTTTTAGGTGTTGGTGGAGGATAAGTTTAGAAGTTGTTTTTTCATTAATGACACAAGTATAATTAAATAAGTTGTATCGGGTATCATGGTCAGATTAAAGTCAACATTTGGTTAATTTTTTTAGGTTAAGAAATAAATCATTTACTTGAGACCAAATAACTTCACTATCTTTTAGTCTATTCAACTTTAAATGAAAAACAAACTGACTAATGCTATAAATGGATTAAAATTAAGCGGATCTACAAAAGTTCAAACTAACCAATGCTTAACCAAATAGATCGATGAAGGTCTTTCAAGATTTAGTATTGTCATACCTGCAAATAATTAGGGACACTTGTTTGCATTAAAGCTTAAAAGATATAGAAGATAAAATTTATAAAATTAGAAAATAAAACAGTCAAAATCGAGTAAGCTTTTGTCTACACCTGATAGACCAAAAGATATGCATAGCATGATAACTATTCAAATAATAATAATAGAAAACTACTTCATTTCAAGCATAAATTGGTTAATAAAATAAAAAATTATCTTAAATAACAAATATTGTTATAATTGGAGAGATTAGGCGAAAGAAACTTGACAAAATGAAAGGCATTTACTTAAAGACTATAGTTTTAGTAGATTTTGTATAAAGCTCACAAACTAAAATTTAGTTAAGTATATTATTATTTTCCTCAATTTGAAAGTAAAACAATTTTCAGAATAAGTTATTAAAAGTGGAAAGAGCAAAGAGTTTATTAGCTAAATACCTTAACAATCGCAGCCTTTATAAAAAACTCCGGCCTATTTAAACCTGGACAATAAACTTGCATTATCTCATACTCATTTCCAAAATTGTATTTGTATTGTCCGACAGACCGCCTCTTCTACTTCTTCTTTCCGATTTCGAAAACAAAGATCTGGACAGTATTTCAATGATGGTGGAACAAAAATATGATTATAAAATAAAGTTATTTCCAAACTTGGAAAATTGAGAGATTCGACGAAAAAATTAAAAATAAAATAAAAGTAAAACGGATGAATTTAAGTTTTACAGGTTAAACAGGTGTCAAATCTTTAGATGACGTTAAAAGAAACTCTAGTTAAAAGAAACTCTAGTTTAAAAACTAAACTCTAGTTTAAAAACTGATACGTTAATGCAAAATAACATAAAAACGCCACCAACTTTTATATATATATATATATATATATATAAACTATACAGCAGTTATTGGTAAACTATAAAGAGAATATTAGATTAGATATAATATTAGAGGAAATATTTTTGTCATGAACCCATCTAACTATACTTAACTATTTCAAATGTTTTCCAATTCCAATGCTTCCCCCGCAAATTTTACAACTTCAAACAATTTATCACAATTTTCATAATCTCAAAAACTACACATCCATTATCAAAAGTCATACAATAAAAAAGGAGAAAAACTTACGGGACGATGATACCATAGTTTCATTTATGCTTTAATATTTGATTATGGATTCGTTTAAAGACGACACCAAATATCTTCGTTTCAAACTTCATACAAATTATAAAACAAGAACATCTTCATACAACTATCTTCATAAAACAATAATAGATTAATTTCAATCTTTTGTTGGGAATATTGTTTAGAGATTTCCGGATAAACTCTGAAGTCTTGTTTTAACAATTTCAGATTGAAATTATTTTGGTGGTTCTCCAAAATTTTAAACCGGATAAAATCAGAGCTTTTCTTTTGAACAACGAGAATGAATTTTTGTTGTGTTTCCTCTATTACAGAACCGTACTTATTTATTCAACCAAAATAGTCCAACTGTAAAACAGTTTTATCTCCCAAAACGGTTAAAATTTCAAATGATAAACTGACTAAAAATTCAAATTCAAATTCAAATTATTTTTCCAAATTCAAATTTCCATGAATTTTCATAATAGCCTTATCATTCAAATTAAATCTAACCCGAACAAGGATCCATCCATTGGACCCACTAATCATAATATATTTAACAAGCGTGTACATCACACTCTCCGACTTGCTCAATAATATATTATGACTACATTGGTCGACTAGTTAATCCAATTACACAAAAATATCCAACAATCTTCCCCCATTTTAGTGCAATTCATGATTAACTAAAACAAAATCACAACAAGTAACAAATTTATGCATAAATGAAATATTGTGACGATTGAATTTCATATTAGTATATTACACATTCCAAATATTCGAATATCAAGGTATCACTAAGGATTGAACCTTTACTATCCATAATAAATACTCGAAGATAATATACGCATAAATTTGCATTCTCAAATGTTCTTACTTGACACTATCTTTTACTAGCCTTGTGTCCTTACCCTTCTTAAGCATATCAAAGACAAGTCCTAGCTTATTGAAACGACTAAATTTCATGCTTAAATGGGCAGATCTTTTACTCTTGCACATGCATATGCAATTTTTTCAAAAGAGCTATTAAGAAGATAAACTTCAACCTCCATAACTTGCATGTCTGAACACATACTTTGGGATAATAGTACCAATGTGTTCCAATCTCTAGATGTTAAGCTTTCCATATTGAATTCAGCACCTAATGCCATATTAGATGGGAATTGGGTATCTTAACATGAGAGATTTTAAAAGGACTTTAATCACACCCCAATTACCGATTGTGCACAAGATCTTTACTCAACCCTTTGGTTAAATAATCGGTTAAATTATATCGAGTTCTCACAAACTCTACTGATATAACATCATGCGTGATGCACTCACGAATCATATCGTATCTAACACCTAAGTATCTAGACATACCTTTGTAAACTTGTCTATAGACATTAGCCAAGGCAACTTCATTATCATATCTGATAGATATAGGTAATATTGATTCGGGCCACAATAGAACCCATACATTAAATTTCTTAGCCAATAAACTTCATTATTAGCTTTTGCTAATGCCACAAACTTTGATTCCATTGTTGAATCAATAATACTAGTTTATCTCTTAGATGCCCAAAAGATATCACGTCCCCCAAGTAGAACTACCCATCCACTTGTGGAAGAGTGGTCTTCGATATTTGAAATATAGCTCGCATCCGAACATCCTTCAAGTACGGAAGGAAATCCAGTATAAGTCAAACCATAATCCATGGTTCTTTTCATATATTCGAATACTCGATTTAAAGCTTGCCAATGATGTAAACTAGGATTGCTAGTATACATATTAAGCTTTCCAACACTAAAGGCAATATCCGGCCTAGTGCTAGTCATGATATATATGTACCAAGAAACCTTTCAGTTTCCTCCAAACTTTTCATCTCAAACTAGATAATAAAAATGACTTGGTTTCATCAACTTGATTCGGTCAATACTAAAAATGAACATGTAATCCACGTATAAACATATCATAACTCATTTACGAATAACATTAAAATTCACCAAATTCATAAATTAAATTATAAATTATATATACAACTTCTACTCAAACGCGTGCATAAACAATTTAATAAATCTATATTTCTGTTCTGCCGCAGACTTTACATGCATTACATAGTAGCATTTGATAATTGTTTAACAATCGAACTATTAAATAAAAACAATTTTCTACTAGAACCACCTTTATCGAAACAACCATTGAATATATATATATATATATAATATATTATACTCGAGGCATATATAAATAATTAATTTTCAGATATTCACCGTATAGAAATCATTTGAATTTCTAACTGAACACTAATTTTCAAATAACATCTAGAACTTTACACCCATTTAACAACTGTCATATATTTTTTCGTACAGTTTACGTGCATTCAATTGAATGCATACATTTATATTATAATACAGAGAATTGTATTACTGTCGCTAAGTCATGCCAATGGTACGAAGAGTTACAAAACTTTTAATCCATTGCAGCACATAATGCTTTAAATGACATAATATGCAAAGACTTGTTTCCACTTCTCTTTTGTCAAACCGTAATAATAACTGTATTCCACAATACCATCTATTTTACTTTTTACTGCAATTTAATGTATTGCAGGTTCCTGTACATCTTCCTATTTTAAGGGAGATAACTAAATAATTTTTATTTAGCATGTATATCATATTTCGATTTGAAACTACAATAAAACTGCACTAATATTAAAACAAGATTACTCATCATAATGGACTATCGGTCCTATTCCATGAGTATGGCCTTCTAAAACAACATCACTATGAGTTTTAGACTGCAGTAACATTTACATGGTCATTTAAAAAAATCCATTTCATCCATTGCTCTGTTATTCTTTTATTATTATTTCCAAAATTATTTGAAACTGCATTAACAATAAATGTCATCTTACAAAAAAATTTCTCTTCCAGGCGTAAGATGCATCAAATCAGACATCCAAAGGGACATAAATTTCTTGCTAACAATAGTATCATCAGACATGCATAACACTAGTATTATCCATTGGTTTCTTTTTTCCTTTCAATCCGAAAGTAAAATCTAAACCTACTTTCTTTACGAACTAAACCAATTCAAGCAATTTCAGCCCCAAATACACACTTCTAACATCTAAGTCAACAATTATTGTTTAGGTGTGTATCAATTCACGGAATTTAAAACAATTCAGAGATTATCACCATTTTCATAATCTCAAAAACTACACATCCATCATCAAAAGTCAAACAATGAAAAGGGAGAAAAACTTACGAGACGATGATACCATAGTTTCATTGATGCTTTAATATTTGATTATGGATTCGTTTAAAGACGACGCCAAATCTCTTCGTTTCAAACTTCATACAAATCATAAAACAAGAACATCTCCATACAAATCTTTTCATAAAACAAGAATAGATTAATTTCAATCTTTTGTTGGGAATATTGTTTAGAGATTTCCGGATAAACTCTGAAGTCTTATTTTAACAATTTCAAATTGAAATTATTTTGGTGGTTCTCCAAAATTTTCAACTGGATAAAATCATAGCTTTTCTTTTGAACAACGAGAATGAATTTTTGTTGTGTTTCCTCTATTACAGAACCATACTTATTTATTCAACCAAAATATTCCAAATGTAAAACAGTTTTATCTCCCAAAACTGTTAAAATTTCAAATGATAAACTGACAAAAAATTTAAATTCAAATTATTTTTCCAAATTCAAATTTCCATGAATTTTCATAATAGCCTTATCATTCAAAATAAATCTAACTCGAACAAGGATCCGTCCATTGGACCCACTAATCATAATATATTCTAACAAGCGTGTACACCACACTCTCCGACTTGCTTAATAATATATTATGACTACATTAGTCGACTAGTTAATCCAATTACACTAAAATATCCAACATCTTTCTCCTAACATTTTTTGTTAGAGACCGGTTGGACAAGTAGGTTAACAACATAAGCGTAAATAAAGTTATGGCCGGTTTTGTTGGAATATATTTACTACCAGGTTTTTTTGATGTACTGATTATTGTCGATAAACAATTAAATTTATAAATAATTAGTAAATACGAATTAAACTAATAAATAAAATTCATTATAAAGATAATTGCCTATATGTCATGTTATTTTGTTTTTAAAAGAAAAACTAAAGGCATGATACGAAGAAATACAGAGAAGTATTTGCTTTGGTACCCTTCATATTAAAATCATCTTAGAACCCATCAATAGCAAAAACAACTTTCATAATGAAATTTAAACATCTGAGTTAAGCAAGAGTGTTGTTAAGCCAGTTGCCCCCATTCGAATTTTATATCAGCATTCGGTGAGGCCTTTCCATAACTCAAAATCAAACGTGACACTATTTCTTCGTACTCGAACCTATCGTTTGTACTGATACGGAGCTTTTCCAACCCTATTGCTTTTGCGAGCACAATTTTTAAGAAGCCGCGGAAATGTTTTGATCTTAATCGGTATGGAGTATAGCAAAGAACATCGATGGTGGTTAAATGTGAGTTCAAACAAGGAAAAGTGCTCTTTGGCGTCTCCCACTCCCCTTTGTCCTAATATTAAAAATACTTTTAAGAATAGACATACAAGGCGGTCATGAACTAAAAGCCTTTCTAATTAAATTAGATTTGTATTTATTATAAAGTAACTGTAGACATTAAGATAGATGGATTGTTACACTAGTTACAATCATATATTTAGGCGTTACTGGTCTTACTGTATCAATTATGGTCCATTAAGATAATGGTCTGAGTGTATTGATTATGGCCATAATTAGTCATAATCAGTTATAGATATAGTCCATGTATATATATAGCTTCTTACCGTAGCACTTTGTGAATCATTCAAACAAGAGAATAATATTAAATTTTATTAAGTCTCTTTTCATTTATTTTCTTACATAAAATACACATCTTTATTTTTATCATGGTATCAGAGCAAAATTCCTAATTGTCTTTATTTTATCATTCTTATAAAAAAGCCACAATTTAAAAAAAAACATATTTTTTTATCACCATGGCTGACTATTCTTACACTTTCCCATCGGAAATTCATACCAGTACCTCAAAGAGTTTCAACACTAATAGCATCGTTCAAGGGTTTACTGCCGAACAGATACAACAATTAGCACAAGCAATCAGTACACTGGATCACAATAATTCTGGTAATGTTGATGCATATGCGTCTGCAACAGGTTTGATTTCATCTACTATTGTGTCTGTTAATTCTAGTAGTACAAGTCCTTGGATTTTATATACTGGCGCCACAGATCATATTGTCTCTCATATATCACTCTTAATCGATCCCAAGCCTTCCACTATTACTAATGTTAATTTACCAAATGGTGCAGCACCGCAAATCACTCACACTGGCACAATTAATTTTAATTCGAAATTAACCCTTACAAATGTCTTGTGTGTACCCTCCTTTAATTTAAATATAATTTCAGCTAACAAACTGACCAAAGAACATAATTGTTGCATCATTTTCTTTCGTGAATATTATATTTTGCAGGACTTGGTTTCGGGGAAGATGATTGGCTCAGGTAGACAACGTGGTGGTCTATACTATATGCATCCATCAACAAATGAATCGACTATATGTACGGTTTCTCAGTCATCTGACCTATGGCACTTACGCCTAGGCCATCATTCTTTGTCTCGTTTTAAGTTACTTTCACATTTAATTCCAGGTATTCACAAGGAGTTAGGAAATAATTTCACAATTTTCCCACAAGCAAAACAAACACGCTTACCTTTTCCAAAAAGCTCAATAAATACAAAATTTCCTTTCTCTTTATTACATTGTGACGTCTGGGGTCCTCACAAAGTTCCTTCATATACAGGTTCACGTTATTTTCTTACAATTTTTGAAGATTTTACTCGATAGACATGGACATTTCTTATGCACCATAAATCAGAAACACAATCTTTATTAACTTATTTTGTGCAATTCGTCAAAACCCAATTTCAAAGAGATGTTCAAACAATACGAGTGGATAATGGTACTGAATTTCTTCCTCTTCGTATTTTTTTTCAAAACAAAGGCATTGAAATTCAAAATTCTTGTGTTTATACCCCACAACAAAACGGAGTTGTCGAACGAAAACATAGACATATTTTAAATGTTGCTCGTTCTCTCATGTTTCAATCAAATGTACCACTTAAATTGGGGGAGGGGGATTGTATTTTAACAACTGTTTATTTAATTAATCGCATTCCCACTCCTTTACTATCAAATAAGTCCCCATTTGAGGTCTTATATAATCGGTCTCCCTCACTCACGCACTTACGCGTTTTTGGTTGTGCATGTTATGTAACTAATATTCATCCCAAACATAAATTTGACTCTCGTGCATCGATTTGTGTTTTTTGGGATATTCACATGGAAAAAAAGGCTACAAAGTTCTTGATTTACATACTTATAAAGTTTCCATAAGTCGTGATGTCCACTTTGAGGAAAATATATTTCCCTTCCATCCCGCTTCCAACTTTCTTTTTTCAAACCAATCATCATCGCCATCTTTCAATCAAACACCTAACTCATCAGTTACAGTTCCCAATCCTACATCTTATGACTCAGAACCTCAACCATTATATCTTTCATCTCCATCCAATCCCAAAAATCTCACACCTTCAACCTCTAAATCTCCTACATCTACAGAATCAGCTATGAATTCAGCACCCTCACTCATCACTCCGTCATCACCTTCCGCTCCACCAACACCTTCTACTCCACCAACATCTTCAACTACCTCACCTCCCTCAACCATACCTCATTCTACTACCGTTTCTAATGATATCTTGGTTCGTCGTTCCACCCGCCATATTCAACCTCCTACATGGCACCAAGACTACGACATGTCTACCGAGATCAATCAATCTTCAACGCAATCGAGTTCTCGTCAATCTACAAGGTATCTTTTCTCCTCTCACATTTCAAATTTACGAAATTCCCTAACCATCGTGCTTTCCTAGCTTTGTTAACATCACAAAAAGAGCCTTCATCTTTTGAACATGCTAATTGTGATCCACTCTGGCGTCAAGCCATGTCCACTGAACTTCAGGCTCTAGAGCATAACAACACTTGGCAGATGGTTCCTCTTCCTCTAGGGCACAAACCTATCGGATGCCGTTGGGTTTATAAGATCAAATACAAATCTGATGGAACTATTGAGCGATATAAAGCCTGTTGTTGGCTAAAGGTTACACCCAAGTTGAAGGTATTGACTATTAGAAGACTTTTTCTCCAACTGCTAAACTTACGACCCTTCGATGTTTGTTGACTATTGCAGCCTCCAAAAATTGGTATACTTATCAACTTGATGTTCACAATGCCTTTCTTCATGGAAATCTAGATGAAGAGGTATATATGTCTCCACCTCCTGGTCTCCACCGACAGGGGGAGAATTTAGTATGTCGGCTTCCGAAGTCTATTTACGGTTTAAAACAAGCATCCCGAAATTGGTTCTCCACTTTCTCAGCTACTGTCAAAACTGCAGGTTACATACAATCAAAAGCAGATTACTCACTTTTTACTAAATCTCAAGGTAACAAGTTCACTGCTATTCTCATGTATGTTGATGATATCCTTTTGACTGGGAATGATTTACATGAAATCAAATTGTTGAAGAATCATCTACTCTAACATTTTCACATTAAAGATCTTGGCGATTTAAAGTATTTTCTAGGTATTGAATTTTCTCGATCTGAAAAAGGAATCTTTATGACTCAAAGAAAATATGCATTAGATATTTTACAAGACACGGGATTATCAGGAGTAAAACCCGAAAAATTTCAGATGGAGCAGAACTTAAAATTAACCGATGAAGACGGTGAGCTACTTCATGATTCGACTAGATATCGCAGACTAGTTGGCAGGTTAATATATTTGACAATAACCAGGCCTGATATTGTGTATTCGGTGCGTACATTGAGCCAATTTATGGGAGCACCTAGGAAGCCACACTGAGAAGCAGCGTTAAGAGTCTTCCGTTACATCAAGAAATCACCGGGTCAGGGTGATGACGCGGCGGAAGTAGAAGAAGAATCAACGATAGATGAAACCCTAATTGAAGAGTAAAATGATGAAACCCTAATCTAAGGGTAACAAAAATTGAAATTTTCAAAGATAAAAATATATTATTCCAAAAACTTCAAATAACTTTAGGCACATGAGGCTTTATATAAGAGCTTCTCAAAACCCTAAATTATAATAGAAGGAAATAAAATAAATATTTTAAAATAAATTAAAATAAAATCTTAATATAATTAGATTTAAATTAAATGCATAAGATATTTGAATAAAATAAAATTAAATTAAAAAGGCTTTTGTTTGGACTTTCTCGGCTACATCATCCTCTCCTGGTTGACAAGAATTCATCCTCGAATTCACAACACCATCACCATCAAGAACCTAATTTATTTATTTTATTTTATGCAATCGTTACATTGGGAATTATAATTGTTGACCTTATCGGAATAAGATAATTCTTCTCGAGTGTTCCTTATTCGAAGTCACATTGAAGCCATCCAGTTGAAGGAAAAAATAGTTTCAAAAACCTTTTCATAGCCTGAAGACAACTCCCCATCTCCAGTTGATGAAAAAAATGGTTTTGAAAACCTCTTCATAGCATGAGACAACATCTCGATAAGCAATTTTTACCTTGATTCGACGATTGGTAGCCAATTTAAATTCCGTCACTAACCAGTCAATACGATCGTCATTGAAACGGTTGGTATGTCTCCCACATACCAAACGATCTTTGAGATCTTCATGGCCGTATGTTGTTCTCTCCTTTAGACCTTGAATCAGATGAAATCAGGATTCAGAAACATGCTTAACCCGTAGCAGGAACTGAGGCTCTGATACCAAACTGATGACGCGGCGGAAATAGAAGAAGAAGCAACGATAGATGAAACCCTTATTCAAGGGTAACATGATGAAACCCTAATCTAAGGGTAACAAAGATTGAAATTTTCAGAGATAAAAAATATATTATTCCAAAAACTTCAAATAACTTAAGGCACATGAGGCTTTATATAAGAGCTTCTCAAAACCCTAAATTATAATAGAAGGAAATAAAATAAATATTTTAAAATAAAATAAAATAAAATAAAATCTTAATATAATTTGATTTGATTTAAATGCATAAGATATTTGACTAAAATAAAATAAAATGAAAAGGCTTTTGTTTGGACTTTCTGGGCTACATCACACGGTCTTTTATTTCTATCAGAAAACAATCTTACACTCACGGCCTTTTGTGATTCAGATTGGGGTGGATGTCGTATGTCAAGACGTTCCATTTCTGGATATTGTGTTTTTCTTGGATCATCACTCATATCATGGAAATCAAAGAAACAGACTAATGTTGCACGATCATCTTCAGAAGCAGAGTATATAACAATGGCAAATACTTGTTTGGAATTAACCTCGTTGAAATACATGCTTACAGATTTAAAGGTCGACTTGGATAAACCAGTATCATTGTTTTGTGATAATCAAGCAGCTTTACATATTGTTGCTAATCCAGTTTTTCATGAGCGTACAAAGCATATTGAGATTGATTGTCATATCATTCCATAAAAAAATCAGGCTAAGATAATTCGGCCATACTATATCTCTACAAAGATGCAATTAGCAGACATATTTACAAAAGCACTCGGGAAAGATCAATTTTATTTTTTGTGTAGCAAGCTGGGAGTTCTTGATTTACACTATCCAACTTGAGGGGAGTATTAAATTAGATTTGTATTTATTATAAAGTAACTGTAGACATTAAGATAGATTGATTGTTACACTAGTTACAATCATATATTTAGGCGTTATTGGTCTTACTGTATTAATTATGGTCCATTAAGATAATGGTCTGACTGTATTGATTATGGTCATAATTAGTCATAATCAGTTATAGATGTAGTCCATGTATATATAGCTTCTTACCGTAGCACTTTGTGAATCATTCAAACAAGAGAATAATATTAAATTTTATTAAGTCTCTTTTCATTTATTTTCTTACATAAAATACACATCTTTATTTCTATCAGACTTTATATCGAAAACAAAAAAATAATCATAGAAGCATATGCTTTTTTTTTTGTAGAGAAAAACTTAAAATTAATAAAAGGTTCATACATTTTTCTGGGGCATACCCCTAGATATTACACATTTCTAATAAAGATGACCAAACTCAAGATGCTAATAAAGGGAACCTTGAATAAAATAAAACATGTCAAATATAAGATAGAAAACTGGGTGGCTGAGAGAAGACTCCAAGTGGATCCCAATCCATAATCCTAGCTCCCGTCCAATACAAAAAGTACCTGAATCAAAAATTTAAGTTAGGTTTTAGTATATATTACATCGGCCAGCCAATCTTGGTACCATGGAATCTATATCGGAGATCCGATAAGATTTGGTAAAATAGTGAGGAAGCCATGGCCGGAGTGGATCCAAATATTCTTGAATTCCGCTCTTTCCAAACGTGGTAGATGGCCGCGTTGAAACAAGTTCTCTAAATACAATGGGTACGAGAATTTGACCATTTTGACGCCTCAGCAATCCAAGATTTCCAGCATGAGGGGTGGAATATAAATCCAAACTTATGACTCGCATAAGTCCAGATACTCTGAGTGAAGCTACAATCAAAGAGAAGATGAGGTGTAGATTCCAACTCAGAGTTGCAGAGAGAACACCCAACAGGGGTATTTAAACCCCAACTAAGTAGTTTGTCTCTGGTGGCTAGTTTTCCTTTAATAGCCAGCCAAGTAATAAAGGAGTGACGCGAAATATTAAATTTATTCCAAACTAACCCCGCCCATCCCACTTCTGGGACAGGCATGCGGATGGCATTGTACGTGTCTTTTATAGTGAACGAGATGCATCCTTCCTTCGCCGTCCAAAAGGGAACGTCCCTTGAGAGGGAGTTAGGTTTCGGGAGAGAGAGGATGAGCTGATGGATTTCTTGAAGTTGCACCCGACTTCGGGCTCTTGCTGATCTCAGAGTAGCAGGCCAGTTCCATTCTCCATTGCAGATTATATCAGCTACAGATAGATTGTTCCTCAGACGAGAGTCGTTGATTATGTCAGAACCATAATAGGAAGCTAGTGATGAGGAGAGGAGCCAAGGATCATGCCAGAATGATGTGGTCGATCCATTGCCGATAGCTACCTTGTACAGATTACGAGCCACAAGACGAAGGCGAATAATTTTCCTCCAAATCCAAGAAGATGAGGAACCGATAGAAATATCTCAGAAACTTTTATTTTTAATCTTTTCGGATTTAATCCAGTCACACCAGATCGAATGGTTCTTATTACTGACTATAGACCAAAGATGTTTGAGGACGGCCGCCTGATTCCAAGTTTTTAAATCTAGAATCCCAAGGCCGCCCTCTCGACAAGGAGTGGAAACAGTAGACCATGCTGCTTTTGCCCCATGGATTTTCATAGAAGATCTAGACCAAAGGAAACGACGAAAATATTGGTTCAGTTCCTTAATAATTCTAGCAGGGAGAACAAAGATCGATGACCAATATACTTGTCCCGTAAAAAGGACAGATTTGATTAATTAAAGTCTACCTGCATAAGAGAGATACTTGGCAGTCCAAGAATCAATTCGCGAAGTAATTTCGTGAAGCAGAGGATGACAGTCTGAATGGGTGAGTCTACCAGTGATGAGGGGGACTCCCAGATACTTTACTGGGAGGGATCCTTCAGGGAATTTCATGATAGGCAAAAGATCTAGACGAAGGTGGTGGTCAATACCAGCGAAAAAGATTTGGCTTTTCAAAGGATTAACTTTAAGACCAGAGAGAGTAGAATTCATCCAGAGCTTTTTTGATGAGGTTGAGGGAGTTAGTATCACCATGACAGAAAAAGATTAGATCATCTGCAAAGCAGAGGTTAATGATTTTCTGCTTGCGACACTTACAATGAAAACTGAAGTTTTCGTCCTCACTATGCTTTTTAAGGATGTTGGACAATACTTGCATAACAAGCACAAAAAGAAGAGGGGAGAGAGGATCACCTTGTCTGAGGCCTTTTTTGCTTTTGAAATTACCATGAAGGTCTCCATTAATAATAATAGAGTAAGAGGGAGATGAGAAGCACTTAACAATCCAGGTGATCATCTTATCAGGGAATTGCATCGCGACTAAAATATCAAGAATGAGGTGCCATCGAACATTATCGAAGGCCTTCATAATATCAATTTTAAGGGCAATCCTTTTGTCTCTAACATTATTACTATATCCCTTAAGAAGTTCTTGGGATAAGAGAATATTATCAGCTATATTCCTTCCAGGAACAAAAGCTGATTGGGAAGAATCTACAAGATAAAGGAAAGCGGCTTTGATTCTATTGGCAATAATTTTGGCGATGATTTTGTAGATGACATTACAAAGGGCAATAGGTCTAAAATCAGCAGGCACAGAAGGAGAAACTACTTTGGGGATTAGAGCAATGGAGGTGGCGTTCCAGGATTCAATTAAATAACCAGTGAGGAAGAATTCGTTCACACCCTTACAGATATCTGGGCCCACTATATTCCAACTTGACTTAAAAAAACTAGAATTGAAGCCATCTGGGCTAGCCGATTTATCGCTATCAATACTGTGAAAAACGGATTTAATTTTAGCACTAGAAATCTCTCGGATCATAAATTCCTTGTCAACAGAGTTGACTTTAGAGGAGATCAGCGAAAAGACTTTGTCAAGACCCGGGTAGCTAGCAGAATGTTTGGATCCTAGAGAGTTTTCAAAGAAATTTACAAAAAGTTTTGAGACACTAGCCAGAGAAGAAACCGTGGCTCCAAGCTAATTTGATATCGAGATAATTTTATTACGAAAGAGCCGGGCTTTTATACTTTTGTGAAAGAATTTTGAGTTTCTATCACCCAACTTAATCCAGTTTTCTCTGGATTTTTGTCTTAAAAAAGACTCTTCCGCTCGACTCAGGAAGATAAAAGACTCAGAAGCCTCAATTTCTTTAGAGACCAAGTCGGGGTTTAGGGGGTCTGAGGCGAGGTTGGCTTGAGCCTCGAACAAAACATCTTGAGCAACCAAAATTCTGACGGAAATGTCACTAAACTCCTTGCGGTTAAGCAATGCTAGATCAGACTGAAGACGGATCAGTTTATCTGAGATCTTCCTCATCCCATTAGAGGACGTAGGGCGATTCCAACTATTAAGAATAATATCCTTATACTGGGGGTGGGTTTGCCACATGTTAAATTAAAGAAAGGGTTTTTTCCGTCTTGGGCGAGGAAGACCAAGGTTGAGGGTAACAGTAGTATGGTCAGACGAACGAAGGTAACCTATATGGACCTTGGGCATATAGAAAAGGTCATCCCAATCCGGATTAACCAATACGCGGTCAATTTTGGAAAGAATGGGGTTTGCAGGTTGCTTATTAATCCAAGTGAACGGCAACCCAGTAGATTGAAGATCACTAAGTTCACATTGATAGAAACTGTTATTGAAGTCATCAATAGCAGAGGTCCAAGAATCGGTAGAGCCAAGACGCTCATCCGGATGGCGAATCGCATTAAAATCTCCAAGGGAAACCCAAGGGATGTGGTTATCCAGCTTGGAAATATTAAGGAGATCATTCCAAAGAGGGATTCGATCCTGAGAATCATTAAAGGCGTAGATAGCAGTGAGTTTGAATGATGCATTGTAGTTGTGGCATCTAGCCATACAGTGGATGAATTGGGATGATTGGGAGATTCTAGTAATCGTGATGACACTAGGATTCCAGGTGATCCAAATTCGACCAAGGGGATGAGACGAATGGTTGGTGATAACATGCCAGAAAGGGACCATATGTCTAATTATGGAATCAACTTTTTGATTTTGGAGTTTAGTTTCTACAAGGATTATCAATGAGATATGACTACTGATGACGTTTAGACCACGCACATTCCAAGAAGCAATATTCATGAATAGAGGACTTACAGTGGATCAGTCGAAGGTCCTGTTGGAGGAAATTACCAATTTACCCTTGTATTTTCTTCTCTTTGGGCCCTTTCCTGCGATCCCAAAATTCCTGATTAAAGAGTGTTGGGTATCAATAGTAAGTATTTGAGTGGACCCTACTGATTTTGAGAAGCGGCCTAAAGAGTATACTGAGTGGACTGGGTTCACTTCTTTCCCATAGTCAACACCCAGCCCATTTTTAGAACCCATCTTAGAGTGAGTTCTGTCCAACTCGACTCCCAAAGCACATTTTCTGGCCATCGACCAGTCGGAGAGAAGACGGGGTACGTCGGAGCCGATTCCGACGTCTATGCCACTGGGAACTCGAGTTTCGCGAGGGGCTGCACCGGTTGGGACTCCGGGCAGATGGAGCGGTTCATACAGGGCTTTCGACCCTAGAGAACGGGAATGGAGCTGATGACCGGAGCGACGACGAATAGAGATCTCAGAGGAGGACTGGAAGTCTGTTTCGGCGACGATGGCTTTGGCTGTTTCAAGCTCGCAAAAAGCTTTTCCAGGATGCGAATCGAACAAGGATTTCGAACCTAGAGAACGAGGGCGGTGCTGGTAAACGGAGAGGCGGCAAAAAGATGCCTCAGAGGAGGGAAGGGAACCGGATCCGGCGATGACTTCATTGTCAGATCCATATATGCATAGAGCTTCTCCTAGGATTGCTCTGAACAGATGCATCGAGGCTTCCTGGGTATTCGATCTTAGAGAGGATACCGGTGCTAGATTCCGAGAGGGGAGCAGCTGACCGAAGAGGCGGGAAAGAGGGATAACAGCGGAAGATTGGGGATAACTTTCCCCGTTCGAGTACCCTCTACTGCTGGATGCACGGATGAATACAGAGACATGAGGAGAGAAAGAAATAGTGGAAGGCGGCTTAAGTTTCAGGCTGAATGGCCTGAAACCTTGTCGGAAACCAACCTGAAAAATAATTTTCGGTAAAATATTACCGTTGGAATATTGATTCTAGAGAGAAGAGAGAGCACAGTTCTTTAGAGTGTGCCAATCAGTCCAAGCATATGCTACTAAACCAAAATAAGGTATGTACTAACCTCGTCACTGTTCAGGTTGATCCGATAAATATCATTCATGACAAAAATATTTGATATAACCAAAATAAGTTATTATCCCATTAGAGTTTTAATTTTTTTTAATTAAGATTGAATAATCCGATGAATATCATTCATGACAAAAATATTTGCTCCATTATTATATCTAATCTAGTATCATCTTTAATTACTAATCTAATATTCTCTTTAATTGCTATATATATATATATATATATATATATATATATATATATATATATATGTCAGTTTTAAATTGTAGTTTTTTTAATGTCATCTAAGGATTTAGAGCGTAAAGCAAAGAAGAAATCAGTATTTTTTTTATATATCATTCATTTTAAAAAAATTAATCATTTTTCAAAATTTGGATTTTAATTTACTCTCAAATGGTCTAAGTTTAATTTTTCAGATAAGAAAAGATATAATAACAAGCCGACAACAACTCGTTTTTCCTAATTAAATTGATATTAACGCTATAAATTAATATTTTGTTTATACTATTTTTCTAAATATTATAAATTGAATAGCATTAATAATGTTTATAATATTTAATGTTTATAATATTTATACTATATTGTAATTTTAATTAAATAATATATGTCGAATATAATATTTGATCTGTACTATTAATAAATGATAAATATTATACGAAATATACCGTATTAATAGTAAATATTAGAAATCGAAAGGTTATGTATCTATGAAAATATTTTATAATATTTAATAGTATAATATTATAATATAATATAATGTATTAAAAAAATATTTTAAAATTAAACAATAAACGAATATAAACAAAAAAAAATTATTATTATTAGATAATTTTGAAAAGAGGATTATAAATCAAATTAAGAAAAAACGTATAATTATTCCTAATTGAAGTAGGAAAGCTAGGGGCTTATAAATAGGTAAGCGGTAGATTTTTGGAACAATAATTTTTAAAAAGTAGAAACAAAAATTGAAATAAAGATTATCGCTGCTAGAGATATAAGACCATTAGCTCATAAGTTTATCTATAAATAATAGATTTAGACTCTAATACACACTTTCTAAATAATACAAATACAAAACCCTAGCTGTTCTCTTTTCTCTATAAATAATAGATTTAGACTCTATATAATACCTAGCCGTTTTTTTCTCTCTCTTTTGTTCATTATTTAACATGGTATCAGAGCTAGGTTGATCTGATCGGGGAACCGTCGCGATCTCCCTGTTTTGTAGATCTACCAGGTATTCAATTTCGTAGTAGTATTGAATTTCGGTTTGGAATTGGATTTATTTAGAAATCTTGGATTTGTTCGACAATTTTGGATTATGTATTGATATTGTTTTGGATCTGCTTTTGTGTGATTTCCAATTTTTTTTAGATTTCCAATTTTTTTATCTTGTTTTTCGATTGGATTTGTGTTGGAAATTTCGATCTGCTTTTCGTCAGAATATATATAGTTTTCGGTTTTCGGATCTGCTTTGTGCAGCTCCAATAAAACGGTCCGATCGAAAGGCAAACGATGTCCGTGTTTACTGAATTTTGGAGAGCATGTTCGGGACATCCAACCCTTCAATATGACCGGTCGGATTATGATTCGGTGCTACAGTTTGGGAGAAATCTCAACTGGAGCAGTGCAGTAGTCTTGTTGGTAAAACCGTGATTTATTGTTCAAGTTGAGATTTCTCCCAAACCGTAGCACCGAATCATAATCCGACCAGTCATATTGAAGGGTTGGATGTCTCGAACATGCTCTCTAAAATTCAGTAAAAACGGACATCGTTTGCCTTTTAATCGGACCATTTTATTGGAGCTGCACACAGCAGATCCGAAAACCGAAAACTATATCTATTCTGACGAAAAGCAGATCGAAATTTCCAACACAAATCCAATCGAAAAATAAGATAAAAAAAATTGAAATCACACAAAAGCAGATCCAAAACAATATCAATACATAATCCAAAATTGTCGAACAAATCCAAGATTTCCAAATAAATCAAATTCCAAACCGAATTCCAATACTACTACGAAATTGAATACATGGTAGATCTACAAAATAGGGGGATCGCGACGGTTCCCCGATCAGATCAACCTGACTCTGATACCATGTTAAATAATGAATAAAAGAGAGAAAAGATTTCCAAATAAATCAAATTCCAAATCGAAATCCAATACTACTACGAAATTGAATACATGGTAGATCTACAAAACAGGGGGATCGCGACGGTTCCCCGATCATATCAACCTGACTCTGATACCATGTTAAATAATGAACAAAAGAGAGAAAAGAGAACGGCTAGGGTTTTGTATTATTTAGAAGATAAATGATATGGGCTAATGGGCTTAGGCCTTATATCTCTAACAATGGCTGAGTTGGATAAAAACAAGAAGAAACTCTTTCTCTAGTAGACGTTATGCAGCACTTACAAATGCTATTCTGCGGTTATCTAAAGATTTAGAGCATAAAGCAAAGAATCGGTATTTTTCTATATATCATTCATTTTTAAAAAATTAATCATTTTTCAAAATTTGGACTTTAATTTACTCTCAAAATTAGCTTTTTTTTTCACTATAAAGACAAAACCAACAAACAAAATATAATCAACAACTCGTTTTCCCTAATTAAATTGATATTAACATTATAAATTAATATTTTGTTTATACTATTTTTTAAAAATATTATAAATTGAATAGTATTAATAATGTTTTTACTATTTTGTAATTTTAATAAAATAGTATATATCGAATATAATATTTAATACTAAATGATAAATATTATACGAAATACAACGGATTAATTTGTTTATTTATTAATTTGTTTATTCTAAATATATCTATGAAAATATTTAAATATTTAATATTATAATATAATATAATATTAAAAATAAATATTTTGAAATTAAACTAAAAAGAAATATTATTATTAGATAATTTAGGAAAGATTATTATAAATCAAATTAGAAAAAAGTGTATAATTATTTCAAAGGTAAATGAAGTAGGAAAGCTAGGGGCTTATAAATAGGTAAGCGAGTATGGTAGATTTTTGGAACAGTAAAAAGTAGAAATAAAGATGATGACACAGTGAGTTGGATAAAAAACAGTTGGATTCCTGAAAATGAAAGGTGGAGGTGGGATCAATCTCGAAAAATAAAAGCATCCTTATCGTCTAACAACAACGATAGCACTAGCACGAACACAACATCCTCGTCATCTAATAATAACGATAGCACTAGCACGAACACAACACAGGGGAGACTAAAAAACCCTTTCTCTAATAGAGGTTACACATCGCTAACTAATGTTATACGAATTGTTAGTTAGCGCCAGGAAATTATCTGAAATTATCTGCATTTGTAAAATTTGGGAAACACCTGAAATAGTTATAGCTTCTAATCATTAGAGTCGTAATGATTGATAATAAATTGAAGAATTCAATGAATATTGACAAAAATATTTGCTCCATTATTATATTTAATCTGTCTTTAATTGCTACTATATATATATGTCTGTTTTAAATTATAGTTTTTTAACGTAATCTAAGGATTTAAAGAGTAAAGCAAAGAAGAAATTTAATTATTTTTCAAAATTTGGATTTTAATTTACTCTCAAAATTAGCTTTTTTCACTATAATAAAAAAAACAACAAATAATATAACTTGATATATCTTATAAAGAGAAGCTTTCAACCAAATGGCCTAGATTGAATAACAAGCATAGTGACAACGACTCGTTTTTTCCTAATTAAATTGATATTAACATTATAAATTAATCTTTTGTTTATACTATTTTTTTGAAATATTATAAATTGAATAGTATTAATAATGATTATAATATGTAATTTTAATTAAATAGTATTTATTGAATATAATATTTGATTTATACTATTAATACTAAATCATAAATATTATACGAAATACAACGTATTAATTTGTTTATTCGAAATATTAGAAACAGAAAAGGTTATGTATCTATAAAAATATTTAATAATATTTAATAGGATAATACTATTATAATATAATATGATGTATTAAAAAGAAATATTTTGAAATTAAACAATAGACGAAATATAAACTAAAAAGAAATATTATTATTATTATTACTATTATTATTATTAGATAATTTAGGAAAGAGGATTACAAATCAAATTAGGAAAAATCATATAATTATTCCAAAGCTAATTGAAATAGGAAAACTAGTTGAAGTAGGAAAGCTACGGATTTATAAATAGGTAAGCGGTAGATTTTTGGAACAGTAAAAAGTAGAAATAAAGATGATGGAAATTCTAGGGGGATAAATCCTCTAGTCTACGTAGATGATATCCTACTTATGGTAATTTTCCTATTTGCACAGGTGAATTGAGTTTTCTCTTAAACACATGGCAGCTAAAGACTGTTCATAAGCATTGAGGTCTATCGTAATGACACTGAATTATATCTAACTTAGACAAAATATATTATAGACATAATAGCCAGCGTAGGTCTCTCAATTGTAATCTCTTGCTTCACTCCAATGCGTGTCAGTCATTCGCTCTCTCGGCCTGATCGTGATCTCTCATGTGTCCTACAAGATAAAAAAGAATTTTAGGGTCTTTACAGTATCTGTTACATATCGTCCCAACTTTGCTTTTGCAGTTAATAAAATGAGTCAATTTCAACAATCTCCCATGAATATACATCTATAATATGTTAAAAGGATTATTCGTTTCTTATATGGTACTGTGTCGCTGTGGCTACACATCAACGCAATGAGATGAATAAAAATAATTGTCATGCTTCTTCTTGATTTTGAAGCATGAAAATTAAGGGTTGATTTTTTCGAAGATGATAGTTATGTATTTTATTTTAGTTATACAAGCATTTACAATTTCTAAAATACTCAAGCGTACGTGGTGGTATGCAAATTTTTGTCAAGACTTTAACATGGAAGACCATCACCCTTGAAGTTGAGAGGAGTGATACCATTGACAATGTCGGCTCGGTAGGTGGAGCAGCCAACTCCCACTCGCCTAGTATATCCACCTATTCTTACACGCCCGATAAATCTGTCTATTCCCCCTACCTTTGCAATTGAGAAGAAAAAATAAACTTAAAAAATGAATGTTTTTTACTTGTGCAATACCTAGTTTACTCACGTTTTCTAAATAATTGGAAACTAATCCATTTAGTGAGTTTTAGATTAATGACACCTCTACTAGTTAGTTACGAGCATTAGGTGATGAACCACCCCTAAGGATTTATCTAAAAACATTTATTGAATACTATTTAAAAACGATGGTATGTTGACAATTATGGTGTATTTTGTGATGCTTCAGTTACCTATAAATCATTTGTTCCCTTTTATTTCCTTCAAGTTGTCTAATAAAGGAACCATGGGCAGAATTTATTCGCCTATTAGATCCACCTCTTCTTAATTTGTTTATTTTTTAGATGTGATTGAAATTTCAATTTAATATTTTAATTTATACTTGTTATCTTTAATTATTTGATTTTATTTTATCAGAGGTTGTGGATCATATTGTAAATATTATCTGAAAAATATGACTTTCTATAGTCTATAAGTACAAAAGTGAATAATAAGAACTTTTTCATGTCTACATTCGCATATCATTCGAGTATGTCTCGTCTTCCACTTCTGGTATTAATTCATTATTGTGGATTTTAGATTCGGGTGCGTTTCATCATATGTCACCTCACATATCAAACTTTGTTTCGTTGTCTCCTGTTTCACCCATACATGTTTTTTTGCTAGTGCAATGATAATTTCAGTATAGGGTATTGGTTCCATTTTTACCCCTCACATATTTTTATCTAATGTTTACTACGTATCTCGTCATGTTACATTTCTTGAGCATATCTTGTATTATTTAATTCAAGTGAAATCACATAATATAACATAGATAAAACTTCAGATTATTGATCCTTTTAATAATAATAGGAACACACCCATTGTCATTGATGTACCAGGTCATGAAGACAGTTGATATTACTTCTTCTCTATCAGTGCTTGAGTCAGTTCCTTCCTCTAGTGAACCAAAAACTCATCTACCTCTCAAAAGATCTACTCGTACAAGTAACTATACAGAATTACCAGATTTTCCGTATTCTTCTTAATCAACTTTTTTTGCTTATTTCATAGCAAACATACACGATTTATATGAACCTCAGTCGTTCAAATAATATTTATGTGATCCTATTTGATAAAATTCTATGGTCGAAGAGCTTATTGCTCTTTATTCGACTCATACGTAGGATATGGTTAAACCTCCATGCGATAAGCATACAACCGATTCTCGTTGGGTTTTGAAATAAAAATAAAATTTGATGGGTTCGTTAAAATATATAAAGCTCGTCTTATAGTAAAAATGTATTCACAGAAGTATGGTATTGATTATGAGGAGATCTTTTCCCTAGTGATTAAAATGACGAGAATTTGTACTCTTATTGCAGTTGTATCTCATTTGCAAGTGGAAAATCTTCTATTTAGATGTAAATAATGGGTTTTTGAATGTTGATCCCCATGAGGAATTTTACATGACTCCTCCCCCGTGTGTTGCTCACCAACCAGGTTAAGTCTGTCGACTTAGAAAATCTTTATATGATCTCAAACAAGCTCCTCGTGCTTGGTTTGGTAAATTTTCTATGATTATTACTTCACTTGGTTTTCTGGCTAGTAATCATGATTCGGGCTTATTTATTATATGTACGAGTGTAGCATAAATTATTTTTGTATGTAGATGATATGATCATTACGGGTGATGATATTGATGGAATTGAAGTACTAAAACGTGAATTTTGGCTCAGTGGTTTGCGATGAAGGACTTGAGACTGTTACATTATTTTTAGGTATTGAGGTGGATCAATCTTCAAAAGGTTATATCATGTCCCACACAAAATATATATCTCATTTATTTGAGCGAGCTCGACTTTATGATAACATGATGGTATATACCTCTCTTGTAACCAATGCTCAGTATTCTCTAACTGATGGTGTTTCATTGTCAGCCCCGACTCTATATATTGTACTCTCGTAAGGAGATTTGTCTATCTTACAGTTACTCAGCCATATATAGCTTATGATGTTCATTTGGTTAGTCAGTTTGTTACTGCTCGTAATTCTATCCAATGGGGACACGTTCTTTGAATTCTAAGATATTTTCGTAGCACTTAGTTCCATAACATTTTGTTTCCTTCGACCTCTTCACTTAAAATGCGTGCCTCTAAGAGAATCTAGTACCAAGAAAACATGTAAATAGGTTCTTAGAAAACTTCAATGAACATAACTAACACAAAGTATTATTTAAAAGTAGAGAATAAACGTCTGAACCTGTAGAAACAAAAGGTAATAATCTCTCATATTTATCATCATTGTATGGTCTCGTATGTATTATCATTACATGACCTCACATGTATCATCATTTCATGGCCTTACATTAATTATCATTCCATGGCCTCGTATCTATCATCATTTTCTGGCCTTACTTGTATCTTCATTATATCACATTTATCATCATTTTTTGATCTTACGTGCATCATCATTGCATGACCTCACATATATATATATATATATATATATATATATCATTTTATCGCCTCATATCTATCATTATTTCACGGCCCCGCATGTATCATCATTGCATGGCCTCACATGTGTCATCATTGTCTAACTTTAAATTTGTCATATTATATATATATATATATAGTATTGTATCTATCATTTTTATAGGAAGCAATGAGCTGATAGAAAATCAGACACGATAATTCATTGTTACAAATTTGCTACTGAAAGGTTAAATAAATATATTAGACAATTTGTGAATACCAAAAATAGTTTGGTTGATTGTTACGTATAGGTGGCTATTCCATCTCCCAACCAAGGGTTGCTATCCGGAGATTTGGCGGATATAGTTACTAGAAAGAAATAGTAGATCTGAGGTGGTTTGGTAAAACAAGTCGGGAAACAAATTACTATTAGAGAAACTAAATTATTAAGGTAACCTCGATAGAATAAACCTCTTGCAATCACATCAGGACCATATGCTGGTGGTCAGTCTCAGGTTTTTCTAATAATCTTCTGTACGAGATTCTGCTCAGGGTTATAGCCGGCTCATGACGAATCAATCTCTGCCAATGTGACAACAATTTAAAGGTTATATACAATTTTGAAGGCCTTAACCTATCCAAACCCCAAGAGAAAACTAAAATACTTGTTTTTTTTGAAAATATCATGAGGGTACGTGACATGATACAAAAGATTGTATAACCTTGAATCAAATAATTCAGATATCGATTGAAAATGAGAAATTGAAGAATTTTGTCAAAGCACAAAAAACAAATAGACCTGGGCCAAACATTGGCAGAGAACAATCAAGTTTGCCCCCTGTTTGAAAGCCAGTTATAAAAGCTCCTAAAACATAACACACTATGGTTATTATAGAGCAGTTCGATGTGAATTTATAATATTTGGATCCAGATCCGGGCCGGGGTCATGTGAATATGATAAGTGAAGGTAGTTGAAGGGTTTCTAAGTTATGTCAATTATCGAAATCATTAACAATACTCGGATGAGATACGATGATGACACCTTCAAGCTGTTCGAGAAAAAGGCACGTAGATAGTCTATATATCAATTAAAAGGAAAAATGTCAACTCATTTGTATCAAGACCCTGCACATTTTATAGTTTTTTATGAAAATGATCTAAGAAATATTGTTGGGCCGCATTAAGATGTTGTGGTAATAAGGGCACCTATCGAAGGAACAAAAATCCGAAAGCAACTGATCAAAGGAACATAAATCTGAAGGATTCTGATCAATACATGCATCTCATCTTTCATATTATTTTGTTTTCTTCCAAGAAAATTAAGAATCCAACTATTATTCAAAATTCAAACCATAGTAGGTTTACGAGAAACTTTGCCGATGTAATTGGGGAATTTGAAGAAGAGACAATTCTTGGTAAGGGGTCATTTAAGAAAACTATCAGAGTGTTGTTTGTAGTGGTATATTGTCTGACTCCTTATAATGCTATTTTTGGCATGTCTTGGCTTTCAATGATGTATGTCGTTGCATCAATCATTCATCAATGCTTAATATATTTCGTTAGAGGCCAAGTCAGAGTAGTTTAAAGTAGTCAGAAAGTAGCTTGAGAATGCTACGTTACTGCACTTGCTCCAAAATCTCTCGACTCTATAGGTGCTAAACAAAATAACAATTACTAGAGTTCTTTTCGTATTATAACCATATAAATGATTGAAAGGAGACTCATATTTCAGTTATTCCCATTGAAGATGTGGAATTTCATAGTTTGGCCAATAGGAAAAATGTTAGGGTTGAGTCTAAGTTACCAATAAAGTTAAAAGAAGAATTATCGATATTTTTGTCCATGTATTTACATCTGTTTTCCTGGTGCAGTGAAGATGTAACAGGTGTGCTAGCCCATGTTATATGTCACAAATTATAAGTACGATCAGACAAGCCATGTAGTTCAAAGAAGAATGACATTTTCTAAAGATAAATCTAAAACAATTTGTAAAGAAGTAGATCGACTAACAAAAGTAGGTCATATGAGGGAATCTCAATACCCGTTATGGACAATAAACCCAATGATGTTAAACAAGAAGAGTGGTCACTGATAGATATTAATGTTATCGATCTCAATATAAATTGTCCAAAAGATCCATTTCCAGTGCCTCAGATAAACCAATTTGTAGATTCCACCTTTGGCAACAAATTATTATCTTTCATAGATGCTTTTGCTGGCTATAACTATATCCAAATGGATCCGCAGGATCAAGATCACACTATATTTATTACCAACTGGGGCTACGTTAATATAAGGTGATGCCTTTTGGTCTAAATAATGATGGAGCTACTTATCAACGTTTAGTAAATACGTTATTTGCCAGTCAGATCGATAAAAATGTAGAGATATATATTGATGACATGATGGTGAAAAGTATAAAAGAGGAAGATTATTTATATGATCTCAAAGAAATTTTCTCAAACTTAGAAGCCATTAATTTGAAGCTGAGTACGGAAAAGTGTATTTTTGGTGTGCAATCCAGAAATTATTAGGCAATATCATCAATGAAAAAGGTACTCAAACAAATCCAACATAATTAGATGTGTTATTAACCATAGACTCCTTTAAATCACAAAATAAATCCAAGTTTTAACTGGAAAATTACCAACCTTGAATCAGTTTTTGTCAGGATCGTCAGATATACATGCACAGTTTTTTCAAGGGTTAAGAAACACAAATGAATTTAAATGGTCTTTAAATTATGACAGAGCACATATCGAAATAAAAAACATTTGTCTTGTCCAAAAACTCTGTTTAAACCAGTGAAAGAATAAAGAATTTATGTATACTTTGTGATTGAACAGAAATTTCGTCGTCCTTTACTGTTTATCGGATGGGACAAAACGATAGCTTTATCGTGACAGAACCATCATGTATAAATCTGTCATATTTTTACTGTCCCATAACCATAAAATAATTGTGTTGTTCCAAAACAACACATACTGGTCTATCATGTCCATTTAACCACATTTAAATTATACCGATAAATATTTTAAATTATCTAAAACATAATCTAAATCAATAATGTTTCAGAAACACATACGATATTTTTATCGATTGTAACATTATTTAAATAATGCTATGAACCATTTTTATTTAATAATTCTAATATATTTTAAATATTCACCCTAATTATTCTAACTTGTAAAAATATATGTGTATGAAACAATTTTAAGACACTTGATTTTTTAAAAATTGTTTAAAAATATATTTAAAAAAAATGTTATAACTTTTGTTATATTCAAAAACTATTTATTTATTTATTTTCCAGCTATCATCTATTACTACTTAAAATCTACTAATTTTGCTATCAACTTATTACTAATCTAGTTTTTATTTTTACCAAAAATCATATTCAACTGGGTTTATCTTTTTTTTATTCCTTATTTTATTTATCTTAATCTCTCTCAAATCTAGAAAATCTAATTGGTTCACAATATGTAATGTTATGAGATAACCACGTGTCAATTTTATTAAGAGAGTTATTCTTTGCTCATCATGCCTCAATTTCTCTCACTTTTTAGGTTTTAGGTTTCGATTTTCTATTTTTTATACGTTTTACTTAAATAATTAGATATAATATTGTAGTTTAGTTTGGTTTATGGTTTTAAGTGGTCTCGTTGTGTTTTGAATTTTTATTGGACAACAGTCTCGCGTTTTTCCCACATCCTATATCTAACATATCTCATCTAACATATCTCATCTCGTATTTCGTTTTTTGTTTCACGTCTCGAATTTAAACATTTTTTTTTCAAATCTAACAGTGATTTCACATTTATTTTACATTAGTTTTACATTTCATTTTACATTTGTTTCACATTTGAGATGTGAGATGCGTCTTTTAACTAAAAATAAAATGCAAAACCATAAACGAAAACTTTCAAAACAATGAAAATGTGAAATGTCAAACTAATTTAAAAAATTAATGACTTTAGTTTTATTCGTTTTAAAACATAAAATATACAGTATTTTCAATTTTTATAATTTTCTAAAACTAAAAATTTCTCAATTTCTAAATAAAAAAATAAAAAAAAGTTTATAACTCAAACTTCTATTGGTACCCCCTAATTAAAAATTGATATGTTAGCTCATTTTAAGTTAAAATCTCTTTGGGCCGGGCCAGACCAGCTCAGATCCACTTTACCATCCGTATCCACGAAGCGCAACCCGACCCGTTAAAATTGTTGACTCTTCTTCTACAGAGACGTAAAGAAGAACTGCTAGTATGCGAGAGGGTCTACTCCATTGATTCACACACCAAATTCTTCAAACCCTAATCGGCAGAGAAAATCGCAGCTGAGCTCCGGTTGGAGAAAACAATTGGAGAAATCTAGGTACTTAGGTTAAGGTTAACGATGATAACAAGATCAAATCTGGCAGAGCAGTTGCGAGAGTATCAGATTCGATCCAAGCATGATTGGGCCTCCGTCTCTGTCTTTTCTTCCGCCTCTAACTTCTCTTCTTCAAGGTAAACTCAGTCTTGATTTCTCGTTTCATGTAAATTGTAAATTGATTGTGTGATATTATTACGCTTACAGTTTCAGGACTAGAGGTTGCCTGATTTGACATTATCCATCATAGAATTTCTTATTATAGGTAGCGAACCTTGAGATGAAAAGTAGGAAAAAATGGATAGTTTGATCTGATGATGAAGCTAGCTCATTATAGCTGCTTAGGTAATGCGGATGCAGCTGGTTACTAAGGCAATGTTTCGATCAAGTAATGTTGTTAATGTGTAGTCGTTTGCTTACTACTTGAATTAAGAAGGATTTGGCATTTGCTGTTACTGGAACCAAGGATGTAACCTATTTCTTGTATTTGTACGGTTGAACCTTGGTAGGGTTTCTTAGAGAAATGCTTGAGCACCTAGAACATGTGAAAGGGATGAGTCAAATTACTGCTTGCTGTAATGGTCATGTAATGTCAATTGGGACTTCTTAGAGGAACTTTCTATTAGCATTTATTGATGAGTATTAATACGATAGTTTGTATATGGCTTAGCTGTACTTTTTTATGCTGCTTTGAGACAAAGGAAGGTGTTGGGAACTCTTAGAGGGTGGTATAAGGGGGAAGATTGAGCTAGTCCTGTTGAAAACTGCTTGTGCAAATTTGTATATTGTGTAGACAAGTAACAACAACTATGTGGTGGTACCATACAGGCTGCAACTTTCTTTATGTGCAAGATTGATATCTGTAGGTCTATATTATAATCCTTGTTAGTTCTTACTTTTTTTTTCACTCTGTACTTGTTTTCTTACTATCTAATTTTGGGCATATAAGTTATGCTGCAGTAATACAAGACCTCAAATCATTTACCTTCTCTTAATTGCCAAAACGAGTAAAAAGTTTCTCCTCTTTGTTTGTCTAGTTTATGTCTTGCAGAAGTTGCACTTATCCTACATTTTCTGATATATGTCCCTAGTTTAAGTTGCTGCGGAGGTCTTGTTTTATAATCTCATCACAGTTATGTATCTGTGTTAACAGTTTGAATGCATCGTAGATGGGTCACCGTTTCAACAATTTATGACTGATTTTTCTATCTATTTTCTTTTTTACGTGATGCAGGGTGGATGTTGTGGTCTTTGTTATATGGGAACTTGTTATTATAGCGTTTTTGGTTTTCTCGGCGGTTTCATTATATTTTAGGCATTTGCAGCTTGCTTTCATCTTAGTATGCATCACAATGCTATTGTTTTTGTGCATGAAAATCACAAAGCAAGTGAGATTGGCTAAGAAAAAGAAGCGAAGGATGCTTCTTCCTTTATCTATGTGAGAATATATGAAGTTGCTAAGGTTTTGAAGTGACTTCCCTCTCTTCTTCATATTGCAAACATTGTTGGCCCGTGTACAACCCCAATTTGTTTGCTAGTATATGGATTTCGATGTGATGCACATCGACTGAAGAATATGACTGATATACACGTCTATGCTAACATATTGCAGTCTGCATCTAAGAACTTGATTTGAAGATCTGAGTATGGTATCTTCATTGCAAGAGAAGTAGTAGATAGATTAAGGTACAATTCTTGGATATGTTTTTGTTCATCATACTCATCAAAGTACAATTGAAGAGAGATGATTTTTTTGACAATGTAATTTTCAAGATATGTCTGTAGTTGATTGATGTTAATCTAATGGTTAGCGGCTCCATAAACCTGTTTATTTTCTTCTGTTGAGTATTGGAGCTGCAATAAAGAGTTCAATTCTGATATTTGCGGATTAATTTATGTCCTGCTTTTGCTTTGAAATTTAGGTGATCAGTTTTTTTTTTTGTCTCTCAGCATTGAAATGTGTGCTACTTTGTCTTCAAGGTTTCGTTCTTTTCAAGCCTTCCAAATTCATGCTATTTGCATAAAATCTAAAAGTCTCTTGCCAAGTCTAAGAAAAACATGATCTTAGGACTGTACGTTGGCTGAGCCAGCGAGTAACTTCGGAGTTTTCAATAGTGAAATGCGGAAAAAGAGAATCTTGAAATCGTCCTAAAATATTTTCCGGCTTGAAGACCGAAATTGGATATATGACGAGAATAAAAATTGAAGGTAGTCGAAACTTTGGATTTTGGGTTTCTCTATATGTATTATCTGACTGTTAGCTCTTTTTATCATTTGAGTGTCTTTAATATTTCAACGGCATAGATTAATTAAGTGCATAGATGATAATAATTTGTTCCCTAGGAGTAGGGATTGCTTAAAGTCTTAGAGATTTGAGAAATAGCATAGAAATATAGAACTTTTCGTAAGTTCTCGATAGATAGAGTAAATACTAGGATGAAATCATTAGAGGTTCTATAACCACATCCATGTCTCTAGAGACAAACTCTACTGAAGACAAAACTGGACCATATAAGATCACATGCTTTGAGATTTGCCTTTTTCTCTTCCCATTTATATCTCTACCTGTAGCACAAATTGAAAGGTCAGTTGCTCAGCATGATTTGAAATTTGTCACAAGTCACCAAACTCCCTCCACACACAACTTATCACTTAATCTTTAATGCCACATCCAAACAAGCCCTTAAGAAGAACTAAACCATCACCACAAGTCTCATATAAATACAACCTTACTTGAAACACCAAATGCCAAACCAAAACCAAAACAAAAAGTACTGACTATTATGAAGAGTTCTTCGAAAAAATTTAGCGATATAATAGTGAAATGGAGGAAAAAGAAGAAGGGTTGCTTCACAGTGTATACACGTGAAGGTAAAAGGTTTGTTGTGCCTCTATATTATCTGAATCATCCGATCTTTAAGGTTCTGTTGGAGATGGCCGTGGAGGAATTCGGGACGACTATTACTGGGCCGTTAAAGGTTCCTTGTGAGCAAGAACTTATGGATTATATTCTGTCTTTGCTGAAGAGAAACGTTTCAGGTGAAGTAGAGAAAGCTATGATTTCAATGAATAGTTGTCAAGGAGGTTCTGTCTCGGCTTCGTTTACCCCAATTTCTAGGTTGTCCTGAATCTCTAGTTTCGGAATGAAACAGAGAGATCTCAGACTTAAGATGTAGATATGATGAGCTTACATTTGTTTTTCCTGTCTTTTGCTGGGTCTTTTTTTAGTATCAGCCTTTAGTTAAGTGCAGTTTTTGACTGGTCTCCAGTTTTTTTTTTCACAGCCTTCAAAATAAATTAACTGTGTTAAATTTTATATTTTTCCATATTTTTTGTTTTCAAAGTTAGTTTCTCTATTGAATATAATGGAGTCAATTATTTATTCAAATATTTATTACGTGTCTTGTAAAATATTATTTTGTATGTTGTGAAATATTGTTCTCATGTTATAAAATTTAACAAAAAAAAAATTCACGAGTAAAGTTATAACAACTTTTTGATATTAAACATAATATTTTTTTAAAAAAACTAATTCGGATTTTAAGGGTACGGGCTTAATCAGATTCTTCCTTAGAAATTTGTCGGAGATTCTCAGATATTATTCGTCCCGTATTTTTTTTTGAAAAAAACAATAGATTATTGCACATAAATTTTGGATATTTTTTAAAGTAACTATTACCACCACCAATGCAGTTGAGACAAAAAATCAATACTACGTCTTTCAATCTGTTGCTAGTCAATTTTAATAACTTTTTTTTTGTGATTCTGTATTTTAGTACACTTATAAAAGCTAGCTATTGGTTTTATACAAAGTTTAACGCACAAAGACCGGTTACTAAGAAACGATTAGAAAAGTCTTTTTGTGATTTTGTATTTTAGTACACTCATAAAAGCTAGCTATTGGTTTTATACAAAAGTTTAACACACATAGACTAGTTACTAAGAAACGATTAGAAAAGTTATTAACTCTGATTACTAAGCTATTAATTATTCATTAAATGACTTAACTAGTCTCTTAGAATTCAAAACATCTTGAGACCTCTCGATTTAATAATCTCCCACTTGAGACTGGTTTCAATCTGTTTTCATACCTTGATCTATGTAATAGATTTTTATAGTCTTGTTATTTTTGCATATCAATTGAAGCTGAACACAACTTCATATTTCAATGACTATTGTTTTTGTCAACATATCAGTTGGATTCTTGCTTTCTTAGATCTTTTGCAGTATTAGAACCTCATCTTCTAATAAATATATGATGAAATGATGATAAAGACAGATATGCTTGGTTATAAAATAAAATATTGAAGTTTTTGCCAAGTGAATTGCACTATGACTATCACTATGCAGAACGTTCTTCTTATGTTTGAATCCCATTTCGGTTAACTGAATTTAAAATCATATCATCTATGACCTTGCTTCGGTACTGCTACATACTCAACCTCTATAGTGGATAGAGTGACAATCTTCTGTAACTTTAACATCCAACTAACAATTATAGTTCAAACAGTGAATATATAACCGTTGGTGCTTTTCCGGTGATCGACTTCACCTCCAAAATCTGCTTCTACGAGCTTTGTACCTTTAACTCACCTTTACCAAAGTACAAATAGTTTCTTGTGGTGCCTAGTAGGTACTTCAAAATCCACTTTACTGCTTCCCAATGACTTTTCGTGGATTTGATATAAACCTGCGCACAACTCCCACTACATGACCAATATTTGGTCTCATATAGACCATTGCATACATCAAACTCCTAATAAGTGAGGTGTAAGGAACCTTAGCCATGAAGTCTTTCTCTTCCTCCGTCTTAGGGGATTGATCATTGGATAAACGAAAGTAACCTACCAAATGTGTATTAACTAGTTTGGCATTACCCATGTTAAATCTCTACAAAACACAATTGATGTACTCTAACTGAGATAAGTGCAAAACTTATCTACGGTTATCTCTTGTGATTTGCATTTCAATGATATTTTCCGCTGAACCTAAGTCCTCCGTATCAAATTATTTTGACAATTATTGCTTCAATATTCCATTATCATCTATATATGAACCTGCTACTAACATATCATCAACATAAAGTAGTGAAATAATATAAATGGACTTAAATATTTTGAAATAGCAACAATGGTTAACATTTCACTTCTAGAAACTCTTCTTGTGCATAAAACTGTTAAATTTATCGCACCACTGTATGTAAGCTTGTTTTAGACCATACAAACTTCTAGTTGATACGTGTATATCTCCTCATCCAAGTCTACGTGAAGAAATACAATTTTCACGTTTAACTGTTCAAGATAAATGCCTTTAACGACAACAATACTCAACACTGATTTAATATTATCGAGGTTCACAAATAGAGCAAAAATGTCGGCGTTATCAATTCTTTCTTTTTACTGGAATCTTTGAACACCTAATCGGGCTTTGTATCTCTTAGAGCTATCATACTTGTCTTTCACCAGATACACTCATTTTTTAAAAATTGCCTTGTTACCCATGGGTAACTCAGCTAGTTCCCATGCCCGATTTGAGATTAAAGACTCAATCTTATTTTTATGGCAAGCTCCTACTTACTAGAACCACTGGTCTGACAAGTTTTGTCATATCATTCAAACTTTCCTCCATCAGTCAACAACAAATAGTTTAACTATCTCCTATTAGGCATATAAGGTCGGGAATATTGTCTCAAAATAGGAGCTGCTATGGTCGAATTTAGTATGTCGGACTATTATAATTGACTCTTTTTGTTGAGAGATTAATCTGATCAACGATGTTTCTTGACTATCTTAACACCCTATACATTTGCAAACATTGGCCCACACGACCTTGAGTCGTATACGTTAGTTTTATGCATATCCTTATCCATCATTGTTTCGTTCAAGATCACATTTTTTCTTCAGATCATCTTTATATTTTCTTTATCCCAAATATGGTAACCAAACTTGTCTTCGCCATAGCCAATCATGGTATATTTTATTTTAAATTTGGGATCAAGCTTGTTCCTACATTGATTACTGATACGAACATATCCCGTACAAGAAAAAACTTTTAGATGTGATAATTCTATCTCTTTACCACTCCATACCTCCTCAGTTATTCTATATTCTAAGCATAGTTTTAAAAAACACCATCGCGGCACCGCTGCAGCGCGTGAGGGCGTGTAACGCTAAAAAATCGTTACGGCGAGTCACGTAACGGTACGAACAGAAAAAACCAGCGGCGGCGGCGTGACAGAGGCGTAATGTCACGTTGCATTGTGAGTATTATTCTACTGGCTACATCTAGTATTGTTTTTATTATTTATTAACTAATTTTAATTACTTAAAACTGAAACGTTATGTACAAATAAAGTAAATCAACGTAATTGATTTATTAAATGTCTAATCAATTTATTTATATTGATAAATCTATTCACATCTAGTATCTATTCACACGCAAAATCTATTTTTGCTCTTCCACGGCACCTTGACTCTTTCTACTGCATGCTGCCTCCTATGTGAGGCAAATGACCAATGAGATGAACATAACTTAATTGATGATGATATTTGAGTTTTTTTATGTTTAGTTAGAGTGTTTTTTATGTTTAACGCATTTGAATGTCTTAAGATATTTGAAGTTAAGATTTTATAATACTTTTATTGATTTTTGGACTTAATTTCTTTTTTACTATATTATATATTATTTAATTCATAGTATTGGTACACGGAATAACTTTCGCCGCAACTCTCGTGCATCACCGCAATTTTTTGACCCCTCATCGTCGTGGGGCGTTGCACGTCGCTTAAAACTATGATTATAAGGGAACCAATAAACCTCGGTTGACCAAGTAAGCCGCTGTGTTGACTGCTTCTTCCCAGAACTACTGTAGTAGGTTTGACTGTGTACGAATGTTTTTGGATCTTTTTGTAAATGTTCGGTTCATATGCTCGACAATACCATTGTGTTGAGGAGTACACGATGTGATTCTCTCCATCCTAACCTCGTACTCATGACAAAAATTCTTGAATATTGTGTCCTCATATTCATTATCATTGTCTACTATGAGATTTTTAATCTTTAAAACTGTCTCATTCTCAACCATAGATTTTTATCTTCTAAAAATATCAAATACTTCAGATTTATGATTAGAAAGTAAACCCATACCTTTCGAAAATAATCATCAATAAAAGTCACAAAGTAGTGTGACCTCTTATAGATGAAACAGTTATTGGCCCCCAAAAATCAGAGTGAACAAACTCTAGCCTTTCTTTCCTTGGGGTTTTGTCACTTGTCTGAAAACTGAACATTTTCTATTTTCCAAGTATGCAATCTTCGCATCTTTCTATATTAATTAACTGTAGACCAAGAATTTTCCCCTTTGAGTGCATAATTTTCATATTCTTGTTACTCATATGACCAAGTCTCTTGTGCCATATATTGGGATATTTGTTTCACGTTTCAATTAAAATTTAACAACGCATCTCTGTTGTATTTTAATCAGTACCACTCTTTTTCCGTGAGAACCCCTTATTGCACCCTTTAAAATCTTCCAATTACAATCATGAAAGATCGTAGTGTAGCCTCCGCTAGCTAACTTTCATACTCAGATTAAGTTCTTTCTCAAGTGGGGGATATGCCTGACATTTTCAACTCCCAAATAAACCAATTCTACTTAATTTTCAGTATATCTTTACCAATAATAACACAAGGTCGATATCACTAAGATACACATTTCTAAGATTTTCAAGGACATATTTATCGAAGAATTCTTTATTCGAAGTAGCATGGAAGGATGCTCCAAAGTCTAACACCTAAGGCTCTTCCTTGTTCTATAAGGAGCATATCAGTGCATCATCTTCTTTTCAAGTGACATTTGCCTCTATTTTTGTCTCCTGGTTCTTTGGTTCTCTTTTAAACTAATTTCTATAGTGTCCGATCTTCCCACAATTCCAACACTCAATGTTTTTCGACCCATGATAATTTTTTGGATTCCTAAACTTGGACTTCATGTCACGACCTTGGTAGTTCGATATGCTATGTCAATTTACTCTAGTTGAATTTATTTCTCTTGACTCCATAAGCAAAATCGAGAAGGTTGATGATTCACCCGAATCTGTTCTTCAAGTCTCTTTATTAAGAACCAGATCAATAACATCATCAAATTTCAACCTATTCCTTCACAAATTGAATAAGTACCTCATTAAGTGAACTTTGTTAGACGTCGATGAATTCTCATACATTATGGATATAGTGTTCATAAGAATCGTTGGGTTTAGATCCTTTATGATGTTAAAAGTAACATTACGAGAGAACATTAATCAGATGACTCCAAGGGCTTGTTCCTCAAGAAGAGTCCATTGTTCATTTTCCATACTCTCTAACTTCTTTTTTGAAATTGGTTGATAATTTTTTTCTCATATAGATAGTATTTAGTCTGCATCTTCCAAAACCCAAAATCAGCACCATGGAACTTTCGAGTCTCACATTTCCTTCGTATATAGCCATTTCTCCCACTCACAATCTTATCTCGTTTGGATCCTTATAAATCTGGAGCTCTGATACTATTTGTTGAGAAAAATATACAATTTTCATGTAATCAGATCAATAGGGAAAACATAAAAATAATAGTCAAATAAAACACACACAAATTGTTAACGGAGTTCAACAAATTATGCCTACGTCTCCAGACCTGTTGCATATCGATTTTAACTCTATATTTCGATACACTAACAAAAACTAGTTATTAGTTTTATATAGAGTTTAACACACAAGAGAACAAGAAATGATTACAAAGATTATTAACTTTGATTAATAAGCCATTAATACTCAGTAAATTATATCATTGGTCTTTGGGAATTCAAAACATCTTCAGACCCCTCGTATAACAATATCAAGTTTAGGTTTTGGCTATTTCGTCACAGTATTACAGTTCTGGTTTGTTTTAGGATCGGTAAAATCATGATAGGTTTAGTCATAATGTATTGGCATGTCAATATAGTTTATGTAGAATTACGTGTCTGTTTAAATGTGTCAAAACATGACAGGTTTTTGGTTCATTTCGGATACAAATATAGTTAAATTCCAGATACAAATATAGTTGAGAAAAGTTATAGCTAATTTGTAGCGATTACATTTAATGACAAATCGAATGTTATACATTAACATTAGCAACCATGTAGTAGTAACCAAGGGTATATGTTATAATCACGTCTTAAACAGACAATACCTACCAATTAGTGACATTTTTGGGCATTTTTCAGTGCGTTGTAAAAGACTATTTTTCTATTAGTGGGACAAGAGATGTTCAAGCCTCACTTTTTTCCAATATAATGACAAAATTGTACACAGACTCGGGGCATTCCCCGTAAAAAATAACGATACAACAAGCAATATCGAAAACAAATGGCAAAACAAGGAAGTATAACTATGCCAAAATATATGGCAAACAAAGAAAGACTAGCTAAATAATGTTAGTTTCTTAAGCTAACAAGCTGATGTAATAGCTGCAGTTTATAGCAAAAAATAGACATGTCTTGATAGTATGGACGATGTCTCTCGGGATGGGAGTAACCTCTTTGAAGATCAGGCGGTTGTGGGCTGCCCAAATGTGATAAATCGTACAAGCAAATGCAACTTTTTTTGGCTTGGTTCTTCCAAGAAGTTCATTTGGCTTCTTTCTTAAGTCATTTAACCGTGCTATACAACGTAGTCACTTCTCTTCGAATGTTCATCCACCCCCTAATCTCTTCCCAAATTAAATTACTAATTGAACAACCGAAAAATATGGTGTGCTATTTAATGGTGGTCGCCACACAAATGGCAAGGTTGGTCGATCTCAATGCAGGTGATTCTGTCCCTTGTAATTAGCCTTTCATTTCAAGCCAAACCATAGCACAAAGCTATGCTTATGAGTAATATAAGAGCTTCTAATGATATTAGCCCAAGACCATTTGTCTACAGAAGTTATAAGTGTATTCTGAATGACCTACATTTTGAGAATGCCATGCTTGTAACTTAGCTACGGTTGTTTCGTTATCGGTGAAGTGACTTATAAGATTTACTTGAACAATGGTGAGTCACGACTATAGACTATCCAATCCCACACACAAATGTCCCTCATGTATACTTAGTTAACCCATTAGATCCATAACGTATCCTACTTGGCAGCAATGTTCCAAAGTTTCTTTGAAATGAGAGCATAATTCAAAGACTTCAAATCTCCAAGGGCTATGCCACATACAGCCTTCAGTAGGCATACATCAGACCAAGAAAGCAAAGACATCTTAGAGCCCCAATGGAAAGTTCTGCACATTTTAATAAGATGTGTTCTAACGGTCGTCGGGATGGATAAAATAGATAACCTAAAAGCCTTGATACCTTGTAGGACAGATCGAATAAGCTTCACTCTAATCGCATGAGACAAGGATGAACCAATCCAACTAGAAATTTTGGTTCTAATATTAACGAGTAAGGGGCCAAAGTGCATAATCGTTAATGAGGCAACAACAAGTGGAATGCCAAGGTACCGAAAAATGGTAGGCCCTTGCACATGGTGCGTTGTATGCTCGATGTTATCCATAGTTTGCGGCTGAATTCTAACTATGTAAATTTTAGATTTGAGAACATTTAAGTGCATACCCGACTTTAAACCAAAGCCCTCAAGATAGCCTATAAGAATTATAATTGACGGATTGTCCCCCTTGGCAAGCAACATCAAATCATCTGGGAAGGCATGGTGCGTGATTTTAAAGCTTTCACATTTATGATGAAACTCGAAGGCTAAATTAAACATATCTATCTTGAGAAGTCTAAACAAATAATTTAGAAAAATGACGAAGAGGTAAGGTGAAATGGGATCCCCTTGCCCAACCCTTTCCTCCCTTTGAAAATACTATGGAGGCTACCATTTATCAAAACCAAATAAGAGAGAGTTATGACACATTCCATAATCCATTGAACAAATTGATCCAAGAAATCTAGCCTTTTTAAAACCTGTTCCAAGAAGTCCCATGATAATGTATCGTAAGCTTTTCGAAGGTCGATCTTAATTATACAACATAGTGAAGATCTCTTTCGATTACTGCATTAAATCTTGCATAAGGTGAATATTATCTAGTTATCAATATGCTTGGTAAAAAGGCACATTTAGCTTTATCCATTAAAAAACGCAGCACTAGAGTCATTCAAGTAGCGATAATATTAGTGATAAGCTTATATAAGACATTGCATAAAGAAATCGATCGGTAATCCAACATGGAAGTAGCGTTGTTTGACTTAGGGATTAAGACAATAGCCGATTGGTTAAGTTTTTTAAGGAGGGAGGATGTTGCAAAAATAATTTTAATGACAGCAACAAGATCGTCACTAATAACATCCCAAGGAGATTTGAAAAAATGGGATGAAAAACCATCAGGCCCGGGTGACTTGTCCTTGTCAATATCATTAAGAGCCAACCAGATTTCATATTTAGAAACGTCAAAACAGATAAGCTGCATTTTCTCATCTCCAAGACACGAACCAAACCCAAAATTCCCACTGTCCTCCGATTCCACAACTGTTCGGAAACCTATAAAGTCTTTAAAATAGCCAACGAAAGCGTCCACAACTTGATTAGCCAAACTAGACAAGGTAACATCAGCAAGTGAAACCGCAACAATATAGTTCTTCTTTTTATTTTTCTTAACTAAAGCATGAAATAATTTAGTGCATCTATCATTTTTCATCAAGAAAGCACCTTTGGCTTTTTGCTGAAAAAAACTCATTTCTGCTTTACTTTGAAGAAGTATAGATTTTTTGGAGAGCCAAAATCTCACTTAATAACGTCGTGTCGGAAGGGGCTTGACGTAACCTAATTTCAACAAGTTCCAGCTTATCCTTCTCTTTTTTGTCCCGTTCCAAAATATGAGAGAAGTGGTTAAAGTTTAGGGCTTTCAAATTAGGTTTAAGCCGAGCCATTTTTCTACACAAAACAATTCAACATCGACGTGCGCCAATGTAAATTACCTATAGCTCTATCCAATTTCCCAAGAATCGTGTTATTTCGCCATGTGAAGAAGTTACCCATGAAGGGAAGATCAACAAGCCTGGATGGTACACAACAATTACCAAAATCACTAATATCATATGGAGTAACATCTTCCCCATTACAACGTTCGTCAAATTCAACATGTCGTTAATGTCCCCCATAACGATCCAAGGATCATTGAGCTGCTATCCATACTCAACTAATTTGTCCCATAAATCCTTCTTCCTTACAAGAATGTTAAAAATACAAATTAAAGCTAATACGAAAGAAGATCGTGCTCACCACATATAGTGTATTTGATATCAAGGATATGTATGATATCTATCTTGTTTTTGTGAATGAAGTTGCTAAAACCATTCTGTTTTAAGGGTATGTCAAAAACCCTAATGTTCCAGCAAGCAAGCTTCATGGATGGCTAGAAGGGCTTGGGAGCCCCTTATTCCAATCAATGGTAGATTTTCGGCTTACCTTGGACGATTTCTCTATTGGATGATCAGTCCCACTTTTTTTTTGTAGTGCTACCTTTTTGTTCACCTTAACCATGGTATAACCTTTGTTCGCTTGCAACCCTTTCAGAGTTTCCAAGTTATCAAGTATGGCAGCCCCGTTATTCTCAAAATGGGAGATGTTCAATAACTCATGAATTGTTAGCTAAAGGTTATCTTTTTCGGGCTTCCTATCTAAAGGCTCTTCAGAAAAAAAAAACATGGTATCATCTTCATCAATCAAATAATTATCCTTACTAGAAGCAAGAGCTAAAAATGTAGACGCACAATCTAAATTGTCTACAAGTTGGCCAACCAAACCTTTCTAGCATGGGCTATGCCGATTTTTTTTAGTCTCTTTGACCTGCCACATAGTTTGATGCCCACTCTTATCATGTCCCTTGCATTTAACTTGTTGCTGCCTAACAATCAATACTTTCTTCAAAACATCAACAAATGGTCTGGTACCGTCATTCCGACAACTCTCCCTATCATGCCCAATAGCCTTGCTAACACAAAATCTAACACAAAATTTGGGAACAAATTCATAGGTAACCTTTGGTAAAAGGTTTTTTCATTTGGTGACTTGCAAACAATTTTTTGGTAAGTGGCTTAGAGATGTCCACTTCAACCAAGATCATAGCAAAAGAAAGTCTCTCTATCGCGTGGGTTGGTTTATCCGAATATAAGGGGTTCCAATCCTTGTACCTAACTAACTCAAAGCTTTTTTGTTCCAGAATTCTAAAGGCAAGTTTGAGAGCTGCACCCAAACCGGAACTTGATTTATAACATCGTTCGAAAATTCAAAGTACTTGGACACCAATTTAAGCATAAGTGGACGCCTATAAATATAGTATGGCCCTCAATTGAGGACATAATCCCTAGCAAGTTCATCAGAAAAAAATTGAAAATACCAGCCACTTGTGTAGAAGTTTACTTGATGTTTTACCTTCCAAACTTGACACCTCGTGACATTGGCTTGCTTGCCATGAGATTTTCCAGCACCATAGCCAATCAGTGGAAAGCTAAGACGATCAGAGATCTTTCTAACTGTTAGAATTATTTAGAAGCTTTTATTTTCTGTTAACAGTGTGTCTTTTGGTTGTCCTCTGAAGCAGGCTTTACTTTACTTTTATCTTTTATTTAACTTGTGTCAGTCACTTAACGTGTGTTAGTGACCTTTATATGTATTTAAACAAGCATTTCTATTGAATGGATTAAGTCCTTCTCTTTTCACATCCAAGTAACTCCTCTGCCTCTCTCATTTTCGTTTACTCTCACCTTAAACCTTTGTCTTCTGCACTAACAAAGTGGTACCAGAGCCCTCTTCTTAAGGGACTTGTGAGATTAAAATGGAAAGAGAATTTTCAATCGCTGCACCACCAGTCTTCGATGGAGACAATTATCAAATGTGGGCAGTTCGTATGGAGACTTACTTGGAAGCTTTAGATCTTTGGGAAGCAGTAGAAGAGGATTACGAAATCCCTCAACTTCCAGCAAATCCTACCATGGCACAGATCAAAGCACATAAGGAAAAGAAGACGAAAAAATCAAAGGCAAAAGCTTGTCTATTTGCAGCAGTATCTCAAATGATTTTCACACGAATTATGTCCCTCAAAACAGCCAAAGAAATTTGGGATTACCTCAAGGCTGAGTACGAATGAGATGAAAGGATTCGTGGAATGAAGGTCCTTAATTTAATTAGGGATTTTGAGTTGCAGAAGATGAAGGAGTCTGAGTGCGTGAAGCAGTACTCTGACAGACTTCTCAACATTGCCAACAAGGTGAGATTGCTTGGGTCTGAGTTAACAGACTCCAGGATTGTCGAAAAAATATTGGTGACTGTTCCAGAGAGGTTCGAAGCCACCATTACTACTTTGGAGAACACCAAAGATCTGTCAAATATCTCCCTTACAGAGCTCTTAAATGCCTTGCAAGCACAAGAGCAGAGAAGGTCTATGAGGCAAGAAGAAGTAATTGAAGGTGCCTTACCTGTAAAGCATGAAGACAGCAACAGGTATAAAAAAACAAACTTTAAAAATCACTGGAAGAATGGAGATTCATCTAACAATTTTCAGAAAAGAAAAGAAGCAGATGTCAGAAAATCTTACCCGCCTTGCCGTCATTGCAAAATCAAAGGTCATCCACCACACAGATGTTGGAGGAGACCTGATGCTAAATGCTCCAAATGTAATCAAGTTGGACATGAAGCTGCAATTTGTAAAGTAAAGGGTCAGAAGCAGATGCAAGAAGCAGATGAACGTGTAGCTGATCAAGAAGAAGAAGATCAACTGTTTGTGGTCACTTGTTTTTCAGGCAGAGAATCCAGTGAAAGCTGGTTGATTGACAGTGGGTGCACAAATCATATGACATATGATAAAGAACTCTTTGAATAATTAAAAGATACAGAAGTCAAGAGAGTGAGGATCGGAAATGGTGAACACCTAGAAGTCAAGGGAAAAGGTACAATAGCTATAACAAGCTACAGAGGTACGAAGTTTATTTCAGATGTTTTATTTGTTCCGAAAATTGATCAAAATCTGTTAAGCGTTGGTCAATTGCTTGATAAAGGCTATAAAGTGTTGTTTGAGAACAAACAGTGCTTGATCAAAGATGCTAGCGGCAAAGACTTGTTCAATGTTGAAATGAAAGCAAAAAGTTTTGCTCTAAATCCAATGGAAAATGAGCAGATGGCTTTTAAATCCAGACCTTGTGCTACTGAGATTTGGCATAAAAGACTTGGGCATTTTCATCATCGAGGGCTGCTTCATATGCAGTCAAAGAAGCTGGTTGAAGGACTCACAGACATTGATGATGACATGCCTCATTGTCGGGCTTGTAATTTTGGGAAGCAGCACAGACGACCATTTCCAAAACAAGCCTGGAGAGCCTCGAGAAAGCTACAACTGGTTCATACGGATCTCTGCGGTCCTCAACGAACACCATCACTAAATGGTAATCTCTATTACATCATTTTTATTGATGATCTAACAAGAATGTGTTGGATTTATTTCTTAAAGCAAAAAACAGAAGTTGCTGGTGTGTTTTGGAAATTTAAATCAAGAGTTGAGAATGAAAGTGGATGCTTGATTCAGACTATAAGGTCTGATAATGGTGGAGAATACACTTCGGAAACTTTTAACAGGTTTTGTGAAGATGCTGGAATTGAACATCAATTGACAGCTCCATATTCTCCTCAACAAAATGGAGTCAGTGAAAGAAGAAATCGATTTATAATGGAGATGACGAGATGCGATTTATTTCTTAAAGCAAAAAACAGAAGTTGCTGGTGTGTTTTGGAAATTTAAATCAAGAGTTGAGAATGAAAGTGGATGCTTGATTCAGACTATAAGGTCTGATAATGGTGGAGAATACACTTCGGAAACTTTTAACAGGTTTTGTGAAGATGCTGGAATTGAACATCAATTGACAGCTCCATATTTTCCTCAACAAAATGGAGTCAGTGAAAGAAGAAATCGATTTATAATGGAGATGACGAGATGCATGCTTCATGAAAAAAATCTTCCAAAATGCTTTTGGGGAGAAGCAGCAAACACTGCTGTGTTCTTGCAAAATCGAATTCCGACGAAAGCTGTAAAAGACTTGACACCATTTGAAGCTTGGTATGGTTACAAACCTTCTTTAAAGTTTCTTAGAATATTTGGCTGCCTTTGTTTCACTTATATTCCACTGGTCAAGCGAGATAAGCTTGATAAAAGGGCAGAAGCCGGAGTTTTTATTGGGTATAACAGTATATCCAAAGCTTATAAAATTTTCCAGCCACTTACTGGTCGAGTTATAGTGAGCCGAGATGTTCATTTTATTGAAAATGAGCAATGGAATTGGGAAGAATCAACCAAGGTGAACCAGATTTTTCATTCACAGAACAGTTCAATCAATGGTAGCATGATAGAAGAAGAAGTTCCTAGAGATGAGGGGCAAGATGTTTCAATTGATGATGCTCCGGTAAGAGGTACTAGGTCTCTGTCTAATATTTATCAAAGGTGTAATGTAGCTGTCTGTGAACCTACAGGGTTCTGTGATGCAAAAGACAGTCAGCATTGGATGGCTGCAATGCAGGAGGAGCTGTCGATGATCGTAAAAAATAAAACTTGGGAGTTGGTTGATCGACCTCTAAACAGAAAAATAATTGGTGTAAAATGGGTTTTCAGAACAAAACTAAATCCTGATGGTTCAGTTAACAGATTCAAAGCAAGACTTGTTGTAAAAGGATATGCACAAGTGTTTGGAGTGGATTATTCGGAAACATTTGCACCTGTTGCTAGGCTTGACACGGTAAGATTACTGCTTGCTCTTGCTGCTCAAAATGGTTGGAAAGTGTTCCAACTCGATGTTAAATCTGCGTTCTTAAATGGAGACTTGCAAGAAGAAATTTTTGTTGAACAGCCTGAAGGTTTTGTAAACAGAGGGAGTGAAGATAAAGTCTATTTGTTAAAAAAGGCTTTATACGGCCTAAAACAGGCTCCGCGAGCATGGTACAGCAAGATTGATGATCATTTGGTGGGTCTTGGCTTTCGCAAAAGTCAATCTGAACTCACATTATATGTCAAGAATGAAGGTACAAATACCTTAATCATTTCTCTTTATGTAGATGATTTGTTAATTACAGGAAACAGCCTTGACCAAATTAATCAGTTTAAACTTGAAATGGAAGAGGTTTTTGAAATGACAGACCTTGGTTTGATGTCATACTTCCTCGGCATTGAGATAAAACAAAGCCAAGATGAAGTGTTCATATGTCAAGGAACGTATGCAAAGCAGATACTTAAAAAATTTCAAATGGAAGATTGCAAAGCAATGAATACTCCTATGAATCAAAAGGAGAAGCTGGTCAAAGATGATGGTTCTGCTAAGGTTATTGAAGATGAGTTCAGGAGTTTGGTAGGTTGTTTGATGTATTTGACAGCAACCAGACCGGACATATTAAATGCTGTAAGTATTCTCTCCAGATTCATGTTTTGTCCCAACGAAACTCACATGACAGCAGCGAAAAGAGTTATCAGATACGTAAAGGGGACTTGGAATTATGGAGTTAAGTTTTTGAAGCAGAAAGAGATGAAACTAATTGGTTTCTCTGACAGTGATTGGGGCGGCTCGATTGATGATATGAAAAGTACATCAGGTTACTGTTTTTCCCTCGGATCAGGTATATTCTCTTGGAGTTCAAGAAAACAGGAAACAGTAGCTCAATCCACTGCTGAAGCAGAATTTATAGCTGCTGCAGCTACTGTTAATCAAGCTCTTTGGCTAAGGAAACTTCTAGTTGATCTAAACATGGAGCAAAAACAAAGAACTGAAATACTGGTTGATAATCAGGCTGCCATTGCGATTTCAAACAATCCGGTCTTTCATGGAAAGACTAAGCACTTCAATATCAAGTTATTCTTTGTTCGAGAAGTTCAAAAGAGTGGTGATGTGAGTCTGCATTACTGCAAATCTGAAGATCAAATTGCAGATATTTTCACTAAACCTCTGCCACTAAGCAAGTTTGAAGATTTGAGAAAAAGACTTGGAGTTTGCAGCTTCTAAACAAGGAGGAGTGTTAGAATTAGTTAGAAGCTTTTATTTTCTGTTAACAGTGTGTCTTTTGGTTGTCCTTCTGAAGCAGGCTTTACTTTACTTTTATCTTTTATTTAACTTGTGTCAGTCACTTAACGTGTGTTAGTGACCTTTATATGTATTTAAACAAGCATTTCTATTGAATGAATTAAGTCCTTCTCTTTTCACATCCAAGTAACTCCTCTGCCTCTCTCATTTTCGTTTACTCTCACCTTAAACCTTTGTCTTCTGCACTAACACTAACATCATTATAATCAAAGACCACTTGTTCATTGTCATTCTCACTAACTCCCACCATAAGCCCAAGTCTGATGCCGGTGGCCGGCTTATGGTTGTCTGGAAAAAGGTTACGTAAAGAGTTATTTTTCCATGCGTTTTTTCCAGCCATCTTATGTGCTTCAACATTAGGATGTTTCCGCCCAACAACATCAATGGAAGATGTCTCAACTTGTATCATCATCCCCAAGTGTAAGAGAATTGCTTGGAGAAGAAGGCTGCTCAAGTGAAGCAAAACCATCAGAAACAGCACTAGAAAAATTCTGAGCAAAATGTACATTTTTCTTCATTAACCAGGCAAGAAAGTGGTGGATACTCGTTAACAACCTCTTTATAAAGCTTGCATCTTAGTGGAAGAATAAGTGTCGTCCTGATTTTTTTACACCTATTGCGTCTCATGTATTTAGCCGATGCGTTTCCTTCCAAAACTTCCAGTTTTAACACACCCCTAAAACTGTTTTAAACAGTTCTAAACAGTTTTTCATAAACACTTCTGTTTCTTTCTCCAAATTCTTGATTTTAGTGTACAACTTTCTTTTCTTGAAGAATACAGTGCTAAAGGAAAAATCAGCATGACCAGCAAAGGAGCTTCATCCTCCAGGACAACTGTTCATGACCGAATACGTCAGAATGCTGGCGGTCACGATTGGGATCTCCCACTCAAGTACCAGGTTCGAGATATCATCGGCAAGAGGGGTCAGCATCCTGTTTGGTATTTCCACTGCTTCTCTCCATTAACTTAAGTACTCAAGATTGTATTTTTGTATCCACAAACTATGTGTTGTTTCTTTTGGTTTTAGTTCGGCTTATAACACAGACACCAAAAAGATGGTGGCTATAATGAAGTGTTCGAATGCATTCCTTACTTTAGATGATGCTAGGAACACTTTTCTTGGACTCAAAATGCTCCCCATGGCCAATCATAAAAATGTGGGTGTTTCAACTTTAACTTCAACTTCAAGATTAGTTATTATAGTTAGTCCCTTTAGTTTTTTTATTAGTACAACGATCAAAGTTTTATCTTTTGTAGATTGTTCAATTCCTTGAAATAGTATCGCCATATATGAACGACGAGTTTTATATAGTTTATGAGCACATCTCCTACGATTTGCAGGACGCATTACGCTGGGTAGTCTCCAAGGTCTCGTATTCTTATTTGGGTGGCCATCATTTGACATTACTTGTCTCTATTAATAATGGCTTAACAAATTTATCTCACTTTGCAGGATGTTAAGAGAATTCTGTATGAAATGCTATGCGGATTAAATTACTTGCAATCCGGACCCCTTGCTGGAAACATTCTATGCTTGAATAACGTGCTGATGGACGGGACAGATGATGGTAATTGGGAGGTAAAACTATGTCAATATCGTATGTGTCGTCTTGACCCTGTAACCGAATTGGTCACGCAACATGTTGACCTAACATGGTACGAAGCACCAGAAGTGCTGCTAAATTCTCCAGTCATGACCTTAGCTACCAGTATGTGGTCAGTCGGTTGTATTTTTTTGGAGCTTTTGACTGGGTTACCACCGTTTCGTGGTGATACTCTAAAACGGATAGTCAAGGTGATTTTTCTTTGTTGTCTGACATTGATGTCTAAGATGTTAAGATTTTTTTCAGATATGAATTTTTGTTTCATACCATTGTTTTTGTTGTTTATAAGAGACCTTCTAAATGTGTTTGACATCACAGCTATTAGGTAGTCCTGAGGAGGATGAGTTATGGTTCCTGGACGAGCATTATAAGAACTTGATAAGGCGTGCTCCTTATGTTCCACCAGGATCATTCGTTGAAAGGTTTCCAAAAGTTGACAGTTTTGCTATTGATCTTGTTGTCCAAATGTTACGTTTTGATCCCAATAAGAGGATAACAGGTGAGTCCATCCATTGTTTCCTATTTAAAAATAAACAAAGTTTGAATTAGCTTATGATTCGGTTTCTAATGGTGCAGCTGCAGACGCACTCGCCCATCCATACTTGGATGAGGCACGCCGTATCTTAGGCCCTGAACCGATAGGCACACCACTAAACCCTGTCATGGATATAAAACAATTGGACTATGACCAACTAAGGCACATGATTTTCGACGAACTATATTCATACGGCATCTAGACATAAAGATTGATTTGTCCCGTTTTATCCATAATGATTCTTTCATTGTACATATTTAACTTCTTGAGCTTAATTTTTTTGATCATTAGCACTTGTATACTGAAGCTTAAAATTTATACTGTGTTTGTCTCAGCTCATAGGCCTTGGACATTTTATTTTGAAATTGCTAAAAAAAAGATAATTTTTTCCGTGAAGGCGCTTGTTTTGAATTTTAAAAATTTCTCCGTGATATTATTTTTTTGACGATTTTGTCCTTCACGAAATCGTATAAATAGAAGAAATTACTCCGTGAAGTTATCATAATTTCAAAAAATAAATAAAATTTCTCTACATTCTCTCTACTTTCTCTCTAAACATAAAGAACTAAAACTAAAGAAGTTAACACTATTATTATCAATTAAAATGTTACTCTTTGCCTTCAAAACCACTTAATCATATATCCTAACACTTAAATGACTTATTTGCAAAAACAACATATTTACATATTAGTTATTAGAAACGTTTCTCAAATCATAATGTGTATTTTGTTTTACGGTAAATTAATATTGTTTTTAGTTAGTATAAGTTTTAGTAAGTGATAACCTACTAAAAAGATTACAAAAATGGACAAAATTAAAAGATAAATGTTATAAAATTAGAAGAAAAAAAACGATACATGTCTGTCTGCCAATGCAATGACAGAGACGATGGTGCTGATGCTATTGCATGGCGGAAACAGGGGGTCTGTCCGCCATTGCACCATCATATCCGCCATTTTCGCGGCAGAAAATATCATCTTCTTCGACAGGTTGATGACGAAGAACACCACCTGGACGCCATTGTCTAGTGGAAACAGACATTTTTTTTATTTTTTTTGAAATCATTTTTTCAAAAAAACAGAAAGATAGAATGGTCCATGTTCATATTGGTTTGTAGAAAAACAAGTTTTGTTACCATTTCGACAAGTATTTTAAGAATTTACAAAGTTGAAAAAGAAAAAGTTTTGGTTAGTTTAAGTTTTGAGTTTTTATGATTTTAGTGACTTTTTAGGAAGTAAAATGTTAGGTTATGGTAGATTTTATGTTTTGCAACTTCATGAAGTAAATAATGACATAAAACTTAATTAAATGAACTTTAAAGGATTTTTTTGTGTTTTTTGCCTAGTGACAATTTTGTAAATATTGAAAAACAGAAAAAGACAAAGAGTACTTGACACAGTAGTTTCGACTTTTTTTTAGCAATTTTTTTTTTCAATCAAAACCTAGTTATTTCAGCTGAAGGTATCTAATAGATAATAACTAATATAATCACCCAAAATAATTAATCTAGCACAATTGAAAGGGTGCATTTATGTCTAAAGCTTTAATACATTAGTATTAAAATTCCATAAAAACCAATTAGTACAAGTCTCTTGAACTTCTGAGTCTCTTGGCTTCCCATTAGGTACATAAATCTATGACTATATATAAACTTCAAGAATGAACATCAATGGAACTATGTGCCTATCTTTCACCACCTTTTAAAATGTCTTATACTAAAATTTCTAGACTCATCTTTGTCTTGGCTTTAATCTCGGTACGACTACCTATCCACGATGGACGATCATTAGGCGATTCAAGTTCAACTCTTGTTTATCGACTGAAGTTAGATGAAGGATCATCCAATTGTTGGGACTCACTGTCTCACCTCCAAGAATGCACCGGAGAACTAATTACGTTTTTCCTTAACGGTGAAACTGAAATCGGCGAGGGTTGTTGCGGAGCTATACGTATCATAGGGAAAGAATGCTGGCCATCTATCGTTACTGCTATAGGGTTTACTACTCAAGAAGAAGATATTCTTCAAGGATATTGCGATAAAAAACACTAAGCTTATATTGAAGTTTTTGTTTCTGTTCTTCTAAGTTCTAAGTGTGTATGGAAATTCCACGGAAATAATAAAAGTTTTTGCGATAAAAAACACTTCTATCTACGTGGCCACTTTTGTTTGTCTCGATTTGTCACTTTTATACGCATAACCAATTCCAGTGACTAATCAGTTCTTATCCCATCAATCACCAATTCAACAGATGTAAAAAAATGTAGTTGTCATAGTTTAGATAATATGGAAAACCAGTGCATTAGATATATCAATGACACAAGTAAAAAACAAACTAGCAACAAGATTTGTCTGTATCAGACTACATACACCATATTCAAAGAACATAACAAAGAACTGAAAGTAGATGTGAAACTAAAGGGGCAGCATAGCAACCATGTCATATGTGAAGGCATCATAGTTTAAAATGTTTCGAACAAGTACAATATAGCAAGAAACCCAATTGGTAGAAAACTATAACAAAAAAAACAGCTAATAAACTGTTTTCAGACAAGAATCATAAAACACACCAGGTTAAACTAAAATGTCAACTCACAAAATTAAGATTCAATCAAACCCGACATTCAAAAAACGCGAAAAGAAAAAATCGAACGCGTGAATTGGAAAATGAATTGATGAAAGAAATGAGAGAAACGCACTGTCAGCAGCGGAGATCTTGAGCTGCTCGAGAGCAGAAAGACTGGAGGAATTGACGGGATCGTTCGGTTGAGTCGCCGAAGCAGAGACATCGCACCTCACTCGTTGAGTCGCCGCAGCTCTCCTAGCCCGATTGGGAATGTTGGAGAGACGAAGCTGTTGAGGTGCCAAATGAGTAAATGTGGAAGACGAAGGATTCAACAAAAAGGCCTCCAATTTAAAACCATTGGAAACCGCCATGATAGACACCAAAATCCTAAGCCCTAGATAAGATTGGAAACCGGAGAGGGAATAGGATCTGTGGCTGTCGAAAGGAAATTGGGACGAGGCGCGTTGTTGGCGAAAGGAGGCGTTTGGTGGGCACGAAATGTTTGACAAGATATAAAAAATCAAGAGATGAATGATGATGATGAAGGATTGCGATTCTCTATGTTTTGATTGGCGGGTGGACTACACGTTTTATCCACACTTCTTATAAAGTGAAATTTCCTTACCATGGCATGCCATACCATTTCAACTCAAATTCCACCAAGGTATGAATTTAAGCAATTTCTATAAACAATGTATCAAATATTAAATAGGTAAATAGGTAAATAGGTAAGATTTCTGTGAGGTTGTTTATACGTAGTTGGTAAAGCTTACAACATTTATCCATATATAATTATTTTCTTTCACTTTACTACTGTTATTCTCATTTTAATTATAAATAATGGGCGACTCTATTTCATAAAAGCCTCATTTTGATATTTTAATTATAAATAATGGGCAACATTTCCACTATAACATTTATTATTTCATAAAAGCCTCATTTTGATATTTTAATTATAAATAATGGGCAACATTTCCTCTATAACATTTATTATTTCATAAAAGCCTCATTTTGGTATTTCTTCCTTAAGGAAAATACAAAGATTAACTTTTCCTTCATCATAATAACATTTTCTTTAGTTCTTGAGCAAACACTAATAAGTTCAAAGGATTCATTAATTTCTCTATCATTTTCCACCAAATTTCACCAAACATCAGCCACTCCATCTCGATTTCTGCAGTTTTTAACGACGAACACCTGAATCTGAGGTGGTAGCTAAGAATCAATTGTTTTTTCAAAGAACACTTGATTATGAGGTGGTAGTTAGGAATCACTTGTTTTTTCAAAGAACACTTGATTATGAGGTGATATCTAGGAATCATTTATTTTTTCACATAACACCTGATTCCGATGTGGTATCTCGGGATTAGGTGTTTTGTAAAACACATAACACCTGAAATAATAAAAGTTTTTGTTTCTCGAATGAAACTTGTCAGCTGCTCAGGTCGTTTACAAGGAATGAACCTAACAAAGGGCATGTCGATACCTTAGCGTGCTTGGATCCTAACCAGGCAAATTTGCTATCAAAATACCTTAACAGCTTATCTTTTATGCTTACTGATATTTCATGTTCCTACTCATCTTTACTTTAAAAAATATGGTGACGCTCTCCAACTAAATCGGACCTATGCCCTTCAACTCCGGCGGTATGCTAGAAGGACAGCCAAAAGCGAACCTGAAATCCTAACTTATGGTTGTTTTTTTACCTCCAACTGTGGTGCAGAAAAAGGGTCCCTAGAAGTTAAGGATTTAAGAACGTTGTTTAGTCGGTATTTTCAAACATTTAGCCAAAGATCAAACCCTGCCAAGACTATATCATACACCAGATTGCGCTAGATCAGGAGGTTAATGTTGTATTCCTTCTTTTCTTTATATCTTTGTTCCGTGAACTAAACTAAAACACTATATCCCGACAAGGTTTTTATGTGTATTACATATTCCACCACTGTATGTAATTGTCCGTTTTGGGTTCAAAGTTGCGTACGGTTTTGTTTTTGGTCCACTTCCAAAAAAGACTTCATACTAGTTGAGATATATTCTTTTATTTATGTACCATCGATCATTTTCTTGCATAACCAACGCGAAATGTGGGACTTTGGTCGCCACTCTAACAAATCCTCGTCTCGAATAAAGTACCACTTTAGCCACCTCTCAATTGCCTTATATCCGCCAACTCTAATCAGGTACAAACTACCTTAACTATAGAGCATTACAACGGATCTCTATATGCGCATTCAAGACCACCATGCCTGTTCCTTAGGGCCACTCCATAGACACCTCTAGACTAGGTCTTACCATTAATCATACTGCCCGTTCTTTAGCACCTCTATATACAAGTCTGCCTTGATCCAATGAGGTACATGCACTCTGAACTAGGTCGTATAGAGCAAATCATTCACCTTGAACATGACTGGATCATCATGTTCGACTTCCAAAAATTTCATCCACATTGCGTTCCGTCTAGCCTGAGCTCTCATGCGAAAAATCGCAAGCGTACGATTTTCGTTCTAGTTTTAAAGTATTTTAAACTCAAGATATCGAACCCAAATGAAAAATCGTTTTTTTGGCTAGATCTAATATAAAAGAAATCTACTTAATGAAAAAATAAATATATAATAAATAAAATTTAATTAAGCAAAAAAACTTAATAAATATTAAATTAAACAGAAACAATAAAATTTAGTTAAGAAAATTAAGATAAGATATTAAAAAATAAAATAAAAAAATTTAATTAAATTGAAGGAGATATATATTAAAACAATCCGAGAGTATTAAAACATGCATATACATTTTATTAAGAATTTAAATAATTAATTATAATAAATATGAAAATAATTTTTTTAAAGTGAGATTTTCGATCTCACACTACTAACTATTTTATATGGTTGGTTATATCTCTAGTCTCATACTTCATACAATTGGATCATGCAACCTAAGAACCTAATTCAAATTTCACTTGGACATAGACGTAGCGCACTATTTATTCAAATCACTCATATTATTATATTTTGAAAATAGATTTTACCTATCGGTCCCAACCTAGATCTAATGTCAATCAACTGAAACCCGTAGGTAATTCAATGCATTACGTTCAATAATAATGTTATATGTATATAAAAGAAATTAAGAATAGAAATCAATCCATAACAAATGTATATAAAGAAATATATATATATATATATATTAAATAAAGAAGAATTAAGAAAATAAAATAAAAATATACATCATCTACGAAAACTTCAATATTTTTTTCCCCCAAGGGGGTAGCCGAGTTGGTTGAGTATGGTGTGCTTGTGACCAAATGTCATGAGTTCGAGTCCCTCTACATACGCTTTCTCGGCTGAGCCTGTCACCTTGTGTGGTTTACCTTCAAATAAATTGATTAACTCATGCTAATCTTGTTCATAGTTTTAATAATAAATATTCAAAAATAAATAAAAAAGAGAAAAATAGCGTGTGAATCTGCATCGTTTGACGTGTTAGGGTTTTATTTATTAGAAGAGTTTTGAACTTTTTATTCAAAAATAATCTCGTAAAAATAAAACACATCTTCACAAATATGAGTATAATATTTATTGAAAAAGTTAATTAATCTTTGAAATTAAATAGTAGGATATTATAATGAACTATAGAATAAAGATATTATAATTTATTTTTTTAGGAAGACTAATATTTTCTTTATTCTTTTTTAATTGTTTGTGAGTCCTTAGATTTTATTTTCTTTTGATTGTAGGATCTATTTGCAATCTTAACTCTTTTTTATTCATTTTTTACTTCTACTTCATAATTAATTAAAACTAACAATTAAATTAGTATAAAAGTAATATAAAATTAAGGATAAAATCAAAAACCACAGATAATAGCCGTAGACGAACATAAACGGACTAGGTCATGTATTCTTTTGTGGTGCATGTTATAAGCGAAACTCAACATGATAGAGCCTTGAATCCCACGACTTCAACTTGTTAGCCATCTCTGTACGCAATATGTTTCCCAAAGTTCGGTTGGTTACCTATGTCTGTCCATCCGTTTGTGGGTGATAGGTATTGCTAAAGCTCAATTTTGTATATGTAAGACGCCATAAACTCCTCAAGAAATCACCAACAGACCGAGGATCTCGGTTATAGAAGATGTTCATAGGTAAACCATGAAAACAGTAGACCTTTCTAAAGTATAGAGTAACGACGTTCACTACGTCCGTAGTTTTTTTGCATGCGATAAAATAAGCCATTTTAGAAATCTATCAACAACCATAAATATATAATCATTACCTAGTTGCGTCATTGGAAATCCGGAAACAAAGTTTATGCTCAAGCTTTGTCGTGGTCCTTCCGGTATAGGTAGTGGTAAGTACACACCAGCATTGGAAGTCATACCCTTCGCCATCTGACAAATTCGACACCCGGCCACGAAACAGACAACATCCCGCTTCAAGTGAGGCCAATAAAACTGGCGAGATATAGAATGTAGGGTCTATTACCGACCACTATGCCCTTCATTATGCTTCTCATGTACTATTAATAATCTTAAACTTCCAGTAAGGATATATCATAGATTACCTTTATAGAGTAAGCCATTGCTCACTGAAAAATAGGTTCTCATGTACAGATCGATATCGAGTAAATATTTCATTATCTCAAAACCAAAAAAATTACTTCCATATATATATATATCATCATACTTTACCTGCTTAACACATCAGTTATACGGTAAACTTCTCACGACATATGCTTGATAGAAAAAGTAAATTGTTGGGTAAATGCTGCCCATCGTGCGTGACATGCAGAAAGTTTATCTTGACTATGCAGATGCTTCAATGCGTCGTGATCAATATACAATATGAAATTATTATAGGCCAGATATGAACTCTAGTGTTTCGAAGCCCGAACCACTACGTAAAACTCGACGTCGTAAGTGTTATAGTTAAGTTTGGCCCCACTTAACTTCTCATTGAAGCAAACGATTGGTCGCCCATGTTGGCTCAATACAAACCCAATAAACATGCTAGATGTATCATAATGCAACTAAAATTCTGTAGAAAAGTCAGGTGAGAACAATATACGTGCGGTGGTCAGTTGATTTTAGAATGTAACTAAAAGTTTTCTTTTTCACGCAATCGGTAATAAATGCCATGATGGTGCTAAAATTGTGAATAAACCATCGATAAAATGAAACCAACCCATGAAATTAGTGGACCTCAGTGATAGATTAGTTGGTGGCCAGTCACGAACTGCTGCTATTTTAGACTCGTTAACTGGCAGCCCATCTTTCGATACTACAAATCCCAAGAAGACAATGAAATATATTTGGAATGTTTTCAAACCTTAATAGAATTTCTCGCATCTCAGAACACATAAGACCTCATATAGATGGTGCAGATGAAGCTCGTCGCTAATGTTATAAATCAGTAGGTCATCAAAAAAAACAACCAATAATTTACCAATAAAGGGATGAAAAGCTGATTTACAATGCGCATGAAAATACTGGGTCCATTTGAAAGGAAAAAGGCATTACCATCCACTCAAACAAACCTTCTCGGGTCTTCAAAACCCTTTTCCATTCATCTCTTATTCGGATGCGGATCTGGTGATACCCGCTTTTCAAATCAGCTTCATGAACACTTTTGCACTATTCAGCTGATATAACAAATTGCCAATTCTAGGAATGAGAAATTGGTACGTGACTGTAATCTTGTTGATAACCCGACTATCCATGCACATACGCATCAAACCAACTTTCTCAGGTTTTAATAATGTCGAGACTACACATGTACTAAGGCTCTCACGAACATGGCCCTTAATCAACAATTCCTCAACTTGCCTTCTCAGCTCCTCATGTTATTTTAAACTCATTTCTTAATGAGGAAAATTAGGTAGGCTATCATTATATACTAAATTAATCTGATGTTGGATGTCTCGTAATGGAGGAAGGCTGATAGGAAAATCATCTGGAAACACATTAGCAAATTCTAATAACAACGAATGAACTTGCTAAAGAACACCAATAAATAGATCATTATCACATTCTTTAACAACCAATAAATATACAATTCTAGAATCACTTGCATGTTCTAAAAATGTTTTACGAGCTAGAATATTTCCGTTAGAATCTTGTGACACAATGAGTGCAGGTTTGGGGGTCAATTTCTTAGATAATACTAATGTAACTTTACTTCTATTCCACATAAATCTATAATTATTTTTTGCACCTTCATATATGTAATTCTTATCAAATTGTCATGGCCACCCCAACTAAAAGTGGTAGGTATCCATACAAAGAACATCACAACATGCCTTATTCTTATAATCACCAACATAAAATGATACAAGATATTAGTGAGAAATAGTTACATCACCATATTTTTTTAGCCAGGAAAGCTTGTATGGGTTGGGGTGATTCTCAGTCGTCAATGCCAACTTCAGCACAACTTCTTCTGAAATTACGTTTTCGCAACTTTCTGCATTTATCATGAATTTGCATATTTTTCCTCTGAGAGTGCAAGTGGACTGAAATATATTATTCCTTATAAATTATCACTGTCATTGTTCATTATAGGCGTTGGTGAGTAAATAAATGACTAATGGAATATTTGGGATCTCGTGTCTGATGTGACTAGAGAGAGAAAGTGAAGAGAGAGAGAGTGCAAAAAGAATAGAATAGTATTCAATGTCCCACCTACCAAGAATAAAGAATCCCCCTTTTATAGTGTTGGAAGGTGGACCCATTTATGTTCTTAGTGGGCTTGCTTTATTATCTCTTTAGTCCCTTATTGTTTATATTGTTTACAAATTACCCTCTAACTTACAATAAATACTCAAATTAACACATTAGTTTCCTTTTATTATCAATTGGCTATTTGCTCCTATTACTGGCGAATTATTCCCTTATCAGTAGCCCCCCAGCCTTCGGGAACAGGGTGAGTGAAGACTTTGAAGATCAGTTCTGATCAGCCTTTGGGACCGACCTCTGGCATTCTTTCCGCGGGACCGACCCTTCATGTCCTCTGACGTCCCACCCCTCCAGTTGCTCATAGGTGGTCGGGAACGTTTTATCCGCGGTCTATCCTCAAGCCGTTTTTAGGGTCTGTCTTTGCACCAGCCTTATGGGCCTACGTTGGTCACATCATTTCGGGTAGGAAGGCCTATACTAGCCCTTATGTCTTACTCGGCTAGCCCACGCGTGCTGCACTTTTCTGACCTAGGACGACACGTGTCGGTTGGCTACTCGAGGCGTGCTTTCTTGCATAACTTCTCACAAAAACCTTTCGACTTCCCGCTGCTTTCTGTCGTTTGGGCTTCCCCGTGCATGCAACGGCTGGATCGAGTTCCCTATAAATACCTCTTAACCCAACACTGCTCTCAGACGCTTTCTAGAGAGAGAAACTGCTGCTCAGATTTTCCTAGAGAGAGAAACTCGTTTTATGAGACATAACCGCCCGACGCAGAAAAAGAAACCCAAAAAGAAACAACCGGCGTTCGGATTTGTAGACTGGGCGAGCATCGGTCATCGTGCTGAAGAATACCGACGTGCGGGGTTAATTTGGAGTCCTAATACCAAACCATTCATGCCCATACCGCAGCCTCACGATCCTGTTATTCCCTATCCGATCCCTACTGAGGCCTTTGTCTTCCCCGAATCATCTGGAGGTCAGACCTCAGAGCCTATCGCCGTATTTTCCAGTAGCAGTTCTCCGCATTCTCCTGTTGCCCAAGCGAATCGTCTGACGCCTTCGTCGGTTAACTCATACGTCAACGCACCCCCGTTCCGCTCCTTATGCCGCGGCCGCCGTCAGTTTCTTCCCGTTCCGCTCCTTACGCCGCTTACTCCTTCCATACAGGGATACCGAACCGGTACTAACACAGGTGTGACTTTTTAGGTCTCAATCAGCGGCCCTTGACTCCCGCAGAATTGGATCCCGAGCGTGCCCGTCGGGAACAAAGCGAGGCCCTCCCAACTCAAGCCAATAGCTGTTCCAACCCTGCCGACCATGTCGTGCGGGAAGCCGACCCGTGAGCGGCCGTCGCCCTTTGCTCAGATAACCTCCAGGCAGCCAGTGCCGAGGAGTCGGATGCAGACGCCCTTCCTGCCGGTGCTTTGCTTGTTGTGGATGGTGCTGCTGCTGGAACCTCCACGGCCCCTCCTTTCGAGCCCCTTCCCGAAGAGATAGAGGGTATTTTTACCACGACCTATCACCGCTGGCTGCCCGCGGACTACGTCGTTTCTTTGTTCGATGGCAAGTATTTATACTTCACAGCTCCGGAGCAGCCAGAGCTGCTGATCCGGTGGGCCATCCCTGAATGCGTCACTGTCAGGTTTCCGGTTCCCGGGGAGACCCCTGTACACGTTCGGTCGCGAGAAATCGTGAACTGTTCAATTGGGGCCTTAGATTCTCCTTGGATCCCGAGATAGTTCTGTACTTCAGGACTCTGCAGATCTATCCCTCTCAGCTGACGCCTAACGCCTGGTATACGCTGATGTCCTGCATAATAGCGTCGCGTCTTTCCGGTCGGGTGATGCCCATGGAGCAGTACATCGCTATGTCCGGGCTGTCCAAATCCCCGAAGTCTGCCTTCTTCTATTCCTCCCTCGCCAACACTTGGAAAATAGTGAATGATTTTCTCGAGGGCGACAAGGGCTAGAAGCACCGCTTCGTCTTCATAAGCGGTTGCTGGGAAAATGGTCGACCTTATAGTCGGGAGAATCAGAGGACACTGCTTCGGACATGGGTTCCTGATGGTACGTAACCATCGTTTTTTTTTCTAACGTTCCCGAGCCTCTTTGCACTGTCTAAGGAATTCATCCAGGGGCTGAAAAAGGACCATTTCAAGGCGGGCAAGGCTACCTTCCAAGTGCTGAAGGACTATGCTAAAACCCACTAGGGTCGGGCCATGAATCGGTGCTTTAGGAACACAAATCTGATAATGAGCAACCTCTGGCGTTGCTTATCAGAAGTGTTATCGATTGAGCAGTTGCGCCAGCCCCCTAGTACGGAAGACTTGATCTCCAAAACCACAGATCCCAACGCGCATCTGTTTCTACCGAAGCGCAACAAGGCACTTAGTAAGCGCCCAAAATCCGACGATGAGGTCGAACAAGTTGCTGTTGGTGCTGAGGAGGTTGATGCTGGAGGGCCCCAGGATGAAGCTACTGCTGAGGGTGTGGAGGCGCCACCGACCCAGGAACTGGCTCTGAAGCGGAAGGGAAAAACCGGCGCGGGTGGAAACCATGGTAAAAAGCCGAAGCGGTCTAAGAAGGAAGGTGGCTCAGTTCCTGCTGTCGAAATCGCCACTGTTCCGGAGCTTTTCGGTCAGTACGAGAGGGTTGGCGGCTCGGAGGCAGCCCCTGTGGTGGTAATTCCCGACGATGCTAGCCCATCCAAAACCTCGGATCCTGCAGCGGCGTCATCGAGTGGTACCAAGTACCCGGTGCTAACTATGCTCGGAAGCCCCCACACTTTTCCGCTGCAGGGAACCGACGGACTGGCCTTATCTCTGTATAACTTGCTTATACCAACTGCTATGAAGGAGTGTCGGTCAATTGAGCTGGGCCAAAAGCTAGAGGGCGCAGAGGCGAAAATCGTCGGCCTGGAAGAGGAGGTGCAGAAGGCCAAGCGGCTCAGGCACTGGCGGAGGGGCGGGCTGCAGAGGCTGCTCGGGTCTTGGAAGAGACAAAGAAGGCCGGGGAAGATCGTGCCGCTACCTTGACTCGGGAGGTCCAAGAGTTGAAGGCTTCGAACACTGCCTTTGCTGACAAGGCTAAGAAGTGGATGGAAAAGGAGACAGCTGACGCTAAGGCCTCGTATGTGCTGTCATTTCATAACCACTTCCCGGACCTTCACCTCGGGGCGATGTGTCTGGACGTGCCGAAGGAGGACCGCCCTTCTGACGTTGTCTGTGAAGACGAGTCGGATGACACCGAGTCCGAGGAGGAAGACGAGTGATCCGCACGCCCTATTTTTGTTGTTTTGAGTACCTGACTCTGTCGTGTTGTTGTATCTGTTGTTTGGGGGCCGCGGGGTCCCCTATTAATTTTCCCTGACTTTGTTTTATGCCTCTGTTTTTTGGGGGCCGCGGGGTCCCTTGTTAATTTTCCCTGCGAACAATCATATTATTTTATGTTGATATGTGATCGCGTATTTCTTGCCATAGTATTTTTAGTAGATGCTTTAACTTGAAAACTAAACAACCCATAATATTGAAAATTCCTGATGAGATCGGGAACCGTAAAATGTAGATTAGTTCGGAAACTAAAAACCAAAATAGGTTTTGTAGATCAATATAATATTAAAAATTCCTGATGGATCGGGAACCGTAAAATGTAGATTAGTTCGGAAACTAAAAAACCAAAGTAGGTTCTGTAGATCAATATAATATTGAAAATTCCCGATGGATCGGGAATCGTAAATTGTAGATTAGTTCGGAAACTAAAAAACCATAGTAGGTTCTGTAGATCAATATAATATTGAAAATTCCCGATGGATCGGGAATCGTAAATTGTAGATTAGTTCGGAAACTAAAAAACCATAGTAGGTTCTGTAGATCAATATAAATATTGAAAATTCCTGATGGATCGGGAATCGTAAATTGTAGATTAGTTCGGAAACTAAAAAACCAAAATAGGCTCTGTAGCGCAATTCGGGTCTGTAGGGCCAAACGCCGACCAGCTCGTCAGCTGATCGAGTTTGCAACACTTCAAAAATTGGAAGGCAAAATCAAATTTCGATTAATTCAATCAAGGGGGTCGGGTGTTCATGATGCCTCATTAAAACCTTCTCGCGCCACCGAGGTAGGAAAGAGTGCATCCCCGACCAATAAGTTCTTACAGACCATGTCTAACGAATTACAGATATTTATAACTATTCTAAATACAACTTTAGATGTTCGATGTTCCATGGGAGTCTCAAAGGCTGCCCGAACTTGTTCTGCAGGCGATATGTCCCGCTCTTGATTTTTTCTATGATTTCCTATGGTCCTTCCCAATTCGGCGCAAGCTTGCCGAGGCTTTTATCTTTGGTGTGCAGAAAAACGCGCCTTAAAACCTTGTCACCGACTTTAAACTCCCGACGGCGTACTTTAGATGCGTATCGACTTCTTATTAGGGTCTGATAGTGCAAAGAGTTCAACTGAGCGCGACTGCGCTTTTCTTCTATAAGATCGAGAGCGAATCGTCTGCTGCCGTCGTTTGTATTTTCCTCATAGGTACCGACTCTGAAAGATGGAAAAATAGACTCTGCTGGGGTAACCGCGTCCATACCATACACCAGAGCATAAGGTGACTCCTGGGTTGCCGTCCGGAGGGTGGTTCGGTAGGCCCACAACACTTCCGGTAGGTAGTCCGGCCACTTACCAGCCTTTCCTTCAAGGTTCTTTCTGAGACCGTCCAAAATAGTTCGGTTGGTGACTTCAACCTGCCCGTTTGCTTGAGGATGGAACGGGGCGGAAAAACATTGTCTGATCCTGTGAGTTGTGCAAAAAGCTTTCATTTCACCGCTGTCGAACTGTGGTCCGTTATCCATAGTTAGCCTCTGGGGTACCCCGAACCGACAACATATGTTGGACCAAATAAATTTGATGATATCTTTGGTCTTGGTGGCCGATAGTGGCTCAGCTTCGACCCACTTGGAAAAATAGTCTACTGCCACGACAATTGTCTGTCTCCCTCCCGATGCCATTGGTAGTGGTCCGACAAGGTCGATTCCCCATCGGTCAAAGGGTAGTTCTTCGGATATGGACTCTAGAGGAGCTGCAGGAACGTTTATCGCGTTTGCGAACCTTTGACATGTGTCGCAAGTTTTCACTATTAGTCGTACATCCGCTGTTATCGTAGGCCAATAGAACCCTGCGAGAAAAATCCTTCGAATTAAAGCCTTGTAACCGCAATGTGCCGCACCCTCACCGTCATGTAGTTCAGGTACAATTATTTGTGACTCGTGGACCCCCAGGCATCTGAGCAGAGGGCGGCTGAACAACTTTTTGTATAGCACGTCGCCTAATAGTGTATAACCACGAGCCTTATTGCGAACCTTTCGAGCTGAGGCGCCATCGCTAGGTAGTCTACCTTCGGCTAGGAAGGCGATGATATCACGCCGCCAATCCAATATTGTTACCGAGGAAACCTGACAAGCGATTTCAGGTCGGTTATCGAGCTCTTGTTGCTTGATGATGGATGGATTTTCTTGCTCGGTTACCCAGGGATAGTTGTTTGAGCAGGAAGCTGTTGCCAAGGAATCTGCCACCATGTTTTAACTCCTCGGGACGTGTTCGTATGTGATTTTAACGAACGAGGTGGCTAGCACTCTGAGTGCTGCTAAGTATTGTACCAGATGCTCTTTCCTATCTTCCGCAATTCCCGAAGTTTGGTTTATCAAAAGTTGGGAATCACTTATGAGGCGTACTCGCTTTGCCCCACACACTTGTGCTAGCTTTAACCCGGCCAGAGTAGCCTCGTACTCAGCCTCATTGTTCGAAGTATGGAAACTGAATCGAATGTCCTGGTGCATACTAATGCCCGTTGGGGTAATTATTTGTATCCCCGCTCCGCAGCCGCTGACATTCGCCCCCCCGTCGGTGCAGATGGTCCACTCATTTAGTTCGGCTTCTTTAGACGGTGCATCCTGATCCGGACGTTCGGAGTGCAACTACACTAAAAAATCAGCCAGAATTTGGCCTTTAATGGCTGTCCGCGGTTCAAAGTTGATGTCGAAATCGCCTAATTCGACCGACCATTTGGACATCCTCCCGGACATATCCGGTCGCTGGAGGACATACTTGAGCGGGAACGAGGTTCGGACTACGATGGGATGGGCTTGAAAATATGGGCGCATTTTTCGTGCTGCTGTTACTAAGGCGAGAGCCATTTTCTCCAACTTTAAATTACCGAGTTTCCGCATCCAGCAAACTCTTGCTTACGAAGTAAACCGCTGCAGGGGCTGGTCCTGACTCACTGATTAAGGCCGCACTAACTGCAAAGTTAGTAACCGCAATGTAAAGAAAAAGGGTCTCGCCTGTGACGGGCTTTGTTAGGAGGTTCGGGGACGACATATATCTTTTAATCCCCAAGAACGCTTCATCACATTCGGGTGTCCACACAAATTTTTTGGCTTGTCTCAAGACCTGAAAAAAGGGAGCGCACTTGTCAGATGAACGAGAGATAAAGCGGTTTAAAGCAGCGAGACGCCCAGTTAGGATCTGGACTTCCTTGATGTTCTTGGGTGAAGTCATGTCGGTGAGAGCTCGGAGCTGAATGGGATCGGCTTCAATCCCTTTTTCGCTAACGAAGAAACCTAGGAATTTTCCCGACCGGACCCCAAAGGAGCATTTTTCTGGGTTGAGCTTAAGGTTTATACCCCGTAGGTTATCAAAAGTTTCTCGTAGATCGGTAAGATGAGCTTCATCCGTGCCGCTCTTGACTAACATGTCATCGATGTACACCTCCATATTCCTCCCAATCTGTCCCTCAAACATTTTATTAACTAGCCTCTGGTATGTTACCCCGACATTTTTTAGCCCGAACGGCATGACCTTGTAGCAATACAGTCCTCGGCCTGTTATAAACGTGGTGCTTTCCTGATCTGCAGCGTGTAATTTGATCTGATTATAGCCGGCGTATGCATCCATGAATGAAAGTAATCTATTCCCCAAAGTCGAATCTACCAATTGGTCAATCCTCGGCATCCGGAAAGGGTCCTACGGACACGCCCGATTGAGGTCGGTGAAATCCACGCACATTCTCCATTTCCCATTTTTCTTCTTGACCAGAACGGGATTGGAGGTCCACAACGGGTAACTTGCTTCCTTTATGTGCCCGACGCTGATCATTCTCTCGACTTCGCGTATGATGATGTCTGCCTTTTCCGGGGAAAAAGCCCGACGCTTTTGGGAGATCAGTCTCACGTTTTTGTTGATAGTTAGCCTGTGAACGACACAAGATTCTAGGACCCCGGTTACATCCCTTGAGCACCATGCAAACAAATCGAGGTTTCCCCGCAGTAGAGACAGTAGTTGTTCCCTGAAGATCGGTGACAAGCACACCCCGATCTGCAAGACTTTCCCTTCGGCAAATAGGTGCTGCTCACATTCTTCGTCGGTAGTCAGATAGCTAGGGGCTTCCCTAGGATCATCAATAGGTAACGACCCTGGGGTGAGCCCCTTTGATTGCTATTCCCGAGCTTGGACCATCTCTTGATCTTTTTTAGGTACCAAAGCTGCTCGGTAACACTCCCGTGCTGCTTTTTGGCTACTTCGGACTATACCTACGTTGTTTCCGACCATGTATTTTAAACACTGGTGGATTGTAAAAGATACCGCATGCATTCGCGATATCCACGATCAGCCGAAAATTACGTTGTGGGACGCTGGTGCGTCTACTACCACGAACAAAACGGTAACCTCCTTCTTGAACGGACCGCGGCCTAATTGGATGATGCCCTCAAATTCCACTATGGTACGGTCGGATCGTGTAATGACCGACGGCGTCCTAAACTTGGCGAAAGTGGATGCGAAGATTATGTTGGCCGAACTACCGGTATCCACCAAGATACGTCAGACTTCCTCCCTCGCAATGGCTGCCCCGATCACAATGGCATCCTCATGAGGGCCGGCTATGTCTCTCATGCCGTCGTCGTCGAAGTACAAGATTGGGGACGGGACGCTTTTGGACTGGGAGTAAGGTCGAGCCTCTAACTGTGTGGTTAGGTTTACGATATGCCTTTTCCTGGAAGAGTGTGTGGTTCCTGCCATTGAATCTCCCCCCAAAATAGTTAGGGATTCAAAGAATTTACAAAGGCTTCTTACATTGCCGACGTTTTCCTCTGCTTCCTCCTCGATGATCCCGATGATGTTGCAATTTGCCTCGGGGTCAAGGTATTCAATGGAAACATCGAAAGGATCGGTGACCTCTGAAATGGTCATTGTGGTTTCGGGCTTCAGAATTATCACGACTTCCTTCGAAGTTGTACTCTGCTGTGCTTTCTTAACGTACTCCAAGAGGTTACCATGTTCTATGAGCATTTGTATTTCTTTCTTCAGGGCAATGCAGTCCTTAGTATCATGGCCCACGTCCTCGTGATAGCGACAATAGCGGTTGTTCCTCTGTTCCCGAGGCGTCGGTATCGGGAAAGGCCTTCGGTACATCCCGCTTTTTTTAGTTTTTTCGTAGATCGACGATACACACTCTGTGAGGTCTGCGAAGTAAACAGGACGGATCCATTTAATAGACATGGGTCGCGAAGTCGTCTGACTCGTCTGCTTTGGTTTCTGGATTGTTGGAGCCAAAGGTTTGGTGGATACTGGCTGGGTCGGATGTATTGTGCTGACCGGTTGGGCTGCCCGAGCGTAGCTCGGTGGAGCTCCCTGCCTTATTACTACCGATGCTTGGGCACTTTGTTGAATTTGCGCTGCCAGCTCAGACGCTTCGGTCTCTTCGATCAATATTTGCTTTTCTATTTGAGCCAGTAGTGCGGAGAAAGTGAATGCCTGTTTCTTCGTTACTGCTTGCTTCATAGGTCCCGAGAGTAAGCCTAAACGAAATGCGGTCAGAGCCACATTCTCTTCGCAATGGTCTAGGTCGGTCTTAGCGTCAATAAATTGTCGGGTATACTCCCTGAGGCTTTCCTCCAACCTCTGTCTACAATTCATAATAGTGTCCCCGTTGGCTCGGAAACTCTTACTTCCAACGAAGTGCTGCCTAAAAATCGTCCAGAACATCCCGAAGTTTTTGATGCAGCCTTGTGGTAAACGGTTGTACCACTTGGATGCCCGATCTCGGAAGGTCATAGAGAACGCTCTACAAAGGAGTTTATCATCATTGTCGAAACTCAGCATGAAGTTTTTGAAGGCCTCCAGGTGGTTATCCGGGTCCTTCTTCCCATCGTAATTTTGTAACTTGGAAATATCAAATCTCTTCGGGAGTTGCCCCGCTAATATGTCGTCGGATAATGGTGAGGCTCTCCAAATAAATCCGAACCCGAATGCTCCGCCTCCGAGTCCTTCAGTCTGAACTCCGTAGAGTCCCTTGTCCCCTAGGGTGATAAACTGACTGCTGGTTCGGTAACCTTGGTTCTAGTTGTTCGATGGTTGCCATGGCGCTTGAGGCAGCGCCGCTCGCTCTTCACGACTGGCTGCGGGCATTTCTTCCTTCTCAAACGATACCGGAGTTCGTTTATCGGTGCTGCCCTTTTTGTATTTCGGGGAACCTGTCCTGGGTCCTCGGAAGCGTCGGGAACGATTTTTATGTGCGCGTTGGACTCTTTCCCGTCATCGGTACTCCCTACCTGATGAGTTATCTGAGGTGTAGTCAGCGGACACGCCATGATGGTCCTCCGAGTATCGTTGTGTTCTGGCATTTTGCCCTTCCTCGGGATGCGACTCTCGATAATACCTGACAGGTCGGGCTTCGATGCGAGGTCCAACAGCGAGGTTGCCCTTCTCACGGTCCTCCACGAGTGGTTCTTTGCCTTTTTCTTCCCGGACCCTTTTCTCGTCTAGTGCCCGCTCTCTTTCGGCATTCAGCCTGGCAATGTCCTCTAGGAGCTGTCTTCGGGTCATGATTAGGGTTGACCGTTTGTCCCAACCCTGGTCGTAGCGCCCCCGACCTGGGGCTTCTTCGCCTTCGGATACCGAAATGGCTCGGATTACTTCTCTACCGACCCTCTCTCCCACAGTTTCGTCATTCATCTTTTCAAGCGTGATTTTCAAAGAAAAAAGATTCCTTTTTGGTATCACCGATTCCCACAGACGGCACCAATGATGAGTAAATAAATGACTAATGAAATATTTGGGATCTCGTGTCTGATGTGACTAGAGAGAGAAAGTGAAGAGAGAGAGTGCAAAAAGAATAGAATAGTTTCAATGTCCCACCTACCAAGAATAAAGAATCCCCCTTTTATAGTGTTGGAAGGTGGACCCATTTATGTTCTTAGTGGGCTTGCTTTATTATCTCTTTAGTCCCTTATTGTTTATATTGTTTACAAATTACCCTCTAACTTACAATAAATACTCAAATTAACATATTAGTTTCCTTTTATTATCAATTGGCTCTTTGCTCCTATTACCCTCTAACTTACAATAAATACTTAAATTAACATATCGCGATGTTTTGGTGAAGGAAAACGATATTTTTATCCTCTATCCTCAGAGCGAAAAGATTCAGACCCACGTCATAGTCTTTTCCAGGACCAAACGGTAGGTTGCTCGACCATAGTGCTCGGAATCTGGTGCTCATTTTCTACATTGCTGTTTGCATCTGCTTCAGATGATCTCCCAACGTACTCAGCTAATCTCCAATCATCATGAATTATCGTTGTTGGCGTGCTCCGTCAAGTCTACACGATCCAGGTCATCTCGATTGTAGATCTCTATGATTAATGCATTGTTCTTCCCTTGATCTCTTTGCGAAGATACAATTCTCATGTGCAAAAATCTGACGCTCTGATACAAAATCGGTAGATGCAAAGTAACAAATAAGAAGTAAAACTTAATAAACCCTAACCGTAAAGTGTATAAAATATCAAAAAGTTTAGATAAAAATTCTTAAATTATCAGAAGCTATCAAGGGAGTATGGGTTAGGAGCTTTAAATAGGAAACACTCTAAACTCTAATCCAAAACTTCTCAAGTATCCATAAATAAATAAAATATGGTCTAGCTAAATCTGAACACAATTGTACTTGTTGGCCTAAATGCTGAATTTTGGGGCCCAAACTTCATGACCAAACCTACGGCCTTCGTCACGTCCTTGAAATGCGATGGAATCTTCGTAATCTCCAGTTTAGTACTTGAAGTACCCAAATCTGATACCCGGTGCAATAATAAAGTCCATTTGCGTTTATCGAGAATAGTTAGATAGTTTTGGTCTTGCTGGGCTACATTATCCTTGTTGAAAGAAATGGATGTTAATGAGACCGAAATAATTATTCACCTTATGTTCAGACGAACGACCTACCACCACATGCCAATATGAGCCTCAAAGTCATGTTGACAACTTTTCTCGTTAGGCCATTGTTTTACATATACCTAGAGGTTATGAAACGCGATCAATCATCAATTAAGAATAAACTTTAGCGAAGGTTGATGAAAACTATCCAATTAAAATTAATTTTTGTAATAGTTACAGTGAATAAAGTCTAACATGGTTAGAATTTAGATAATTTTAATAAAAAAAATGAACCTATTTAATGTATATCAACTTTCGGACAATAGTCCTTCCAGTTCACTTTTGTATTAAAATATCTCTCATGTTTTAATAATATTGTATTTTAGTCTCACGTGTATTATGTCAACAGATAGTCTATCATGGTTTCCTAATGTTGCCAAATAGTCTTTCATATATTTCCAATGACACAAATTAGTTTCTCCATTTTTAATAAAGTTATATTTTTAATCATGCTACACTCGAGAATATTAAAATACAACATTGTTAAAATTTGAAGGACGATTGTAATAAAAAAAATATAAAACACCATTGTGCGACACATAATATATAATAAAAATAATATTTGTTTTTAACCAATTAGATGTATGTAAAAAACACACATCTAGTTGCCTTTACTCACCGCATCAAAACCTGAATTCTACCTGAATTCTATCATTGTTCTTGTTTTTTTAAATAATATATTTATATATTTTTAGTACTCATTTTTTTTCTTATAGCATGAAAATAACAAATTTGTTAGGTTGTTTATGTATTCATGTTTTGACCAACATGGTATGTTTGTGAATGTAAAACAATAATTTTAAAATAGTATAACCTTTTTATAATTAATATTCAAATGCTATATATATTTTTAATGGTTTAATTAAATTTTTAAAGTAGATTAAAATATAAAGCTAGATTATATCTCAGGTTTTGATAAAAAAATATATTTATGATAAATCACACCAGACTTTATAAAATTCTCATCGATCTATGAATATTGGATAAAATTATTCCAAAGTGGTGTCCTTCAGATAGAAAGACCAAAAAAGTGTTTGGTAGTTGAAAAAATACATGGATTTCTCTCTCCAATTCTAGAAAGAGAGCCTAACACAAAATTTATATTTAGTAACATCCATGTAAAAAAAACTAGAACAAAAATAAAGTATATAAATTGTAAAAAATAAAAATGCTAAAAAAAGAAAACTCTGATTTGTAAAATATTCTCCATGTTTTTCTTTCATCTTCGGCGATTAGAAACCTTATTATTTCGGCATTCTCACGATCGTTTGTTATTTGTTCCCTCTAGTTCAACCCTAATTGGGTTTCCAATCTTTTGGTTTGACGACAACAAACCGGATCGATAACATGTGTTAGATTATTATCAACAGAACCAAACATTTCGGCAAAACCATTTCTTTTATCTTGTTGGGAGGCAGTCACAACAATATCTGGAACGAGAAAAGATGAAGTTGAATAAATTAATTTCTCCGATATTTACTTCTTGGTCTCAATGTTTTTGACCGAATCAGAAATGTCCATTCTCCTGTTGGAACCGATATTATATTTTTTATGAAGTTTTGCTTGCAACTCAGTACAACTAATATCCCCAATGCTTCAAGATGAACCCTATTGGGGACCCAAGAAATCTTATACGAAAAATATGGATTGAATAAAATAGTAATAATAATAAAATCCCTTTTCAAATTTTATGTCTTTATCCGATAGACTCTTTAGTCCTCTCAAAGGCCTTTGGGAGGGCTAAAGACAAATGCTTCAAATAAAGGTTGGACATCTCTTCGAACACAAACCTTCCAGGTTTTTTTTTAATTTTTTTTAGAAAAACAACTCACTTTTATTTGAAGGCCTTATTCAGAAACATTGGTGGTGCTATTTTATGAACATTATTGGAAACGTGGTGAGACACATGCAATCACCTTATTAGACCCGCAACCTCGCTCTGCTATTGGTGTAACATATCTATGGTGAAAAAATATTTTCACTTTCCTAGAGATTATAACATTTGTTGGCTCTTCTTCTTCTCTAGAAGCAAATTGTTGGTTTTCTACAATGTTTTATATGAATTACATTCTTAAATTTTTAGTATAGTAACTTTTAGAGAGATAAATTTCACTTGTAGGAAAAGAAGTTGTGCATTACTAACTTTATTTAGTTAATCAGGTTACATTTCCCGTTCCTCAATCACTTTCACACCCGTGAATTCTATCATTGGTTACATTTTGGTGTTTGTATGTTCACTGTAAAAAACACCTTAACAGAAAAAGGATGGTCGAACTTGTCTAATCTAGATAAAGCGAAAAATAGAACAAGGGTCATTGCTGGATTATCTACTTCAGAAAAGTACAATCATTGTCACTCACACAATTGATTATGGAGGAACCTTCCCATACAACATAATCATCATCGCATTAGAGGATTCTTCTACTTCTCAATCATTTACTACAAGGAGTCGTTCATCTAAGCCATCACAGTCTCAAGGGGCTACTAGTCGCAAGCATTCTTTGACTTATGTAACAATGAATTCCGATTAATAAGAAAATTCACTTCCCAGCTTGATCAGAAAATCTAAAGGCCGCACAAACCCTTACCGGGATCTAGAAGTAGTTCAACATAAACAACCTTTTAATGATCATTCCTCTCAATATCCGAGTAAAGAGGGAAATATTGCACCTCAATAGATAGAGCCTTGTGAATCTGATCATGTTTCTCTCCAACGACTGAACAAGGAGGAGAACACAATTTATCAATAGGTTGAACTTTCTGGATCAAGTCCGAAGAACATTAAGGATAACATTGATGACGTTAGTGTATAATATCCCTTAGAGACATCTGATCAAATTGGGGAGAATGTGGAGAGTTTGAAACAGATAGAAAGAGAAATTCGAAGGGTAAATATAGTAAAATTGGAAAATACAAAGGCAAGACCACTGAAACATAGACCGAAATACTCCCTCCATCGTTGGTTGGACGCGTAGGGCCAAATTTCCTAGAGTTTAACACCAAATATCTTCTGGCTCTTGATAAAATTTCTTACATTTATTTTCAAGAGAATGAGTTATAGGATATACGTGAGAAATGATGATTCTCCAAAGAAGTAAAAGTTAGATTTCCTACACCAGGAGAGACCCCAATGAATTATGGTTTGAGGAAGCTGGCTGTCTATCCAGATATGCTAAACTAGGGCCTTCGACTTTCCTTGGACCCAAACATCAATAATTATTTCAATTTGGTAGGACTATGCCCTCATGCTAGTCTGAATGCTTGGTTTACCTTGATATCATGTATCATGACATTTATGTTATCAAAAATTCCAATACCGATGGAAAAATTTGCTGCTATTGTGGGATTGTCTCGATTTTCCCATATCCCATTTTACTTCTATAACATAGGGAACGAGTGTAATATGGTAGAATATTGATGGAATTCGATAAGCCATGTAATATGAAATTTTTCTTTATTAATAGTTGGTAGGAGAATGGTAAGAAAATAACCTCTCAAAGTAATCTGAGAGCCCTCAACAGGTTTTGGAAGAATACAGGTAGCCCTTCGAATTCTTACTGTCTCTCATATTATTTTTTTCTTCACAACTTATCTCTAACCCCTTTTTCTTTGCAGCTATATCAAAGGTTTATCTACATCATCTTGAAGATGTAAAGGTTACTTTCAAAAAATTAAATTAATAGGTCGAGAAAAAGTGGTCTAATGGCTTTCACCAATGTTTTACTTATAAAAATTTGGTTCAAAGTCATCTTTGGAGTACCGACTCCAAACGAGAGTTAACATGAGATAAATTGACTACCCATTCCAGAGCATCGACTATCTTTAAAATAGTTGAAGTTGCATATGGCAAGGTGTTTCTTCCAACCAGGACCAGAACCCTCAACCATCCGAATAAGAAAGATAAGAAAAATAAGTAAGACACAACTAAAGTTGGAACTGAGGAGCAACCAAATGCAATCAAAGAATTCTTGCTAGCTATAGTTACTGCCAATATCGAAGAGGGTGACAGACTCGCAGAGCCTCTTGTGCCAAAGTGGAAAAATACACACAATAGAAGCAAATATGGTAGTGATAAGAAAGAAAAGAAGAGGAAAAGAATAACGAACCATTCATAGATTATCCACCGTTCAAACATTATCCCTTTTATAATTCCAGCTGTTGATCCTCCAATACTCCCAATATTTGACCCTACTTCTCTATTGCTCCAAACACTTAAGGGGTGGTCATATGGAGAATACATTCCGATAGGGCCTACATGGAGGATCGAATTTGATGCTTTTGAAATATATTTCCTCGAATATACAAACAATACCACAAATATTGTGTTTAATGGTGTGATCTTTGAGCTCTCAAAGGAAAATGATACATTATGTTATTCAGTGTTAAGCTTTTTAAGGCCTGTTGTTGAGCTGGAGAGGGAGTTAAAGGCCTACAGAGAGACCATCACTTCTCTTTAAGAGGAAAATAAAAATAAGAAGACATCCATTAAAGAGGAAAAAACACGCGTTGATGGTCTAGAAAATGAAGTCAAATTGATCAAGGATGAGCTTGCTCATGTGAATGCTACTTATAAAGAGCTATAATCATCCAGCTCCTGAGAGATCACATCACTAAAAAATTAACATGCCCTCGATAAAGTTACCATGAAATTCCTATCGAAGGAAAAAAGTGATCAAGAGACCCTCGTTAAAAAATATGAAGATGCGGTGTCTTCTCTCAAAGCTCATGTCACACTAGATACAAAAGACGTATTAGATACATAGACTGATGAGATCTTAGAATCCTCAAACAAACGGGATGCATCAAATAAATCTGATATGGTTTTAGAATTTCACAAGGCATTCCTACGTTAGTATTTAGGTCTTTATGAGAGTTGGTGCCCGAAATATTTTGGCCTAATGATATACTCATAGCAGATCAGTTGGGTATATCGATGCATTCATCTAGTGATGGTTCTGAAGGTAGGAGTTCAGAAGAAGAATATGTCGATAGGGACGAGCTTGGATGCCAACGAACTTTGTATTATCGTTTTAATCAATTAACTAATGTAAGGAATTTTTATTATCTTTCCCAGATTCCACCAAACCCTTGATTTGTTCAAGGTATTTTGTAATGTTGATTCGTACTTTTTTTAAGTGCTTAGCACAACTTAAGGAATTTTGTACTCCCAATGAAAATTACCTTCAATTTCCTTTATTTCCCACTTATTTCACCCATTCCAAGGTCTATAATATAAATTCTTTAATCATTCCAAGGTAATCCATTCGAAGATATATAATACAAATATTTTGACCATTCGAAGGTAATCGATTCAAAGGCATATAAATAAATGCTTTTTCAAAGGTAATTCATTCAAAGGCATATAAAAAAAGGTATATAAAATAAATACTTTGACTATTTGAAGGTAGTCTATTCGAGGGTATATAAAACAAATACTTTGACCATTCGAATGTAATCCATCAAAAGGTATATAAAACAACCACTTTGATCATTCGAGGTAGTCCAGTCAAGGTATATAATACAACCACTTTGACATTTCAAAGGTAATCCATTCAAAGGCATATAAAACAATCTAATTAAATATACATCATAAAAATTGTTGAAGACAAAAGTGATACACTAAAAATGATTTGTACAACTCATTAAAACCTTTTTGCACCACCAAGTTTGGAAAGAGTATGTTCCACAAATATTTACATGCATATAAAAACAACATAAACTAAATAAATATATTATACAATTATTCAAGATACAGCCGTAAGTGTTCAACATTCCATGGTTCCTTCTTGATCAATGAGTCGAAATGTTCCATGCCTAATCTTTTCACTCATATTATACGACCTCTCCCAATTTGGTGCTAGATTTCCAAGCTTTTTATTTTTAGCGTGTAAAAATACTTTCCTCAAAATCTTGTCCCCCACTTAAAAATATCTTCTTCAAAATTTAGATGCATACATGCTCCTCATTTAACCTTGAGAATATACAGTTTTCAAGTGAGCTTTGATTATCTTTTCGTCAACCAAGTCTAATTGAGTTCTTAAAGGCGTATCATTATCTTCTTCGGAGTAGTTTTGAATTCGGAAAGATGGGAGGGTAGATTCAATTGGTGTTACATCATCCATCCCTTGACCAAAGCAAAATGATATTATTAAGTGGTAGTTTGAGGAATAGTTTGTTAAGCCCATAATACTTATTGCAAGTAATTTGGCCATTTGGATAGCTCTCCCTCTATATTATTTTTAGACCCATCTGAATATTTCTGTTAATAACCTCTATTTGGCCATTGCTTGAGGGTAAAATGATGAAGTAAAAAATATTGAATTCAACTAGAAGTACAAAAAATTTACATGTCTCTATTTTCAAACTGGGGCCATTATGTGTGTAATGCTTACAAAGATCTCAAATCTACAACATATATTGGAGAGGATAAACCTAACCACTTTTTATAGGTAGTTCCGGAGAGGTGCAGATTGCACCCACTTAGAGAAATAACCCACTTACATTATAATAGTTCGAAAACCTTTTAATGTCATTGGTAGAGGTTCTACTAGATCATGACCTCATATATTAAATGGTATCACTTCAGATATTTCCTCCATTGGGACTGTTGGCACATGTATTATGTTTCCAAACCTTTGACATGTATTACATCGTTTAAGTAATGTTTTACCATCTGTCATGATGGAAGACCAATAATATCCTGCTAATAAAACTCTTTTGGTTAAATTTGTATAGCCATAGTGTGCATAGCCCTCTCCATAGTGTAATTCAGATAAAATTACATGTGATCATCATATGTAAGACATCACAGTAGATGCCTGCTAAAGGATTTCTTATAGAGAAAATTCCGTATGACTAAAAAAACCATGCACTTTAAACTTTAACTTCTTAGCTAATACTTTGTCAACGGGAAGACTTCCCTTAGTTATAAACTCTTTGATTTCATACCTCTAATAGAGGCTTGTTGATGCAGATAGTTTAGCGCTGGAATTTATGAAGACTGTCGATCACCCGAAGAATGCGGTGAATTGACAGTTTGGAGCTCCGGTGTCTGATTTTGACCCACAACACCTTATTTCGAAGGAAACGACGTCACAAACACAAGTCACGAGATTTGCTCGTGAGCTATGGGCCTTTTTGGGCATTTGGGCTCATCTATCATCTTATTTTGCGTTTTTAATACTTTAGAATATTTTAGTAATTTTCATATCTTTGGTTTTAGGGTTTCACTTGAATCCTTATATAAACATATCTTCTATACATTGTTGAGGGAGTTGTTTTTTTTAATAAAATTAGGGTTTATCCCTCTATTTGGCTTCTTTTGTATTTCACTCTGAATCATAGTGGTATCAGACACATGCAGTCTTGCGAGATGGTGCGAGGAAGAACCATCGGTCGCGGTGGCGCTACAGTGACTAGAGATACAAGTGATTTCGGTGATCATGAAGTTGCTGACCTACGCCGTCAGGTGGCTGATCTTACCCGTCAGATGGCTGATCTTAACGCCAGGCAATAAGGCACGGAGGTTGAAGGTATCGATAACCCTTTTGGGGAAGGGTTCGAACAGAATACTTCTCACGGCCGACGCTGGGAGCTTGGATTTAAGGTAGACATCCCAAACTTTGATGGTAGCCTTAAGGCAGATGCGCTTATTGATTGGTTATCCCAGATTGAGGAAGTGCTGGACTTCAAGGAAGTTCCTGAGGAGAGAAGGGTCGCATTGGTCACCATCCACCTGCGCGGCAGGGCACAGGCTTGGTGGCAGCAAGTGAAGAAGAACCGTGAGCGTGAAGGCAAGGATAAAGTCCGCAGTTGGCAGAAGTTCAAAAAAAAAATCCGTAAGGCTTTCCTACCTTACAAATTCGAGCGGGAACTATTCCAGCGACTCCACAATCTTCGTCAAGGACCACGATCTGTGGACGAGTATACTAAAGAATTCTATCAGCTGCTGGCTCGTACGGATGTGAACGAGTCGCCGCATCAGTGGGTATCCCACTATATTGGTGGGTGGCGTCTTCAGCTTCAAGATGTGTTGAACATGTTTGACTCGTGCTCTATTTCCGAAGCCCATCGGCGTGCCCTCTAGGCAGAAAAACAGTTGGCTCGCCGGACCCAGATTGGCGTACGGACTGGTGCTCCTTCACGGACTTCAGCGTCCAAACCAATTCCACGTCCAACCGTTCCCATTGTTTCCATTGGTGCAACCAACCGTTCTGCTGGTAAGTTACGTTGCTTTGACTGTGGAGAATTAGGGCATCGTCAGGTAGAATTTCCGAATGCTGCGGGTGCTAGGGGTCTTTTCTCTCATGAGGCACTTGAACCGGCCCCCATTGTTCCTGATGGTCTCCCAAAGTTTGATACATATGATGATGATATGGCGGAGGTTACGACGGAGGTTGTGACAGTGGATGTGTTTGCAGTTGTGTTTCCCGTTGCTAGCCCTGTTGTGACTAATGTGTTTGCAGATGTGTTTCCTATTGCTAGCCCTGTTAGGACTGATGTGTTTGCAGAGGTGTTTCCTATTGCTAGCCATGTTGGGACTGATGTGTTTGATGTGTTTCCGTTGCTAGCCCTGTTGGGATTGATGTGTTTGTAGATGTGCTTCCTGCTGTTAGCCCTCTTGGGACTGATGTGTTTGCAGATGTGTTTCCCGTTGCTAGCCCTGTTGTGACTAATGTGTTTGCAGATGTGTTTCCTATTGCTAGCCCTGTTGGGACTGATGTGTTTGCAGAGGTGTTTCCTATTGCTAGCCATGTTGGGACTGATGTGTTTGCAGATGTGTTTCCTGTTGCTAGCCCTGTTGGGACTGATGTGTTTGCAGATGTGTTTCCCATTGCTAGCTCTGTTGTGAATGATGTGTTTGCCGATGTGTTTCCTATTGCTAGCCCTGTTGTGAATGATGAGTTTACAGATGTGTTTCCTGTTTCTAACCGTGACACCAGGTTTGTGAGTCATTTCTGGCGTAGTTTATGGCGCATGGTGAATATGCAGCTCAGTTTCAATCGTACCTACCACCCCCAGACTGCTGGTCCGACAGAAGTGGTTAATCGTTCCCTCAGTAACTTGTTGCGCAGCCTGGTGGGAGATCACCCGAAGGCATGGGATCAGCGCCTACCGCAGGCAGAGTTTGCCCACAATCATGCCCTTCACCACTCGACGGGTCTTTGTCCTTTCTAGGTGATGTATGGTGTTGTGCCCCGGGGTCCTGTCGACTTGCTCGCCCTGTCCAGTAAAATCCGTGTTCACACAACTGCTGAGGAGCTTGTATGACAGATTCACCAAACCCACCAGACGACTTACGATCAGCTTGTCTTGAGCACCACCAAGTATAAGTCTGAGGCGGATTCTTCTCGTCGTCCTGTCCAGTTCGAAGTTGGTGACTATGTGTGGGCAGCTTTAACCAAAAATCGGTACCCTGCTAGTGAGTACAACAAACTGGCCGCCCGGAAGATTGGCCCGGTGGAGATTGTGGAGCAGATCAACCCGAATGCTTATCGACTGCGTTTGCCTAGCCATCTTCGTACGTCTGATGTCTTTAATGTTAAGCATCTGATTCCTTATGCAGGTGACTCTTCTGACGAGGAGACTGGTTCTGATTCAAGGATGAATCTTCTCGACCCCGGCGGGAATGATGCAGATAGTTTAGCGCTGGAATTTATAAAGACTGGCGATCACCCGAAGAATGCGGTGAATTGACAGTTTGGAGCTCCGGTGTCTGATTTTGACCCACAACACCTTGTTTCGAAGGAAACGACGTCACGGACACAAGTCACGAGCTTGGCTCGTGAGCTATGGGCCTTTTTGGGCATTTGGGCTCATCTATCATCTTATTTTGCATTTTTTAATACTTTAGAATATTTTAGTAATTTTCATATCTTTGGTTTTAGGGTTTCACTTGAATCCTTATATAAACATATCTTCTATACATTGTTGAGGGAGTTGTTTTTTTAATAAAATTAGGGTTTATCCCTCTATCTGGCTTCTTTTGCGTTTCACTCTGAATCACTTGTTATTGTGGATACTTGGAGACTTTCCTCAGTACTCATCCCCACTTCAAGGCCTGTTATTATTGAAGGGAATTCTTGTATCAGAATCCAGGTATACGCATCGGAGTACGCAATAATAACTAGAAAATCAACGATCATATTTTCAGTTATTGACACATGTTCGTATGCCACATACTTGAAGAAATTGGATATTTCGTTCAATACTTGCAGATATATAACCCACTGTTCTTTTTTTACTTCAGGTTGACCCTGAGCTTGAGGTATGAGCAACTATGAGTCACTTATCAATCAGACTCTTTTGACACCACATATATGAGCAACTCTTAGTCCAATTATTTTTGCCTCAAAATTTGCTTCATTGTTTGATGTCTTGAACCCAAAATGTATTGCTTGGCACATCAAATCTCTGAAGGGAGATAATAAGTAAATTTTTCTCCACAACCCAACATACTAGATCCTCTATATGTTTGAACTACCCATTCTTTCATAGGCTTCTCAATAAAGGATTCCAAATGTAGTCGTTTCGAATGGAATTTAACCAAGAAAACTGCAAAAGTTTGTGCTTTGATTGCAGTTCGAGGAGCGAAATCAATATCGTAATCCTCCAATTCCACAGACCACTTGGTCATCCCGACTGAGGCATTTGGTTTTGCAGCATAATATCGAGCAGAAAACAAGTTCAAAAAATAATGGAATATGCTTAAAATAGGGTTTCATTTTTTGTTGTTGTTATGACAAGAGATAATACTAAATTTTCTTACTTTAGATACCTTTTTTCAGCATCCAACAACTCTTGCTAACATAATAAACGGGGTGAGGATAATTACCAACCTCTAAACTAGAACCGTACTTACTACATAGTTGAATACTTTTAAGTAAACGTAGAGTTTTTCTTTCATTTCCCGTTATATAAAGTTTTGAGTGAATAAAAACGCATTTGAACATTAAGAAGTGCATCAACAAAATTTGGAGACCAGTTCAATTTCTTTGGAATTTTTTAAAACTTGGAAGGCTGGTGTACACTTATCTGATGGAAGGCCAATAATATCCTGCTAATAAAACTCTTATGGTTAAACATTTATCGCCATAGTGTGCAGAGTCCTCCCCATAGTATAATTCAAATAAAGTTACATGGGACTCATCATACCCAAGGCATCATAATAGAGGCCTCCTAAAGGATTTCTTACAGAGAAAATCCCTTAGAACTAAAAAACCATGTGCTCTAAACTCTAACTTCTTATAGAGAAAATTCCTTAGGAACTAAAACGCTTGGTATATTACTTTAAGGTTTCATCAATAAACTGCTGACATTGGTTTATGGTGTCTCCATTTCGATTAAGTTCTCTACTTACCATAAATTTTATTCAGAAATCCATCCAAAACATGTCAAATTTTTTAATTGACCCTTACAGAAGACGATTATACCACTTCAAGACGATATCTTTAAACGTTTGAATAAAGCCCTACACAATAACAAAATCCATCAAACTCCATCATAAAATTCTTGAAATGATTAATATGATTATTTGGATCTTTACTTCCATCAAACTTTTCCATCTTGGATATATCGAACCATATAGTTAAATGGCCAGATAAAATTTGGGAAGATAAATGGGACTGCCTCCAATTATGACTTTGGCTAAACTGGTGATCTTTGTTAGAGGTAGAAAATATACCCGGTTCAGATTGGATGACAAATTTATCACTCACCAAATGGTATATACTATTATTTACAGATTCGTTCACTTCTTTTGGCATCCTTTCTTCTTCTATTTATTCTTATAGTGCTTCTTTTTACCCGAAGAGTCTGGCTTACTTAACGTGCAATGTTGGTTCAAACACTTCTTTGGTCGATGCTTTGTGTAGTGACTCTTTCTCTTCTTTTGACAATGGTCACTACTTGAGGAAGATTATGACACTTTGGATTCAGAGGTCAAGTCTTTAGTAGATCCCGAAAAGTTGGAAGTGTCCTTAGTTTTACGCCTCTTTTGGAAATGTGATGTTTCTTTGGGACATGTTGAAGATCATCCTCTTGCCCATCAGATTTTGGGTTCTCTGTTTGAACTATGCCTTTTAGATTTAACTTAACTTCTCTCTAAGACCTGAGTGCCTCAATTTCTCCCCGCACCTGATCACACTCCTCTTGCAGTAGAAACATTTATTGGTTTTCATCATTTGCAGGAAGCTCTCAGAGAGTCTTCATACGTGACTCTCTCATTTTCCAAAGTGAGATTTATCTACATCTCACAATTCATGCTTCAGAGGGATCCGAAGGTGAACCTTTTCTTGTTAGGTTTAAGAATTTGTTATCTGGGTACCTTTTAGTAGAACTCCCACTATGGTTGCCAATTTGGTGAGGAGAAATCTTATATGAAGGGTAGTTTTGTAATGTAAAGATAATGAATTAATTTAAGATAGAGAGTAGAGAAATAACTGAAATGCTTTAACTAATATTTGAAGAGAGAGTCTCATTGTGTATTTAATGAACCATCCTCATTAATGTTTTCTCAAAAGCTATCTATAGGCTAACTTTAGTCATTACATATTAGACCTAATAACATAATAAAATAAAAATACAAAAATAAAAGTATTTAAATAGTAAAATAAATACAAAATATAAATATTGGCATAAGTCCAAATTATCCTTTCGAATATTTATGTCATTATAAAACTATGACTCATGGCTGGCTCTGAACTCATCCTCCCTGCCCCTTAGATGGATATGTCTATAATTTTTTGGCGGTCAACCTCCTCAAACCAATCCCACCATGTGGGGGGGGGGGGGTTATTTATCCTTTTACATTTCAACTACTTAGGATAAAAGCAATCGCTTGTTGGTCAAGCTTATTAGTCCACCTCTTCAAACTTAGAGCAACATAATCCACTCTTGAAGCGCTTATGCTTGTTATATCTCGAGAAAGTATGAAAGTTTGAAGGTATTGGTATCACTCATGGGCCAACACAGGTTGCGTGTATCCATAACCCCACCAAATATAACATGTCAAACACCAACAATTTCTTAAAAATCTTATCAGCCTTCGACCTTCTTTGTTATTACGACATAATTCAATTTTATAATGTCTACAAATGATTTGTAATCAAATTTTGTCGCAAAAAGTATAATATTTATACAAATCAAATGAATTCCCAACCTCCATACAACGAGCATTATAATTGAATTATAAACATTCCATTTACATTTCAACATCCATGTCATCTCAACATCGAGAACCTCCCGATAACCTAACACATACAAACTCATCATTTTAGAATTTGTGGCAACTTAGAAGATTTCTCATAACCTTAGCTAAAGGTTAAGTATGAAATAAAAAGTAAAATATTTGAATTTTTCCCTATTAGTTGATTTGTGGCTAAGAAATCTCGCATCTCAAACGATAGAAGAAATCTTGTGCCAAAATTGCATTGCCCATGAGCACTCTCGATACATTTGGTACCATTTATGGTGGTTGTTTACAATTTTTTGGCCTCAAAGAATCCTAACAACTCCAAACTTAGAGGAAATTGAACCCCATTCTTTAATATATTAGTGAAGAAGACAATCTATTTATCCTTCATATCCAACGAATTCTTACCTACATTGGGAAAACTCACACATCCACATTTTCATGTTTAGGAAACAACCACGTAGGGTCTTATGAAGGCTCTCTCCAGTATGTATGAGAAGTCATCGGCGTCTAATAAAGTTTACTTGATGAGGTGTTTATTGAATTTGCGAATGACGGAAGGCACGTCGGTAGCTCAACACCTTAATAAACTCAATACAGTCACAACCTAGTTGAGTTCAGTTGAATTAATTTTGATAAAGAAATACGAGCATTGATACTTTTGTCTTCACTACTAGATAGTTTGGAATGTTACTGTCACGTCGGTGAGTAGCTCCTCAGGGAGCAATAAGTTGAAATCTGATGATGTTCGTGACCCAATTATCAGTGAAGAGAATCAGGTGAATCATTAATCTCCTCAATCTTACATACAGAGTCGAGAGGAAGAAATTCAACCATAGGATATGGACGCAGTAAATCAAACTACCGAGGAAAATCAAGAGATTGGAGGTCCAAGTCTAAGAATCCTAAAAATTCTAAAGGGTTGAGAAACATCAAGTGTTGGAATTGTGGGAAGATCGGGCACTATGAATTTCAGAGCAAGAGATAACCAAAGGACCAAGACAAGAATACATAGGAAAATATCACTTCAGAAGAAGACGATGCGCTAATATGCTCCTTAGAAAGCACATAAGAGTCTTGGGTGTTAGACTCTTGAGCATCATTTCACGCTACTTTAAAGAAAGAATTCTTCGAGAGGTATGTCCCTGGTAACCTTGGTTAAGGTTCCTTACGCCTAAGCTATTTGGAGTTTGATGTATGCGATCGTCTGTACAAGACCATGAATTAGTTATGCAGTGGGAGTTGTGAGCATGTTTATGTCTAACCCATAGAAAATTCATTGGGAAGCTGTAAAGTTGATTTTGAGGTACTTACTAGGAACCACAAGAAAGTGTTTGTACTTTAGTAAGGGTGATTTAAAGGTAAAAGTCTACGTAGATGCAAATTTTAGAGGTGAAGTTGATCACTGGAAAAGCACCACCTATTATATATTTATTGTTGGAACTACAACTGTTAGTTGGATGTCAAAGTTACAGAAAGTTGTCGCTCTATCGACTACAGAAGTTGAGTATGTAGCAGTAAATGAAGCCTGTAAAGATATTATATGGCTTCAAGGTTTTTTAATCTAGTTGGGATTCAAACTAAAGAAGAAGGTTCCGCATAGTGATAATCAGAGTGTGATTCAGTTGACAAAGAATTCAACATTTCATTCGAGAACCAAGCATATTAGTCTTCGTTATCATTTCATTAGATCTTTATTGTAAGATGAGGTGCTAATACCTAAAAAATATCCAAGGAAGCAAAAATCAAACTGATATATTAACAAAGACAGTAGTCATTGAAAAACTGAAAGATTTTCTTCATAGATCAAGGCGTGACCAACTAAAACTGAACAAAACTTCAGTTTTTCAATGATTACAAGAGTAACAAAACCAGAAAGATTTGCTTCATAGGTCAAGGTGTGAAGATATGTTGAAGCCAGTCTTCAAGCGGGAGATTGTTAGATGAAAAGACATTGAAGCTGGCAATGATGATAGGACAATGACGATGATGCAAATGTTATACTCATTAAAGAGAACTGTAGTGAATTTGAAAAGACAGTGTAATTTAGTGGGTCATTAATTACACATTAAGGATTGTAAACGTTTTTTTTGTGTTACAGTCTTTACAAAACCAAAAGCTAGGTTTTTTGGTGAATGTACCGAAAATGGCAGAGACACTGTGTCTTTATAATAAAATCGATATGCAGCAGGTCCGGAGATGTAGGCATAATTTGCTGAACTTCGTTAACAATTGTGTGTCTGATTTCACTTTTGTTTTTGTGTTCATTTTTTTCTTTTGATCTAATTGCAAGAAAATTGTGTATTTTTCCTACACTCCATAGATCCACTAATCTAGAATTATTTGGACATGCATCACATCCTCGAAATAATCGTACGTATGATCATTCACAACCCCATCTGACTTTTTTCAAGATCTACATGCACAAACACCTTTCTATCTTGTGTAGCGAGTTAGGATAAAAAGGGAATTCAACGGAAAAACATCTTATATTTCGACCGACAATACATTTTGAAAAAGAGTAGATAGGGGAACTTCATCATCCAAGTCGAACATCATAATAATTTGATTAAGCAACTTTAATTTTGTTTTGACTCGTCCTAAAGTTGGGAAGGTAACAAAGAATAAGTATTTTAAAAAAAAAAAAAAATTAAAAAAAGTCATTTGCAAAAAAAGAAAAAAATGGAATAGAGTAATTTGTGCTCTCGGAATTTTTCAAATGATACATTGCATAAAAAAAATAGAAAAGAGAAACCTTTTCTCTTATATAGACAAAGGGAAATGAAATTGACCCTGTATTTTGTTTAACGAAACAATCTAAAATTTTGTAAGATTAACAAACACGATGGATCATGATAAACGGATAAAGATCAAAGCTGTCGAAGCACTCAAAACTCTGCATGTTAGATCCCGTTACCTTTTTCAGCCATGTGTCACACTAGTATTCTTTCCTTTCCGGTGTGTGCATCAATAATTGAACTCAAGTTCATGAAGTTGTATCGTTGGAACATATAGTTTTTCCATTAATACGAGAGATTTACTTAATAGGTCGAAATTTTGTTTCTATTTATCCAATCATACTCTAACATATCCATTTTACAAATAGATCCAGTCTATTTTAAAAAAAATCAATTATCTTAAAGATAAAACAATTGTAGTTCAAACCAAAATATGACGTCATAATTTCAAAATCAGCTCTTTTTCTTCAAAGTCTCTTTATCATATTATCAAATTTATTAAGGGTAAAATTGTATTTAAAATTTAAATTTGGACTAATAGGTAAATAAAATCATATTTTGGTAGATATTGGTAAAATCTATTTGACGCTGGACTTGATAAATTGTATACGTTTTTGTACCCAATTGGTATAAACCCCCAGAATTAAATATAAATACAAAAATTTATTCCATCAACAAAAATAGTCATTCCTAGATGTTTTGAAAAAGAACGCGGGACTACTGCATCATACCAGCAAGCAACATTAATTTATTTTTTCTATTATGAATCAATTTTTAAAACAAAAACATCATTTTTGTGCAACCAATAAAATAAAAGGTGATATATAAATTTCTAACAGTCTACTACTTGTTATGGTACTCTTTTTCCTCTTATAAACTAGAGTTTTTTGTCATTAAAGAAGATTTTCAGTCGGCTTAATTTTATTTATATAGGCCTAAACATGGTCAAAACAAATTAATATAGAGACGTATCTAAGGTTAATATGAGTAGAGTAGGAAAACCAATCTACCAAGGTATTTAAAGACTCTTTCAAATCCGACAAAAAAGGTTGCATTACGACTTGCTAAACTTTTGAAATGGACATCCTACATCAAGCGTGAAAAATACTCAACAAAGCTTTAGCAAGCACCTAAAAAAATAAATTGATATCCTCTAAGATAGTCCCTTCTTAAGGATTTCACAAAGACTAGGATGACTATTGATAATGGTGAATTTCACCCGCTTGGCTGAATACTTGAACACAACCGATCTCAACACTAGTATGATATTGTCCGCTTTGGCCCCCGAAGGCCCTCACGGCTTTGCATTTGGTCCACTACCAAAAAACCTCACACTAGTTGGTTGATGTGGGACTTTGGTCGCACCTAACAATCCTCCTCTCGAACAAAGTACCACTATAGTCTCCTCTCAATTGACTTTCATCCGCCTACTCTAGTCAGGTGGAGAGAAACCTGAACTCTAGAGCTTTAAGGCGGGATCTATCTGCTCACACTGTGCAGCTCCCTGATCAAACCACCTGTTTGATGAGCTATCAGGCACGCGCCGCTCCATCTATCCAGCAGATCATTCACCTTGAGTATGGATCCTGGCTTTTGGTATGATGTTCGCATCTGATAATTTTACCCACATCACAACCCACCACATCGCGTTTCGTCTGGGCCTAGTGCTCTGATACCATTTGTATGGAATATTCGTTTCGTCTGGGCCTAGTGCTCTGATACCATTTGTATGGAATATTGGGTATGTATATTCCGCTTTTGTATATAAGTAAGAATACTCCAATCTCCACAATAATGTGATATTATCCGCTTTAGGCCCACTGGCCCGCACGTCTTTGCTTTTGGTCCACTTCCAAAAGGCCTCACACTAATGGAGATGTATTCTTAACTTATATACTGATCTTTCTTCCCATGTTTAACTGATGTGGGATGTGGGACTTTGGTCGCACCTAACAACTTTGAACCTACAATAAAACCTAAACTATATATGCCTCGAACATTTATTTTTAACTAGTGCACATCTAACCATACACTTTAAACATATAACAAAACCTAAATTAGATATGTACTAAGCATTTACTTGTAATCAGTACACATTTAACCACACACTTTGAACATACAACAAAACTAAACAATATATTTTAAACTACAATGCCTATAACTTTTATGTATAACTGATGCACATATAACCACATAGTGTGATTATGTTGTTAAACACTAAGCTGCATATGTCTATAATTTTTATCTATAGCTAATGCACATATAAAAAAATAGTATGATCATAATACCAAGCTCTAACAGTAGGTTCATTTACCTTTTTATTAAAAACTAATATGCATACAACCCAACAATATGAACATACTTTCAAATTGGAAAAGTTGGTGCTAACTTTAGTAATTGCAGCAAGAAAGATGAGGTCGTACTTTCAAGCTCATTCTATTATTGTCTGAACGTCCTTCCCACTAAAAATGTTCTTCAAATGGAAGATGCTAAAGAAATGGTGAAGAAATGTGATCCATGTCAAAGGTATGGGAATGAAATTCATGTGCCAGCAGTATCTATGGAGTCTATTTCTGAGCCAATACCTTTTGCTAGATGAATGATAGATTTAGTTGGACCTCTTCTTATGGTATCCGGGGGGTACAGAACTATCATAGTCGCCATTGATTATTTCTCCAAGCAGATAGAAGTAGCTCTCTTGGCTGGGACCACTTCGAAAGCTGTTATTAAGTTTATCTTATCTAATATATGTTGTAGATTTGGAGTTCCCCAAAAGATTACTACAGACAATGGGCCACAGTTTAATAACAAAGACATGAAGGCTTTGTGTGCATCTAGAGGCATTCAACATTGTTTTTTCTCTCCTTTCCATCCTCAAGCAAATGGCCAAGTTGAGGTTGCAAATAGAATCATTTTATCCGGATTGAAGAAGAATTTGGAGGGAGCCGCGGGGAAATGGCCAAACTATTTACAATAAGTATTTTGGGCCTACCGAACTACTCATCGGGCTGTCACGCAAGAATCTCCTTTTGCCTTGGTATATGAGATGGATGCAATTACTCTCATAGAGGATACTTTTCCATCATACAAGGTCCATAACTATTCAGAACAGGCTAATGATGTAGTAGTTAGGAATCAGTTGAACTTAGTAAAAGAAAAAAAAGTTAAAGCACAATTGAGAACGACACACTACCAATGCTTAATGAGGAGCAGATTTGCTTCCAAAGTAAAACAAAGAGATTTCCAAACAGGGGATAAAGTATTAAGAGAAGTCTTTTTACATACCAAGGAGAGGCAGTTCAGTAAATTGGCTCCGAACTAGGAAGGCCCTTATGTGATCTGTGAAAAGGTCAAACCAGGGATATATCAGCTTCAAGACAAAGAAATGAGAACTTTAAAACATCCATGGAATGTTGAGCTTCTGAGGTTATATCTAGAATAAAGTTTTTATGTAAATATCTACTTGTTAAATACCAATGTAAATATTATGGGGCATACTCTTTCCTACCCTAGTGGCGGCGGGAGGTTTTAACGAGGTGTCCATTTTTTTAATAATACATGATGTCTTCTTCAAAAGTTTGGTGTAATTTTACTTCAATTCAATTCAAGTATAAATTACTTATTCAACACCCTGGCCCTCAAGTCCTCTTGAGTAGATCAGATATGCTTAATGATTGATCATAACTATTAAACATGTATGATCAGAGATATTAGATACTCTCGATTCATTACTTCTGAAATCCCGGGGGCTACTTCAACATTAGCCACGGAAGATTGAAAACAAAGTATTAAACAAAAGATAAATTGGATAAATCAAACTTGATCATACTTAAACCGAATAGTAGTACAAAAAATGCAGTGGTCGTCCAAGGACTTTAGTTTTTCAAAAAAACAAATACATGATAAAACCTTTGGGTTTGTTCCCTTCAGATTTTTCTTCACCACCATCATTTTTGGGATGTTGAGTTCAGCACTTGAACTCTCACTCGTTCCTTCTTCATCATCAATGAAGTCAACTCCACTAGTATAGTTGTGCTTGTCACCATATGCCAAGGTATGAAATGGGATGTCTTCATACTCCACATACTTCCATAGGGGACCAAGGGTACTCTTGGGAAGGTTTCATGGAACAGCAACACCATATCAGATTTAATCTCATCGTCTCTTTTTTCTAAGGAGTCCACTACTCCGTTAGCGTATTCTTCAATACTTGCTTTGATAGCTTGTTCTTGCTGACGTTCCAGGGCCTACTTCTCATTGATCTTCTCCGGAACAGTGCTCTCCAACTTAGTCTTCTCGTTGGTTAAGGTTTTGATAGCAACATCTTTGGTTTTCAACTGCTCCTTCAAAGCTGTGAGGTTTTGTGAGGAAGAAGTCTCCAGGCCGGAGTACTTGGTTTGGAGCTCAGTATTGGCTGCTTCCGATACGGTCAGCTTGGTTGCCAAATTCTCCTGTTCCTTCTTCAGCGCCTCTATGCTTTGCTGAGCATTTAGAAGACTATCAGACAGGTTTTGCTTGTTAGTGGTGAGAGAGTTGATAACATTGGTTTTAATTTTTACCTGCCTCTCCAGATCAAGTACCGACCAGATATAACCGAGGAGAGCATGACTTAAAGTATCTTGTTCTTCGGATATGTAGAAATATTTCTCGTTATAAGTTACCATGTTGGAGGAACTGGAGGGATAGTAGGAACCTGGAAAATAATCTTTATCAAAGTCATTAAAATACAAACCGATGTCTTGAAGGGAAGAAAGGTCCACTTTATCGTTTCCTCCACCAACAATCTGTCTGGACTGAAGATCTGTTGGGATTTCCTCTTGCAGAGTATGATTAGCAGGAATAGGGGGTGGGATTTCTGTTGGGCGAAGGATTATCTCTTCCGCCAGAGTAACCTTCTTTTTCTTGGCAGCTTTCTCATCACTGATAGCCTTGTGTTTTTATCTTTTTTGGGAGGCCTTGGTAGGTTCTTTGACCCTTTGGCTTCCCTTACAGTCTCAACCTCTACTTCCTTTAGCAAGGCCACATCAATACCACCTTGGTTCCCTGAACCAGTCCCCTCCGTAGCTGTTTGAGCCAACTCTGTTGTGGTTTTCCTCTTCTTGTTCTTCATTTTGCTAGGGGTTTTGGCCATAGAAGGCAGATACAGCTTGGCATCCTTAGATTCTGTTCTCTTCAATATTATGTCAACATGAGGAGGGGTGGTTAGCTCTTTCCATGAAAGGTATCTTCAACCTGTGGTGTTCAACATGTGAGACCTCACAAAATTTCCCGACTTGAAGTAATTATGGCAGACGTTCCCCTAATTCTCCGAAGCCCATGCATTAAGCTTTGCACAAGTCTTCTGCCCTTCTTCTAAGTGGCCTATGAACTCCTTCGGCATAACTGGGGAGAGATAATAAATTAGTAAAAATATGAAAAGTTACAACTTAGGAAATAAAAAGGAAAAGAAAGAAGAATTTACCAGTGCTTTTCCAACTGCTGGTCAGCAAGCTGGGGTTTGTGTTGGCCTTTATCTTCCTACCATTCTCCCAAGTCCAACTGACAAAAAGGAATTGTGTCCTCCAAGGTTTTTCGGACTCCAGCAGGTCATCCACAACTTTGAAATCATTCCCATATTGTAGTGGTAGAAGGGGATTTGGTGGTTCTTGCACAGACTTGGTACAATAGCAAACTGCTCCATTGGAAGTGGGATCTTTGATAGCCTAGACGTTGTGATACAGGCTAAGAGTGTATACCAGGCGTTGAGGCTTAGCTGAATGGGGCATAGTTTGATGAGATGAAAGTATCTGAAAATCTCTGGGTCTAAAGGGAACCAAAGTCCCCAGTTCAGCACTTTGGTATATACTACCACTTCGTTCAACTTACAATCCATGGGGGTCTCCGGAGTGATTGGTATCCTCACTTTTACAGACTCCGGAATCCCCATTTGGTTCGGATTCGACCCAACTCAACAGTATGGGTATAGATATAATTAATATTTTGCAAAGCTAGCAAATACTTGACACTAACATGTTTGAAACAATGACCTACCTTACCATTTAGACTCTCCGGAAGCGCGTCCGGATAAGTCATGCCAACTTTAGTTTTACCTTTCCTTTCTGAGACGAAATCCCCTGTCTGACTTGACGCATCGGTCTCAAAAGGGGCTTCTTCGATGGTATCCTCCACATTATTTTCCATCACCGTGGAAGGCTTTTCGGTTATTTTTGAAGGAGGTTGCTCTGGTTCCTTCATCGGAAGTTGTACAGATGGTTGTGCAGTTGTTGCCTCTGAGGGCCTGATGTCTGGTAAAGACTGTTGTCCGGAGGGATTGGCCTGTAGAACAACTTTAGCTACCTCCGATTCAGAGGGTTTTGAAGATGATGGTGTTGATTGGTTACCTTTCTCAAGATGACCCTTGATCGACGCTCTGGTTTGACTGGTTACCTTTCTCACTTGGAGAAATAGGAAGACCGACAACAATATGATTCTCTCTCTACTTTATTGGCTCTCTCTAATTCAGATAAGTTCAACCAACCTCCTTTAGCTAAGGCGTTTACGGCTGTGAACATATGTCTCAAGAACAGTTTGAAGATGAACTGCGTTTTTCTCTCTAAGCAATATTTGAGTGTGGAAGACAATTAAATAGTAATATATATATATATATATATATAAGATTGAAAAGCAACCGTTACCAAGGAAAAGGTGAACAAAATTTTCACAATAATTAAAGGCTCCGCAACGTGTGAAAAATCGAAACCTAAGTCACTTTCTAGACGTAGTGGGTGCGACGATCTAGGAGAAAAAACGGTTGGGAGGTCAAACCACATATTGACACGTGTCCCATGATTCAAGAAAAAACTTTTAGAATTCTGAAAAGGAAAATCAGTTCTGATAAAATTCGAACAGGGTCGTTTGTGAAAAGAAGTCTTTCAATTCGAACAACACAAGCAGATTAGACAAAATTGATGCCGACTTGGTGAATTTTTATCCCTTTCAAAGATATTTTTACAAGATCTAAAAATGGGCTACTGATGAGTTCGGATCTTACAGTCACAGCAAATCCATTAATCCGAACAAGGATAATTCGGACCCATATCACACCACTTAAAATCCGAACAGGACAAATGTATTAACTTTTAACTAAGCTATTTGTTAATAACTTAAAAGTAATGGGTCTTTAAATTCGATTCGGTTTCACGACTCGACCCGGCAAGCCCATGGGTTAGTAATTAAGGTATAAATACCTCAACCACTCTCATTAATGAGGGTGATCAGAATTTAATACTAGTAGGCAACTTAATTATCTCTCTACTCTCCCCACTAAACACAAAATACCCAAAAATGGTGAAACTATTTCCTCCATCATATTTTTTATTTCCTCCATGATTTGAAAAAAACTCCATGTTGTTATTTCCTCCATAAGGAAAATGACATATTTACCCTTCTGCCCATTTATTCTACCTTTTTCATTTTCAAGAACACCAACATAATAAACTTTCCATAAATACTTTTTTCTTTTTGCATAAACCTTGTTCCTAAAAGTAAAGTTATATTGTAAATTTGATTAAGACATAATTGCTTGATTACCTTTATTACTCAAAGAACACAACCATTTATTCTTACCCCACCACCCAGACAAAGCTAATTCAATTTTTATACGTCAGTTTTCAGTACAAAGAATAAGCGTCTTCATTGATTTACTATGCTCTCTCTCTCCAGAACCCAGTCATGTTAAACACAATGTAGTTTACATTTTACATATTTTCGGGAAATTGTCTAATTAGCTTAATGGTTGGAATTTCATTCTCTTCTGTTCTATTCTATTCTAAGAAGCAATCGATTTTGGTTCGATTTGGCTGTTTCTATTCTGTTATGGGGTTCCTTTTAAGAAGCATGTGTTTCAGAGAGGCCATCTTGGAAACACGTGCTTCTTAAAAAAAACAGCAGATAGCTTAGTATACCAAAAAACGACTTATGATTCATAATACCTGATAGTTGTGCTTGGTTAAAAGCTGTGACGATGGATGAATCATGCCACTTTTATTGGATTTTGTTTGAGTTTGTTCTTTATTTTTGAAACATGGAGTTGGTTTGTGAATTTTCATGTCGATTGTATAAATCATGATTAATTTATGATTCATACACTGAAGTTTTTTGTTTTAGGGTTAATTTTAGAGGCAAAAATCAAATACGTAGGATTAAAATATGGGTTGATGATGTGTTTTTTCACTGTAGGACTTTCTATTTGAATAATGGCACGTAATGTTAAATTAGAAAACAAAATAAGGGTAATCTAGTAATAACAAGTTTCAAGTGTTTTAGAAATTTCAAATCATGGAAGAAATAATAAATATGATGGGGAAATAGCTTTGGTCTACTAAAAATTATTAAAACACTATCTAAACACTTTACCAACCTACCCTGAGCTAAAAATAAACCAAACAAAATAGTAACTTATATTTGATGCCTTTTGAGTGTGACACGTGCATTCTTAGGTTAGGGAAAATTTTGGCCATCAAGGCTTGGCTAGTGTGTTGAAGACCCTAATGGCCTAAATACAAAGCCTTATGGCCTAACTCAGCTAGCTACAAAGGGCTCTTCTTGGACGGTTTGGAGTCATAACTAACTGAAATTCTTTGGTATGATTCCTCGTATAAAATATAAACCCTTCAACAGTTTTCATAAACACTTCTGTTTCTTTCTCCAAATTCTTGATTTTAGTTGACAACTTTCTTTCCTCGAAGAATACAGTGCTAAAGGAAAAATCAGCATGTTTAGCAAAGGAGCTTCATCCTCCCGGCCAGCTGGTCATGACCGAAGGCTTCAGTACGCTGGCGGTCACTTATGGGATCTCCCACTCAGGTACCAGGTTCAAGAAATCATCGGCAAGAGGGGTCGGCATCCTGTTTGGTATTTCGTCTGCTTCTCTCCATTAACTTAAGTACTCAAGATTGTATTTTTGTATCCACAAACGATGTGTTGTTTCTTTTGGTTTTAGTTCGGCTTATAACACAGACACCAGAAAGATGGTGGCTATAATGAAGTGTTCGGATGCATTCCGTACTTTAGATGATGCTAGGAACACTTTTCTTGGACTCAAAATGCTCCCTATGGCCAAACATAAAAATGTGTGTGTTTCAACTTTAACTTCAACGTCAAGATTAGTTTTTTGATTAGTACAACGATCAAAGTTTTATCTTTTGTAGATTCTTCAATTCCTTGAAATAGTAGCGCCATATATGACCGAAGAGTTTTATACAGTTTATGAGCACATCTCATTCGATTTGCAGGACGCATTAAGCTCGATATCCTCTAAGGTCTCGTATTCTTATTTGGGTGACCATTATTTGACATTACTTGTCCGTAAAAATGATTTAACAAATGTTCTCATTTCGCAGAGAATTAAGAGTGCTGTATATCAAATGCTATGCGGATTAAATTACTTGCAATCTGGACCCTCTTCTCGAAACGTTCTATGCTTGAATAACGTGCTGGTGAATCCCACAGATGATGGTAATTTGGAGGTAAAACTAAGTCAATATCATGTGTGTCGTGTTCACCCTATAACCAAATTGGTCACGGAACATGTTGACATAACATTGTACGAAGCACCAGAAGTGCTGCTACATTCTCCACTCACGACCATGGCTACCGATATGTGGTCAGTCGGTTGTATTCTTTTGGAGCTTTTGACTGGTATACCGCCGTTTCGTGGTGATAGTACTCTAGAAATGATACTCAAGGTGATTTTTCTTTGTTGTTTGACAATGATGTTCAAAATGATGTCTAAGATGTTGTAATATTGTTGTTTATATGCTCAAGCATCAAATAACTTCTAAATGTGTTTGACATCACAGCAACTAGGCAGGCCTAAGGAGGATGAGTTATGGTTCTTGGACGAGAATTCTAAGAACTTGATAAGGCATTCTCCGAATTATACACCACAACCATTCCATGTAAGGTTTCCAAATGTTGACAGTCTTGCTATTGATCTTGTTGTCCGTATGTTACGTTTTGATCCCAGTAAGAGGATAACAGGTGAGTCCATCCATTATTTCCGGTTTAAAATAAAATAAAGTTTGAATAGGCTTATGAATCGGGTTTTAATGCAAGTCGGTAAATGTTGCAGCTGAAGATGCACTCGCCCATCCATACTTGGATGAGGCACGCCGTATCTTAGGCCCTGAGCCGATAGGCACACCACTAAACCCTTTCATGGAGATAAATCAATTTGACTATAAACAACTAAGGCTCATGATTTTGGAGGAAATATATTCATACGGCAAGTAGACATAAAGATTGATTTGTCCCTGTCCCGTTTTATCCATAATGATTCTTTCATTGTACATATTTAACTACTTGAGGTTAACTTTTGAATAATTGTAATAGTTTACATCGGTATATATCCCATCTAACTCTATTAGACTAGCCTATCTAATATGGGATAATCACACTAATAAGTGTAAACATCCTTAAACTAACAAAGTAAGTAATTAACGAAGAACAACAAAAACAAAAAATGGTTGGTTTCTCTACACTAACATTCTTCTGAAGTGGGAGCAAAAACTAAGATTAAGAATGCTCAACTTGTCAAGCAAAAACTCAAATTGTTGTAGATATGTGCAAGCCGGTACCTAATAGATCATAAGACGTGCGAATAATCTCAATATGCTTTTTACGATAACAATACAGCTTCATATCATGTGAAAAAGAGACCTCCAGATTCTGTAGTACAATGCAACGTTCATGGACTATCACAATACACCTTCATATCATGTGAATGAGAGACCTCTGGATCTCGGAGAAGGCTCCGAAACAATTTCAACTCACAAGTCAACCCTACCACAGCTCGATACTTTGCTTAAGCAGAAAACAATGAAACTACAATCTTTTTTTTAGTCTTCCAAGATACTGGGGAAGTGTCTAAGAAAACCACCTATCCACTCACACTACGGCGAGTAACCGGGTAACTGCCAATCCGAATAACATCAACTAGATAAATAAAAATCATATGCACTCTCAAGGAGAGCACCATTTCATGAGCGTAGCGAACAACACACAACAAAATATTCCAATGATCTTCTTTTGGTGCCTGCATAAACTCAGATAGAACATAAACTAAATAACAAATTTCGGGTACAATGAAAGCTAGATAAATCAACCTTCCAACTAATCGTCTGTATTTGTAGCCGTCAATTATTCAGGGTGACTTTAACGACCCAAGTTGTTGGATTTGTTATATGGGGGAAAATGTTGGCTTACATCCTAGTAGAGCTCTCTTAGATATAGTGTATAAATTATATTTTCGCTGACAAAGAAATATAACCTCAACACTCTTGCCAACCTCAATTCCAATAAAATACATGAGTTTCCCTCGGTCCTTCAGATGAAAACATACACTCAAATATTCTTTTATTTCACTATTTCACCCGAATTATCCCTATAAAGAATGAAATAATCAACATACACGAGAACATTCATTCGACAACCATCCTTATAATAAGAGAACAAATAATAATCAGAGCATGACTGAATACACACATACCGTTCAACGCAACCACTAATTTGGCAAACCAATATCGAAGATCATGCTTCAAACCATAAAGTGATTTGCGCAGTTTTCCCACAAAACCGTCTCGACCTCTATCAAAACTTGGAGGGACTTTCATGTAAAACTCCACACTTAAATCACCATGTAGAAATACATTATGCGTATCTATTTGATGCAACTCCCAGTTCTTGGTAGTTGAAAGAATTAAAAAAAATCTAATCGTTATAATCTTTGTCAACGAGGAAAATGTCTATGTGTAGTTAGCCCTTTAACCTGATGATTGACAAAAATCACCAGAAGATCTTTGAGATGCTCCACTCGAACATTTATGTTACTTGATCTTGTAGATACACTGACTGCCCAACGCTTTTTTTTCTTAGAGGAAAATGTGCTAAAATCTAAGTGTTATTCTCTTTTAAAGCCTAAATTTATTTCTGTATAGCCTCCCTCCAACCTTGATCTATCATTGCCTCTTCCAATAATTTAGGTTCATATCCAGAGGTAATAGTTACAAGATAGTTACTGTGTGTCACATAAAACGAGAACTATCCAAAAAATGAATGGTGGGGCAAACAAATATATTTACCCCTGACTTCTAAAAATAATTTTAAAAAATTGCATTATCCAAAACACTAACTTTCCATTTCTCTTTCTTCTTTCTCTTTTCATCCAAATATGTAAATGGTGGGGCACAAATCACCTGAACTTATAGAATTTGAAAAATTTGAACAAACAAATATCTGCAGTATAAGATCGTATGAACTTGAAATGATTAAATGTAGAATACTTGTATATTATTTATAGTATGGATTACAAAGCAATATATCTTGATATTACTACTAATTTCTCTCTAGCTTTCACCTACTTAACAAATGATATATTCACTCAATATATTGTAGCCTCAACTTAAAGAGGTTTTAAGCTGCTGATTTCTTTTTGGTGCAGCCTTTCCAAGCCTTCGAGATGTTTTTCCAGACGAAAATACATCCTTGGGGGTAACTTTATGTGCAATGTCAAGTGATGCTTCCATATGTTGTCAGACACGTCTACCATACACTTTCACGATACTCTAGTGAGGGAGGAATGATAAAGGCTAAGTGTTTTTTACTAATGATCGTGACAGTGTTGAGCACATGATCATCGCGAGCTTATTGTGCGGATTTAGGAGCCATTCTTTTTGGACTATACTGCAGAACTGGATGAAGCTTGGCTAAATTGGGTAGGTCTAAGGCGAATGATTCTTCCTTTTCGGCCCAAGTTTAGCTAGCTTGGCCTTAAGAAACCAACCTGTCGCTCGACCTTATATTTCATGGCGAAATTTTATCAAGTGTGTTTTGTCCCAGTCCATGTTGAAATAGATCGACTACGTCTAGCCCTTAGTGATTGAACAAACATACTCCTAATATTGATGTTAGCTCAACCCATATGGTATTGAAACTTTGACCACCATTGACATTTGCCGCATGTTTTGACTAGGTTCTTTGTATCATTGTGCATGTCGAGCCAGTAGTACCCCAAAGTTAGAGCTTTCTAGGCTAAAGTTTGAGCCCCCAAGTGCCCACGTCATGCCCCCATGTAGATTTCCTTGAGGAAGTACTCAGCTTAAAAGAGGCTAGATGTACCCCATGTGAAATATTTTTCAATCTACCATGATGCACTGTGCGGTTTACAGTCTTAATCTGCGCATTTTATTTTGTTGGTCGGTTGCACTACATTGGTAAGATATTCCATTACCTTAGTCATCCATGTCGGTAATTTCTTCGTGATTGCAATGACTTCTTCAACCTTCTCTTTGTTGGACGAAATAATTAATCACAAAAAATAGAATGCGCAAGCTTAACCCAATATAGGCCATATGTATCAATAGACCTCATGTGCTATACATCCACTTAGATTGCTATAAAATATAAATAGGCCAACAAAATATCTTGGAAGTGATGAGAAATCATTTTTAAATTTATTAGTCTTGCAACTTAGTCTCTCTAAAAATGTTCTACTTTGTGAGTAGTATCCCGACATGGTCGAGCTAATAGCATAAGTAGGTCAAGCTTCATCAAGGTAGACCGACTCAGACGATCTAGTAGTCTAACAAATTCGAGTATCGTTAATGATGTTGTCTATGGGGAAAAACGACTATCCATAGATTGTCTTTCCAAAACCATCAACAAAAAAATACGAACTACTCCTATCATGCTACTTAAAGCTCGAAATATCTCAATGAAGCAAAAGCTCTAATAGAAGCCGAAGTTCAGCAATGGACTGGCGGCTTACTTGATCTGGTCTTCTTTTAGGAACGACTTGATGAAATATACCATGCTCATACTCCTGAGATAACTAGTACTTGAGGTCTAGCTGAGAACATGGGTCCGAGACCTTTGAGATTGAGGTATGAGATCATGAATATCAACATTGAAGATGAATCTAAAATGGTTTAAGATGGATTCTTATAGTTAATCTGGATGTTTTCAGCTAACCAAAATAAGGATACTTATAAAAAAGGCCCTCATACTCAGTGTATACGATTATTTTCTTATTTATCAAGTGAGAGATCTATTGATCTTGGAAAGGAATCAGAGTCCTCTAGAATAGAACGCCACCAACACTCTCACTCTTGACAACATGGCCAACTCAAGAGATGACATCATAAGTGCATGTCTTTTACCCAGATATCTAAAGTAGACCAACACCAAGCCCAGAAACTAGAAGAGATACCATAAAACCGACCTCTAGAGTTAGTTTAGAAGCACATTCCTTAACCACATCAACATCATTTATATCATCTTCTTCAGCCAATACAACAAACTATGCAAACTCGTTTGATCCTATATCTGACTATTAAAGATACCTTCAGAGCTGGACACTTTTAACCTAGTATTTACAGAAACCTCTCTACTTCAAAAATTCTTACTTTTCAAATCCTTATCAACTCGATCACGATCTCTTTAAAGGTTCCAATGAATATCCTATGTGAAATGACACCGTTGAGGGTCCTTCATACTTGTAGAGGTATAACCTGGCGAGGTCTTCTATGGTACCAAATATTTTAGTAGGGGACTTGTCTCCTAAATTTAATCAATATAAAATGAAAAAGTGAGATAAATCATATTTAATAATTTAGAAATATTATGCTTAACTTTAGCATGGATGGCCTACAAATCTGTTAGGCCTTTTTTGTGACTTTTAGAGGAAGGCCCCTGAATTGGTTTAAGAAATTTCCCAATGGATTAGTCCAAATCTTTGCAGTATTATCATATATTTTTAAGGATCAACTTATTGGGAGTAAATTAATCAAGGGTTATGGCATCAAACATTGCAATAAATAATAGAATAAAAGTTTAAGGGACTATAATAGGAATTTTGTGGAAACAAAGAACATATTTGAAGATTTCCATTAAGTCCTTGATTGTGAAACAAGGTATGTTTTCAAGATTATTGGCCGATGATATGGTAAGGAAGAAGGTTATGAACTTCGAACACTGCTAACTCAGGTTGAACTTGATGAGTCAATAATTGTTGAGAGAATATATTTGGGATCTTGAGTCAGATATGACTAGAGAGAGAAAGTGTAGAGAGATAAAGGGGGATTCGTGAAAGTAATATTAAATACCTTTTTTAGGCAAGTGGGTCACCCTTTTATACTAAAATAAGGAGGACCATTTAAGCTCTTAGTGGGCCGTTCATTACATAACAATGAGGCCCCTCTACTATTTTTATCTTTGCATATTGGTCCTCGAAGGACTCTGAATACTCTATTAACTACGCCAAATATTATTTATTGTGTTTCTGCCCCTATAACTTAGATCGGCGAATTCCGCCCTCATCAGTAGCCCCCCAGTCTTCGGGAGTTTCACGAGCGGAGACTTGTGAAAGAGCCATCGCCAATCGTCTGATCTTCATTCAAGCTTCTGGCTCTGTTAATTCCGGTTTCCCGATGCTCGGTCACATTCCCGCACCTCTTCTTTCTGTTCTGCTGGTCTTTTCATCCCGGGCCTTTTGTGATGGGCCTACTTTCCTTACCGATCGTGGTAGAGACGGCCCATATCGACGATGGGTTCATGACGAATCGCTTATGTCAGCCCTTGTCAGTCGGTGGTCGGCACGTGTCATTAGCTAATGGGTCACTTCTCTGTCAGACTAGGTTCCTAGGGAGACTCTTCATCTTCCCGCTGTGTTTTCGTCGATTGGTATTCCCCGATCTTTCAATCCTGCCTATAAATACCCCACAGTCCTTAGTGTCTCTCAGAGGCATTTTAGAGAGAGAAAACGCTGTCCGACCATTTCTAGAGAGAGAGAGAGATCATCTGACCCTTCTTTACTTTGGTTTGCTTGTTGTATGAAACCCGGGCGTTCACAGAAAAAACCAACCAAGAAGAGGAAATCCGAGTGGAGTTTTGAAGAGTGGTCTAGCATCGGAGATCGAGCAGAAGAGTACCGACGTGCTGGTCTGATCTGGGGGTCTAACTCCAAACCCTTCGTTCCCGCTCCACTTCCTCACGATCCTGTTCTCGCCACCCCGATTCCCGCAGAATCTTTCCTTGTATCCGACCCTCCGGTTTCTCCAAATCCCGAGGCTAGTCTATCCCCATAACCTGTTATCCTTTCCTCCAGTGATAGTTCTTCTCATTCCCCAGTAGTCGAGTCGAGAAATCCGACCTCATTGCCCGTCAACTCGCCCGCTCCCCGACACGCCCGCAAATCCACATTCTTGATAATGGGAGAAGACGATCCCACTAAGTCCACCGCATGAGGTAATAGTCCTGAAATGGTTCAACTTACGCCCTCGATTAGAGGGTATCAGACCGGTCTTAACACTGCGGTCACTTTTTTAGGTTTGCCCAAACTTCGGCTAACACCCGAGCAAGTGGAGGAGGCTCAGAGGGCCATGGCGCGCGATATTGCCGATGCTTCTACCTCTCGGGTCCGACCATCGGAAACAGACGCTGCCAACGCCCGAAGCTCCGGTCAAGTGCCGACCCAAGAAGCTGGAGAGTCGGAAGTCGACGTTGCTCCCACAGGAGTCTGTATTGCTAGTGCTGGCCACGCGGCTAACCCCCAAGATGACCCCTTGCCCGAAGAGGTTGCGGCTGTCATCACCACCAAGTATTTCAGCTGGCTTCTAACCCGGGACGTGGTTTCCCTTTTTGAAGGGAAGTACCTCTACTTCCCCGAATCCAATCATAGATAACTGCTGATCCGCTGGGGAATCCCTGAATGTGTCAATGTCCGATTCCCGACCCCCGGGGAGACCCCTGTTCACGTCAGACCCAGGGAGATTGTGGTGTTCACCGAACTATTTAACTGGGGTTTGCGCTTCCCCTTAGACCCTGAGATTGCGCTCTATTTCCGCACCGTCCAAATATGCCCGTCGCAGCTGACGCCAAATGCTTGGTATACCCTAATGTCCTGCATCATGGCCTCCCGCCTTTCCGGTCGAGTTATGCCGATGGAGGAGTACATTGCCATGTCGGGTCTGTCCAAATCCCCGAAATCTCCATTCTTCTACTCTTCTCTTGGCAACAAGTGGAAAATTATCAACGATTTCTTGGAAGGGGACAAGGGGTGGAAACACCGGTTCGTATTCCTGAGCGGGTGCTGGGAGAACGGGCATCCGTATACTCCGGAGAACCCGAGGCAGCTGCTGCGGACCTGCGAACCCGAATCTGGATGACATGGTCGCCCGCACTGGTCTTCCCGGTTTCATACTGTACCTGCCCAAACGCAACAAGGCGCCCAGCAAGCGTCCAAAGAACGAGGAGGAAGAGGGGGAACAAGAGGCTGGGACCGAGGTCGTTGGCGAACCGATCAGGACGGAGATGCCCGTGGCAGGACAACTGGGCGCAGGTCAGAATCCGACCTTGGTGCAAAAAAGAAAAAACCGTGCGGAAAAGGGGGGGCCTAAGGTGAAGAAGACCAAAACTTCGATCGAGGGTGCGGAAGTTGTTATTGCGGGGGCGGGTACTTTGGGTCTTGAACTTCTGGATCAAGTTGATGACGTCAGAGACCTTCCAAGGACTGATGTTGTATCAATTCCAGATGACACTGAGCCCCCCGAGGCTTCAAATCCCGACGCATCCTCGTCAAGTGGCCCAAAATTTCCGGTGCTGACGATGCTTGGTAGCCCGCACCCCTTTCCTCTTCGGAGCACCGATGGCCTAGCTTTATCGCTATATAACTTGCTGGTGCCAGCAGCCATGAAGGAGCGTCGGGCAAAGGAGCTTAGTCAGTAGCTAGCCTTAGCGAAGACAAAGATCACCAGTCTTACTGCAGAGGTGAAAACTGCCAAGGAGGCCCAGGTGCTGGCGGAAGGTCGGGCTACTGAAGCGACAACTGCTGCGGAGGAGGCGACGAAGGCGATGGAGTCGGCAAAGAAAAACGCGGAGGACGCGGTGAAGGTGTCAGAGACGGCGAAGAAAACTGCGGAAGATCGCGCCGCAGCTTTGGCACTGGAGGTCCAAAAGTTGAAATCCTCAAACGTTGCTTACCTCAACCGATGTAGGCAATGGGCGGATAAGGAGACTACGGATGCCAAGGCCGCGTACGTGCTGTCACTCCACAACCGCTACCCAGACCTCCGCCTTGGATCGATGTGGTTAGACGTTCCAGAGAAAGACCGACCCGAGGGAGTTGACTGCGGGGAATCCGACGATGCTGATGAGGACGAAGAAGATGAAGACGTGGATGGGGACGAAGAAGATGAAGACGTGGATGGGGACGAAGATGGGGATCAGTGACACCGTTCTCCCCGTTTTTTTTTAAATTGTGTAACTCTTCGGGGCCGTAGGCCCCTCTGTTGTTGTTTTGATGAACCTTTCTAACTTTCTTTTTTGGGGGTCATGGGGCCCCCTGTGACTATATATTGAATTTGCTGCTATGTATTTTCGTACATCGTGACTCTGCGGGCTAAAGTAATATCGAAATTTTTTCTTAAGGGCTAGTAAGGCATTCATGTAGATCGGTAAAACCGAAGAACCTATAAGGCTCTTTAGGTCGATGTCATCGAAAGTTTTTCCAGAGGGTCGAGAAAACTAATATGTAGATCGGTAAAACCGAAAAACCTATTTAAGGTTCTGTAGATCGAGTTTTCCTCGAAAGTTTTTCCAGAGGGTCGGGAAAACTAATATGCAGATCGGTAAAACCGAAAAACCCATTTAAGGTTCTGTAGATCGAGTTGTCCTCGAAAGTTTTTCCAGAGGGTCGGGAAAACTAATATGTAGATCGGTAAAACCGAAAAACCCATTTAAGGTTCTGGAGATCCATTGATATTAATAGAAACGGACGACGTCCAGCTCGTCAGCTGTCCAAAGTCGCAACGATTTAATATTTGGAAGGCAAAAGACTTTTTGATTAACAAAAATGTGGGTCGGGTTTTGGCTGATGCCTCGTTAAAACCTCCTCGCGCCACCGAGGTAGGAAAGAGTGCATCCCCGACCGTTTACAAACCAGAACCAAGTGGAACATAATGCGAAATACATCGTGAATTGCAAACTATTCTAGATACAATTTCAAATGCTCAATATTCCATGGTAGCCTTAAGAGGTGTCCGAGCCGATTCTGTAGGCGGTACGTCCCACTCTTGATTTTCTCGACAATTTCGTAGGGTCCCTCCCAATTTGGGGCAAGCTTTCCGAGGCTCTTGTCCTTTGTGTGAAGGAAAACGTGTCGCAGAACCTTATCTCCGACCTTAAACTCCCGACGGCGGACTTTGGCTGCGTATCGACTTCTCATTAAAGACTGGTAGTGTAAAGAGTTTAAATGGGCGCGATGGCGCTTCTCTTCTATGAGGTCGAGCCCGAGTCGCCGGCTGTCGTCATTCGTCTCCTCCTGATAAGTTCCGACCCTGAAAGAAGGAAAAATAGATTCCGCGGGGGTGACCGCGTCCATACCATACTGTTGGGAATATGAGGGTCCGGTCTGCATATTCCTCCTCCGTATATAAGTAAGAACACAACCGATCTCAACACTAGTATGATATTGTCCGCTTTGGCACCCGAAGGCCCTCACGGTTTTGCATTTGGTCCACTACCAAAAGGCCTCATACTAGTTGAGGTATGTTCTTACTTATATACCACTGATCTTTCCCATGTTTAACCGATGTGGGATGTGACACACTTTGGTCGCCACCATAACAAATCCTCCTCTCGAACAAAGTACCACTTATCCTCCTCTCAATTGACTTTCATTCGCCCACTCTAATCAGGTTGGAGACTACCTGACCATAGAGGTACTACGGATGTTACTGCTCACCTCCTCTTAGACCACACTGTCTTGTTCCTTAGCGCCACTCCAATCAAGCCACACTGCTTGATGAGACACGAGCACTCCAAACTAGGATCTCTAGATCAGATCACCTTGATCATATGGCTACTGGTTCATCATGTTCGACCTCCGAGAATTTCACCACCATCGCGTTCCGTCTGGGCCTGACGCTCTGATACCACGTGTTGGGAATATGAGGGTCCGGTCCGCATATTCCTCCTCCGTATATAAGTAAGAACACAACCGATCTCAACACTAGTATGATATTGTCCGCTTTGGCACCCGAAGGCCCTCACGGCTTTGCATTTGGTCCACTACCAAAAGGCCTCATACTAGTTGAGGTATGTTCTTACTTATATACCACTGATCTTTCCCATGTTTAACCGATGTGGGATGTGACACACTTTGGTCGCCACCATAACAAATCCTCCTCTCGAAATGGCTCAAGCACATAATATATGCGAATGAAAGATTTAAATGAAACACAGGATTTAACGTGGTTCGACAATTGTCTACGTCCACGGGCGCCGCCAGAGAAAAGAGTTTCACTATGATAGAAAAGGTTACAGATTTCAGATTGTGTTTTGTGTCGCCATAGTAATCTATTTATAGGGAATTAATAGACTAACTAGACTATGGGCCTAATGGGCTCATACCACTGGACTAGCTCTTTTGAAGTGATTGGACAATATCATTATCACAACACAAAACTGTCCTGCCGGACACAGTACACTGTCAAGGCACTATTCGAACTGCTGGACACGGTACACTGTCAAGGCACTATTCGACTCATTCACAACAAATCTTCCCCTTGAGGCGAATATATTTTCTTCACTATCAACAAAGAATCTTCTCTTCTTCTGACTCACCAAATTCCCTTAAAGCATTCACTCTATACTGCGAACACCGATCCAGTTTAGGCATTCCCTAAACTTTCGAACTGATACTGCCTTGGTCATTATATCTGCTGGATTATCGTGTGTAGACACTTTCTTCACATCAACAATTCCCTTTGATATTATATCACGAATAAAATGATACCTGACATCTATGTGCTTTGTACGCTCATGGTACATCTGGTTCCCTGTAAGGTGTATGGCGCTTTGACTGTCACAAAACACTTTTGTAGTAGTCCTATCCAAGCCCAAATCTGCCACCAAACCTTGCAACCATATTGCCTCTTTAACTGCTTCTGTTACCGCCATGTACTCTGCCTCTGTTGTAGACAAAGCTACAGTAGCTTGCAACTGTGCTTTCCAACTGATCGCACTCCCAGCTAGAGTAAATACATATCCTGTCAGAGATCTTCTTTTATCCATATCACTGCAAAATCAGAATCAACAAAACCAACTAATGATCCTGCAACATCATTCAGCGATTCACCAATATCAGTTTTGTTAAAAGTTAAGCCAACGTTCACAGTATTCTTCAGATACCGAAGTATCCATTTCACTGCCTGCCAGTGTTCTTTCCCAGGACATCCCATGTACCTGCTAACTACACTAACCGCATGTGAATTATCAGGACGTGTGCATACCATAGCATACATGATACTACCAACTGCACTTGCATATGGAACCTTCGACATTTGTTCCAACTCAGCATTGTCCTTGGCCGCTTCTACTGCAGACAACTTGAAATGAGTAGCAAAAGGAATGTTAACTGCTTTAGCATCAAACATGTTGAATCGTTTTAACACTTTCTCAATATAGCTTCGTTGAGACAAGTGTAATGTTCCTAAATTTCTGTTCCTGATAATCTCCATACCAAGAATTTTCTTTGCTCTACCCAGATCCTTCATCTCAAACTCGACACTAAGCTGCTTCTTTAACTGCACAATGTGTGACATACTACAAGCAACAATAAGCATATCATCCACATACAACAACAAGTAAACATAAGAATCATCTGACATCTTTTGATGATACACACAACTATCATATGGACTCCTCGTGAACCCTTTTGACACCATGAATGTATCAAAACGTTTGTACCATTGCCTAGGTGACTGTTTCAAACCATACAGTGACTTTTTCAGCAGACAAACTTTGTCCTCCATATTAGGTTCGATAAATCCCTCTGGTTGTCTCATGTAGATTTGCTCCTCCAATTCACCATGTAGAAACGCAGTCTTCACATCCAACTGCTTAAGCTCTAAATCTTGCAAAACTACTATGGCTAACAAAACTCGAATCGAACTATGCTTCACCACTGGAGAAAATACTTCATTGAAGTCGATTCCTTCCCTTTGAGTAAAACCCTTAGCGACTAGTCTTGCTTTGAATCGAGATGCCTCAACCCCTGGATTACCTTCCTTTTTCTTGAACACCCATTTACTGCCTACTATCTTCTGTCCTTTAGGCAAGTCAACAAGCTTCCATGTTTGATTCTTATGAAGAGATTCAATCTCTTCTCCCATAGCACTAATCCATCGATCTGCCTCTGAACTTGCTATAGCTTCTTTGTAGCTACTAGGTTCCTGCATCTCAACTTCTTCTGCAACTGACAGAGCATATGCAACTAGATTCACATACCTTTTTGGAAGTCTAATATCTCTTCTTTCTCTGCCCAATGCTATGCTATAAGGTTGTTGTTCTGGTTCAGACGCATCATCGTCACTATCATCTGATGCTGACGCTTCACCTCCTGATTCTGGATCCACCTCAGAACCACTTGAATTATTGGACCTGCTAGGAACTGCTTCTACTTCAAGCTCCACCTGTTTACTCACAACCGATCCTGATTCGACCATTTCTCCTACTTCCTTCTGACTGTCTATCGAAGCAAACTCATTAAAAGTAACGTCCCTACTGATGAGAAAACCTGGAGACTTTGGAGAGGTACACCATAACCTATATCCCTTCACTCCAGTAGCATATCCTAGAAATATGCATCTCTTTGCCCTCGGCTCAAGCTTACCATCTCTCACATGAGCATACGCAGGACAACCGAACACCCTCAAATGTTCATAATCAGCCGACGATCCAGACCAAATCTCAAAAGGATTTTTACAATCAATAGCCGTTGATGGAGACCGATTCACCAAGTAACACGCTGTATTGATAGCTTCAGCCCAAAAATCCTTTCCCACACCGGAATGTGAGAGCATACTTCGTGCCTTGTCACAAAGCGTTCTGTTCATTCTTTCTGCGACTCCATTCTGTTGTGGTGTTCTAGAACAAGTGCGATGGCGCACTATTCCCTCTGCTTCGCAGAACTCGTTGAACTCACGACTGCAATATTCTAACCCATTATCTGTCCTAAGACGTTTGATTTTTCTTCCCGTTTGCTTCTCAATCATCGTCTTCCATTTGACAAAGGTTGAATATGCCTCATCTTTCGTTTTCAGAAAGTAAACCCACACCATCCTTGAATAATCATCAATCAAACTCATGTAGTATCTGGCTCCGCTCTTGGATGGAATTCTGTTTGGACCCCAAAGATCTGAGTGAATGTAGTCCACTGTGCCTTTAGTCTTTCTTACAGCCGATTTGCTGAATTTGACTCTAGTTTGTTTACCAAACACATAATGCTCACAAAATCCCAATGATTCTGCTTTATACCCTTTCAACAAATCTCTCTTTCCCAAAACAGCTAATCCTCTGTCACTCATGTGACCAAGACGCCAATGCCACAACTTATTTTGATCCTGCCTACTTTGGCTATTACTCCCTAATGATGCTACTGCAGCATCGCCCATAACAACACTCCCCTGGAGAATGTAAAGACCCTTCTGCAAACTACCTTTTATGCATACCATTGAGCCTTTTGTCACTTTGATTACACCATTTTCTGCATGGTACTTGTAACCCCGAGAGTCTAGAGTCCCAAGAGAAATCAGGTTTCTTTTTAACCCAGGAACATGCCAGCACGTCAAGATTCTAACAACCCCGTCAAACATTCTGATTCTAACGTTACCAATACCACCAACAGTCAACGAATGATTGTTCCCTAAATAGACAATTCCCTGCATTGGCTTGTACGTATCAAACCACTGCTTGAACTGACACATGTGATATGTAGCGCCAGTATCAAGTACCCAAGAGTTTTGCCCAAAGTCTGAACTTACGGACAATACATCTCCTTTACCACTGTTTTCACTATCGTCAGAATCGTTCACACCTTCAACAATGTTTGCTGCATTTTCCTTTTGATTTCCCTTCTTACCATTCAGATTCGGACAATCTCTCCTATAATGACCCTGCTCACCGCATTCATAACAGTTTGAGTGCTTCACCTTTGACTTGGACCTCAAGTTCTTCCTTCTTAAAGAACTCGCTTTGCTTTTAGATCTTCCCCTAGTCATAAGACCTTCCCCTTCAGCTTGATTGTCTGGCTGCAACTGTCTCATCTCTTTTGATTTTAGTGCCCCTTTGACATCTGCTAGCGATAACTTATCCTTACCATACATAATGGTATCTACGAAGTTTTCATAGGGAGCTGGTAACGATCTCAATACAAACAAAGCTTGATCCTCATCCTCAATATTGATATCAATGTTCTCCAAGTCCATTATAATTGATTTAAAATTATCTAGGTGCTCTGTTATGGACATACCTTCTTTCAATCTGAAATCATACAAACGTTTCTTCAAATATAATCGGTTTACTACTGATTTCTCTGAGTAAAGATCTCCTAGCTTCCTCCATGCGCAGGCAGCAGTCTTCTCACCACTAATCTCGCGAAGCACATTGTCTTTCACACTCATTATAATCCATCACAAAGCCCTTTCTTGAAGATCTTGTTTCTCCTCTTCTTTCATCTCTTCTGGTAACTTATTCTCCACAGCCTTCCACAGCCCTTGCAGTACCAATGAAGATTTCAGTTTAATCTTCCACAACGCAAAACTGGATCCCCCATCAAATATTTCAATCATGTATTTTGTTGCTGTAGACGCCATTGTGAAACCCTAATTGCAAAAGCCCTAATTTCACCACGTGGCTCTGATACCAATTTTGTTATAAAATACTATGCAATTATCACTAAATGGCTCAAGCACAGAATATATGCGAATGAAAGATTTAAATGGAACACAGGATTTAACGTGGTTCGACAATTGTCTACGTCCACGGGCGCCGCCAGAGAAAAGAGTTTCACTATGATAGAAAAGGTTACAGATTTCAGATTGTGTTTTGTGTCGCCCTAGTAATCTATTTATAGGGAATTAATAGACTAACTAGACTATGGGCCTAATGGGCTCATACCACTGGACTAGCTCTTTTGAAGTGATTGGACAATATCATTATCACAACACAAAACTGTCCTGCCGGACACAGTATACTGTCAAGGCACTATTCGAACTGCCGGACACAGTACACTGTCAAGGCACTATTCGACTCATTCACAACACATACACTAAAGCGTAAGGTGACTCTTGGGTAGCCGTGCAGGGAGTGGTTCGGTAATCCCATAACACTTCTTGCAAGTAGTCTGGCCATTTTCCGGCCTTTCCCTCGAGGTTCTTTCTGAGGCCATCCAGAATGGTTCGGTTTGTTACTTCGACCTGGCCATTGGCTTGTGGATGAAAATGAGCAGAGAAACATTGTCGGATATTATGAGTGGTGCAGAACGCCTTCATCTCCGCACTATCAAACTGTGGCCCGTTGTCCATAGTTAGCCGCTGGAGCACTCCGAACCGGCAACAAATGTTCGCCCAAATGAATTTGACAATATCTTTGGTCTTCGTGGCGGATAGAGGTTCGGCTTCGACCCACTTGGAGAAGTAATCTACCGCTACGACAAACGTTTGCCTTCCTCCCGATGCCATTGGTAATGGTCCGACGAGGTCGATTCCCCATCGGTCAAAGGGCAGCCCTTCGGATATGGATTCTAGGGGAGATGCGGGCATGTTGGTTGCGTTCCCGAACCTTTGACACGTATCACAGGTTTTTACTATGAGTCTTGCGTCTGCCGTTATGGTCGGCCAATAGAATCGCGCGAGAAAAACTCTCCTAATCAGAGCCTTGTACCCACAATGCGCCGCGCCCTCCCCATCATGTAGTTCAGACAAAATTACTTGAGATTCGTTGAAGCCTAAACATCGAAGCAGAGGTCGGCTAAAAGATTTTTTGTACAACACATCCCCTAAAAGGACGTAGCCCCGTGCTTTGTTGCGCAATTTTCGCGCCGAGGCGGTGTCGCCGGGAAGCCGACCTTCAGCCAAGAAAGAGATAATACCCCGCCGCCAGTCTGAAGTTGCAACCGAAGAGATCTGGCATGCGATTTCAGGCCGGTTGTCCAACTCATGTCGTTTAACGATGGACAGGCTCTCTTGCTCTATTACCCATGGATAACTGGTAGAGCAGGATATCGTTGCCAAAGAGTCCGCTGTTGTGTTTTTGTTTCTTGGGACATGCTCATATGTGATTTTGTCAAAAAAAGCGGCCAGAATTCTTAATACCGCTAGGTACTGTACCAGATGTTCCTTCCGAGCCTCTGCACTTCCCGAGGCTTGGTTTATTAAAAGTTGGGAGTCGCTTATGAGGCGTACTTGTCTTGCCCCGCACACTTGTGCCAACCGTAACCCTGCCAAAGCAGCCTCATATTCTGCTTCATTGTTCGACGTATGAAAACTAAAACGGATGGCCTGGAGCATGCTCACACCCGACGGAGTTACAATTTGAATCCCCGCCCCACAACCATTAACGTTCGCTCCCCCATCGGTGCGGACGGTCCATTCGCCCTTTGCTGCCTCTTGTGAAGGCGCCTCCTGTTCGGGTCGTTCTGAGTGGAACTCGACTAAAAAATCGGCCAAGACCTGGCCTTTGATAGATGTTCGGGGTTCAAATTCGATGTCGAAATCCCCTAATTCTACCGACCACTTGGATATTCTCCCGGACATGTCTGGTCGTTGAAAAACGTACTTGAGCGGAAATGATGTGCGGACGACAATAGGGTGGGCTTGGAAGTATGGGCGCATTTTCCGCGCTGCCGTTACCAGGGCCAGCGCCATTTTCTCCAGTTTTAGGTACCGAGTTTCGGCGTCCAGTAAGCTTTTGCTCACATAGTATACCGCTGTCGGAGCCGGCCCTGATTCGCTGATTAGAGCTGCGCTGACCGCATAGTCCGTGACCGCAATGTAGAGGAACAGCGTCTCGCCCATAGTAGGCTTGGTGAGGCGGTTCGGGGACGATAGGTACTCTTTGATCCCTAAAAATGACTCGTTACACTCAGGAGTCCAAACAAAATTTTTCGCCTGTCGTAGGACCTGAAAAAACGGAGCGCATTTATCAGATGATCGAGAAATGAAACGATTTAGGGCGGCCAATCGCCCGGTCAGGATCTGGACTTCTTTCACACTTCGGGGAGGAGTCATGTCGGCTAGGTCTCGGAGCTGGATAGGGTCGGCTTCGATGCCTTTCTCGCTGACGAGGAATCCCAAGAACTTCCCTGACCGGACCCCAAAAGAACATTTCTCCGGGTTTAGCTTAAGGTTTATCCCTCGTAAGTTATCAAAGGTTTCTCTGAGGTCGGCAAGGTGGGCCACATCGGTCCCACTTTTGACCAACATGTAATCAATGTAAACCTCCATATTTCTCCCGATCTGACCTTCGAATGTCCTGTTGACTAGTCTTTGGTATGTCGCGCCCGCATTCTTCAGTCCGAAGGGCATTACTTTGTAGCAGTATAGTCCCCGACCCGTGATGAACGTGGTATTCTCCTGGTCCGCGGAGTGTAGCTTAATTTGATTGTAACCGGCATAAGAGTCCATAAACGATAGTAACTTGTTACCCGACGTCGAGTCCACCAGCTGATCGATCCTCGGCATTGGGAAAGGATCCTTCGGGAACGCCCGATTAAGATCGGTAAAGTCTACACACATCCTCCATTTCCCGCTTTTCTTTTTGACTAGAACGGGGTTAGAAATCCATAAGGGGTACTTCGCTTCCTCGATATGTCCGATGCTGGTCATCCTCTCAACTTCCCGCAGAATTACATCTGCCTTTTCGGGGAAAAAGGCCCGACGCTTTTGAACGATCGGTCTGACATTCCTGTTTATGGTCAACTTGTGAATCGCGAAGGATTCTGGTACTCCCGTGACATCCCCCGAGCACCATGCAAACAAGTCTAGGTTCTCCCGGAGGAGGATCAATAACTGTTCCCTTAGGATCGGTAAGAGGTTTACCCCGACCCGCAGATATTTTCCAGCTGCAAAATGATGCAGCTCACATTCTTCGTCCGTTGTCAAAAGGCTTGGGGCCTCCCGGGGGTCGTCCACCGGCTGCGATCCCGGGGAGATCCCCCTTAATTGCTATTCTTGAGCTGGAAACATCTCTTGGTCTTTCTTTGGTGCTAACGCAACTCGGTAACATTCCCGCGCCGCTTTCTGGCTGCTCCGGACTACTCCTACATTGTTCCCAACCACGTACTTCACACACTGATGGACTGTAGAAGTCACCGCATGCATGCGCGATATCCAAGATCGACCAAGAATGGCGTTGTGTGAGGCCGGCGCATCCACTACCACAAACAGAACCGTGACCTCCTTTTTAAATGGACCGCGGCCTAACTGTACCACGCCCTCGAACTCTCCTATAACATCGGCTGCCGACCCCGTAAACCCGACAATGGTGCGGTCAGATCGCTCAAGCGCTGGCCGTGTTCGGAACTTGGCAAAAGTTGACGCGAAGATGATATTGGCCGAACTCCCGGTATCTACCAAGATGCGCCGAACCTCCTCTCCCGCGATCGCTGCCCCGATCACAATAGCATCCTCGTGCGGTCCGGCTAAGTCCCTCATGTCGTCATCATCGAAATGCAAAATTGGTGAGGGGGCGCTTCGGGTTTGGAAGCAAGTTCTGGCTTCCAGCTGGGTGGTTAAGTTGACGATGTGCCTCTTCCTAGAAGAATGCGTGATTCCCACCATTGAATCCCCCCCGAATATGGTCAAGGATTCAAAAAGATTACGAAGGCCTCGCACTTTACCGACGCTCTCATGTACTTCTTCCTCAATGACTCCGATAACGTTGCGGTTAGCCCCTGGGTCGTCGAAGGGCAGGATCGGGGAAGAGACACTTCTGGTTTTGAAGCAAGTTCGGGTCGCCAGCTGAGTGGGTCGGTTGACTACTCGCCTTTCCCTGGATGAGCGCGCGGCTCCTGCCGTAGAGCCTCCCTCGAAGATTGTTAACGACTCAAAAGTTTCACAAAGACCACGCACGCTACCGACGCTGTCTTCCGCCCCCTCCTCAATGATCCCGATGATATTGCGATTCGCTTCGGGATCGAGGTATTCAATTGAAACGTCGAAATGGTTGGTCACCTCTGAAATTGCCATGGTTGTCTCTGGCTTTGGTACGATGACCACTTCTTTCAGGTCGTGGCACGTTGGGCCTTCTTGACATATTCTAACAGGTTCCCATGCTCTATGAGCATCTGTATTTCCTTCTTCAAGGCTATGCAATCCTTCGTGTCATGGCCGACGTCCTCATGGTAACGGCAATAGCGATTATTCCTTTGCTCCCGAGGCGTCGGGATGGGGAAAGGTCTTCGGTACATCCCACTTCTCTTGGTTTTTTCGTAGATTGACGACACACACTCCGTGAGGTCCGCGAAGTAGGCCGGCCGTGTCCATTTGTTGGATATGGGTCGAGAGACCGTCTGTCCAGTTTGTTTTGGCCTTAGACCGGACGAGGTCGGAGATTTGGTTAACACTGGTGTGCTCGGGTGAATCGTGCTAACTGGTTGGGCCGACCTGGCGTAATCTGGCCGGGACCCCTGCTTTATTACGACCGACGCTTGGGCACTCTGTTGGATCTGTGCCTCCAACTCAGACGCCTCTGTTTCTTTGATTAATATCTGCTTCTCTATCTGTGCCAGCAGCACGGAAAAAGTGAATGCTTGCTTCTTCGTCACAGCTTGCTTCATCGGCCCCGAAAGCAGGCCCAAACGAAACGCCGTTAGAGCCACATTCTCTTCACAATGGTCCAAGTCGGTTTTTGCGTCGACGAAACGCCTGGTGTAGTCTGTGAGGCTCTCCCCCAGCTTCTGCCTGCAATTCATGATAGTATCTCCATTGGCGCGGAAACTCTTACTTCCCACGAAGTGCTGCCTGAATATCGCCCAGAAAGTTCCGAAGTTCCGGATGCAACCCTGCGACAACCGGTTGTACCATTTAGAAGCCCTGTCTTTGAAAGTCATAGAAAAGGCTCTACACAGGAGCTTGTCATCGTTGTCGAAGCTTAGCATGAAGTTTTTGAAAGCCTCCAAATGGTTATCCGGATCCTTTTTCCCGTCGTATTTTTCCAGCTTGGAAATGTCAAATCGCCTCGGGAGTTGTCCCGCTAATATCTCATCGGACAACGAGGAGGCCCTCCAGTTGACTCCGAGCTCAAAAGCTCCTCCCCCGAGACCCTCGGTCCTAACTCCATAGAGCCCCTCGGCCCCCGGGCTGACGAATTGGCTACTGGTTCTGTATCCATGGTTCTGGCTATTCGACGGTTGCCACGGAACTGGTGGCAATATTTCCCGCTCTCCGCGACTGGCGGCATGCGTTTCTTCTTTCTCAAAGGATACCGGGGTCGGCTTATCAGTGCCGCCCTTCTTATACTGCAAGGGATCTGCCCTGGACCCTCGAAGGCGTCGGGATCGACTCTTTTGTGTTCGTTGGACTCTTTCCCGCCGTAGGTATTCTTTGCCCGACGAGTCGTCTGAGGGGTAGTCCGATGTCATGGCCCGACGGTTCTCAGGGTTCCGACGAGTCCTGACGGCCTCTTCGTCTTCGGGGAGAGAATCTCTGTAGTATCTAACAGGTCGGGCCTCTATTCGTGGATCATCGCCGCGGCCAGCTGCCCCCCGATCCTCCAGGATGGGCTCTTTGCCCTTTCCTTCCCGGGCTCTTTTCTCGCCCAATGCCCGCTCTCTTTCCTCTTCTAACCGAGCAATGTCCTCAAGGAGTTGCTTTCGGGTCATTATCAAAGTCGACCGTTTGTCCCGTCCGCCGTGCCATTCCCGACCGGGGACTCCCGTGCCTTCCGAACCAAAAACGGCTCGGACGACTTCTCTACCGTCCCTCTCTATCGCCGCTTCGCTATTCATCCCGAAAAATGTGATTTTCAAAGAACAAAAGATTCATTTTCGGTATCACTGTTCCCACAGACGGCGCCAATGATGAGTCAATAATTGTTGAGAGAATATATTTGGGATCTTGAGTCAGATGTGACTAGAGAGAGAAAGTGTAGAGAGATAAAGGGGGATTCGTGAAAGTAATATTCAATACCTTTTTTAGGCAAGTGGGTCACCCTTTTATATTAAAATAAGGAGGACCCATTTAAGCTCTTAGTGGGCCGTTCATTACATAACAATGAGGCCCCTCTACTATTTTTATCTTTGCATATTGGTCCTCGAAGGACTCTGAATACTCTATTAACTACGCCAAATATTATTTATTGTGTATCTGCCCCTATAACTTAGATCGGCGAATTCCGCCCTCATCAGAACCATACTTCAAAGTAGACGAGACTATTCATCTGAAAGTCATGCTAAATTGAAAGACCTTACTCATCAAAATACTATTCTATCTTATAACTAGTCAACAACCAAACTATCCTAAACCAATCACAGTAGTGAATCCGGCTCACGCACCTAACAAGATAAATCATTCAGGTCAATGACATTATCCAAGAAGAGACTTAATATACCACAAAAGGTAAATAAACTCGGGAAATTAACTAAACCAAGAACCGATATGGTAAAAGTAACTACGCCGAGTTAATTGAAAGTATAGCTACCATCTATGTTAAATAAAAAACTTAAGCCTTTTATAAATTCTCTACTTATAATCAAAACACGGGATAATATGAACCACTAAGTTATGTAAGTATCATAATGATGTTAACATAGCATAAGAGAATATATAGAAGAGATCCAAATTCTTATAGAAGACAAGAAGTTGATTGAGTTCCTCAAGAACCGAGCTTCTATGGGAGGGAAAAAAGAGGTCAAAGTTGAACCTAAACGGCCTAAGCTTAGACCATAGGCTATTAGAATGGTAGTCCCCATAGCTTAGACCATAGGCTATTAGAATGGTAGTCCCCATAGAATGAGAGATCTTTCTACTTTAAAGAATTCTGAAAGAACATTGACTAAGTTCGTAAGCACCATTGCCCCTCTATATGGGAAGTTTAAGGTTGAAGTCACTTTGGGCAAGGGGAGTTAAAAAACGGTGTGAGTGTCTTGTTCATGAGGATTTATTACTCTTCTCCTTATAATGATATTATAAGACAATCGTATCTTAATAAGATGCATGTTATCATCTCCACTGTACTGGTGTATTCATTATATTATGGAAATCAAAGTTAGAGTTAAAAGAGGAATCATAAGGTTGCTCGTGAATGTTATGTGAGATCCCTCTATTTGACAACCATAAAGGGTCTCCTTGAATTAGAGTGAGCTGACAACCCTCGTGAGGCCCAAGATTAGTAGTTTTTGGGGAGGAAATATAAGTATTTAAGCTTGCCAATAGCAAGTTTTTGAAGATCTTAGAAACTTTTTCATGTAGTCTCCGAGTTGTTTTATTATCATTTTTTACTAACAACTTAGATATTTTTGTTTAAAGCCTCAAAAGGTAACATAAATTTAGTTTAATATAATTTTGCATAAACTATCACTCAATCAAAATGTTTGGCCAATCAGATAGAAAAGGACTGGGTTTCTCTTTTGAGAAGTTATAATAAATTTTGGTGAAGGCTCATAGACTATCAAGTGTTAGGCATATCCGCAATTCTATCTGATCTAAATAAGGTTTGTCTCAATGATCTATTCCCAATATGGAGGATTCATGAATTAAGATTCAAATTCAGGTAACATACTTTAGTTGTTTATGGATGTCTATTCATGGTAAAATCAAATCTAAATGCACCTAGCAGATGAACACTATTATCGTGTCATTCCCTACAGATTAAAGAACGCAATGGATACTTGCCAAAAACTTATGAATAATTTTTTTTATAGCCAAATAAATTGAAACATTGAGGTGTATATCAATAACATACTTCTGAATAATCCCAAATGATGTTTACCATATTAATCAATTAGCATAGTTATTCAAGAGCGTAACAAAAATAAACTTGAAGTTGAATCTAGATAAGTGTGTTTTTATGGCTTGATCATTAAAGTTCTCGGGTTATCTAGTCATTGAAAGTGGTATAGAGGCAGAACCATATCAATAAGCATCTTTAAAATCCATACACCACCCTCATTCAGTCAAGAAAGTCTAAGTCTTGGCCATGAGGTTGACAACTTTGAATAAGTTTATATCTTATTTTCAGAAAAAATGTTTAATTTGTTTTAAGTGTTGATGATGATAAACCGTTTCCAATAGTCAGAAGAATGTTAAAATTTAACAATATATAAAAGTATTTGTCTTCTCCATAGGTTCTTTCAAAGACCTTATTAAGTCAGACTTTCTATATATACGTTTTCATTTTTGAATATATTATAGTATTGTGCTGTTCGGGAAGGTAGACAAGAGTCCAAATCTGATATACAATGTGAGAATGAGTCTCTTAGATGCAGAGATGAGTTACCTTCAGCTATTTGGCCACATGGGCTTGGCTGGTGTGTTGAAGACTCTAACCATTGGCTGGCTAATAGGTTTATGGCCTAAATGACTCTTCTTGGATGGTTTGGAGTCGTAACTAACTGAAATTCTTTGGTATGATTCCACATATAAAGCACAAACACTTCCTGTTTCTTTCTCCAAATTCTTGATTTTAGTTGACAACTTTCTTTCCTCGAAGAATACAGTGCTAAAGGAAAAATCAGCATGTATAGCAAAGGAGCTTCATCCTCCGGGCCAGCTGGTCATACTCATGACCGAATGCCTCAGTTTGCTGGCTGTCACGTATGGGATCTCCCACGCAAGTACCAGGTTCGAATTATCATTGGCCGGAGGGGTCAGCATCCTGTTTGGTATTTCCACTGTTTCTCTCCATTCATTTATAAACTCAAGATTGTATTTTTCTATCCACAAATGATGTGTTGTTGTTTTGGTTTTAGTTCGGCTTATAACACAGACACCAACAAGATGGTGGCTATAATGAAGTGTTCGAATGCATTCCGTACTTTAGATGATGCTAGGAACACTTTTCTTGGACTCAAAATGCTCCCTATTGCCAATCATAAAAATGTGGGTGTTTCAACTTTAACTTGAACGTCAAGATTAGTTATTATAGTTAGACCCTTTAGTTTTTTTATTAGTACAACGATCAAAGTTTTATCTTTTTGTAGATTGTTCAATTCCTTGAAATAGTACCGCCGTGCAAAAGATGTATGAAAGATGAGTTTTATATAGTTTATGAGGACATCCCCTTCGATTTGCAGTACGCATTACGCTCGATATCCTCCAACACATTACGCTCGCTATCCTCCAAGGTCTCGTATTCTTATTTGGGTGACCATCATTTGACATTACTTGTCTGTGAAAATGATTTAACAAATTATCTCGTTTCGCAGAGAATTAAGAGTGTTCTGTATCAAATGCTATGCGGATTAAATTACTTGCATTCTGGACCACCTGCTCGAACCATTCTATGCTTGATTAACGTGCTGGTGAATCCGACAAATGATGGTAATTGGGAGGTAAAACTAAGTCAATATCGTATGGGTCATCTTAACCCTCTACACAAATCGGTCACGGAATATGTTGACCTAACATGGTACGAAGCACCAGAAGTGCTGCTAAATTCTCCAGCCATGACCTTAGCTACCGGTATGTGGTCAGTCGGTTGTATTTTTTTGGAGCTTTTGACTCGTAGACCGCTGTTTCCTGGTGATGGTACTCTAAAACTGATACTCAAGGTGATTTTTCTTTGTTGTTTGACAATGATGTTCAAAATGTAACCCAACATGTTGTAAATTTGTTGTTTATATGCCCAAGCATCAAACAACCTCTAAATGTGTTCGACATCACAGCAACTAGGCAGTCCTGAGGAGGATGACTTATGGTTCTTGGACGAGCATTATAAGAACTTGATAAGGCGTGCTCCTTATGTTACACCAGGATCATTCCTTGAAAGGTTTCCAAATGTTGACAGTTTTGCTATTGATCTTGTCGTCCAAATGTTACGTTTTGATCCCAAGAAAAGGATAACAGGTGAGTCCATCCATTGTTTGAATTAGCTTATGATTCGGATTTTTCATGCAAGTCGATAAATGTTGCAGCTGCAGATGCACTTGCCCATCCATACTTGGATGACGCACGCGGTATCTTAGGCCCTGAGCCAATAGGCACACCACTAAACCCTTCCATGGATATAAAGCAATTGGACTATAGACAACTAAGGCACGTGATTTTCGAGGAACTATATTCATACAGGACGTAGACATAAAGATTGATTTGTCCGGTTTTATCCCGAACGAAGCTTAAAATTTATACTGTGTTTGTCTCAGCTCATAGGCCTTGAACATATAGATTGGACAAAAGTTTCTTGCATTTTTAATACAAACCTAGTTAATTCAACTGGTGGTACCTAATAATTATAAACCACAAGACTAAACTTCAATTGTAACCCTTACAGTATCTGTCTGTCTACAACTCTTACAATGTCTTTTACTGTCATTTCGAAACTCATCTTTGTCTTGGCCTTAATATCAATGCTACTACCTACCGACGATGCACGATCATTAGGCGATTCAAGTTCAAGTCTTGTTCATCGACTCAAGTTAGATGAAGGGTCATCTAATTGTTGGGACTCACTGACTCATCTCCAAGAATGCACCGGAGAACTTATTACATTTTTTCTTAACGGCGAAACTGAAATCGGTGAGGGCTGTTGCGGAGCTATACGTATCATAGGGAAAGAGTGCTGGCCATCTATTGTTACTGCCATAGGGTTTACTACTCAAGAAGAAGATATTCTTCAAGGTTATTGCGATAAAAAACACTAAACCTATATTTTTGGATTGATTTTATTGTTCTAAGTTCGAAGTGTGTATCGAAATTCCACGCAAAATAATAAAAGTTAGTACTATTAATTTATTCAATATGTTTTTTGCTTGTAGAATGATTCGGTATTTCATCAGATTTTTTAACCTATACCACATAAATATTTTTATGGCTCTCTTAACCAAATTCCTCAAATGGCAAGCCAATGCCAAAGTCCTTTGAAGGACAAAGAAATGTTTGTATGTTTAAATTTATGATGTAAGTAAGTGCCTCACATCTTTGGATCGGCGAGATTGATAACTCAAGTTGGTTATAAAAATTATATGGCTTTGATGGCTTGGCAAGTTATGAGAGTGGCTTGCTGCCAAACTCTCCTATCGTCCTGCGGCCTAAATTCAGTTGTCAGACTTCTATTATTTAATGGCTTGGAAAGTCATGAGAGTCTCTTGTTGTATAATCTTCATGGGCAATGCCAGACTTCTATGCATTTGATGGCCTGGCAGGTCCTGATTGTGGCTTGCTACCGAACTCTCCTACGGCCTTGCCAACTGTAATAAGTTATCAGACTTCTATGCTTTATTCATACTTGTTAAATCATTCAACAAGTAGATTATATGAAGGGAAAAAAAACCTTTTAATTAGGTTTATTATATTTGGTGTCTCGTTAAAACCTTCTGAATCACCAGGTTAGGAAAGATTACACCACCAAAAAGTTGGATTCATACTTAGTCTCATTACTAGAGGTTTGGAAGCCGAAGCGTATGGCTTGGTAGATAGCCTCCCCTAAAGAAATAATCAGTTGAATATCAGCTCCACACCCCCTAGAACTTGACCCACAATTTGTCCAGAATAGCCATTTTGGAGGTAGGTTTTTCAGTAGTAGGGAAATGTTTTTTAATATGGAACTCAGTTAAAAAATCAACCAATATCTAAGACTTGATAGTTGTCCTCGGCTCATAGGATATTTCAAATTTTCCCACCTCAACATATTAATATATGGTAGCCTGAGATGTTCGATCTCTGCATCACATTCTGAAATGCGAAGATAGTAACTTCGGTACCCTTTATATAGAGTTAGAAGTTTCCAAAGAGGGTAAAACTAAAGACATAATACACGTTATAAAATCGAGTCATTTGCAGAGCTGTTTAGTGAAGATGGTAACTTCGGTACCCTTTATATCTAGTTTAGAACTATACACATTGAAGAATAAGACTTATAAGGCTACAACCGGATCACTTCAAAAACTTTCCAAGTTGGATATTGGATTAAATTAAGGGTTTTGGTTCAGATTAGGTGAAGATATATATGATCGTTTATGGGGACAATACAAAAACACCGCTGGGATAAACACAAATACGTCACTTACAGACAATACAGAAGACGATGACGATTATAAACCATCACGAATCTGTATGCAAATAGTAGTAATACCGGCACATGGATTCTGCGGTAAGGTAGTCCTTATTTTAAAAAAAAATAATTATGCCAAAGTGGGGGTTACGTTCGATAAATCAATTCCTGATGTGAATGACTGGGGTGGCCTTTGCAAAGACGATCATGGTTTTTTCAGCCTACTAGTTCGTTGTGCTTAGATAACTCTGCGTCTGAAGATCCAAACAAGCTCGTTGTTAATGAACCTTTTGAGGTTTCTTTAAGTGAAAGTAAAGATAGCTCTTTGATATTGTTTGTGAAAGACATTAAAAAGTCTTTGATTGGTAGTACCAATGTATATTCTGCCTTAAAGATTAAGCTAGAAATTTTGCCCAAAAATGTTGTTGTAATAGGATCTCATACCCAGATAGACAATCGGAAGAAGAAGTCTCGTCCTGTAAAGATAGCTCTTTGACAAAAAGCATTACTGGATCTTGATTTTCCGGAAAATTTTGGTAGACTGCATGATAGGAGCAAATGGATTTAAAATCAATGAAGCAAGTTACTCGACGATGTTGTATTTGTTCTTGACTGTGGAAAATTAATAGAGACATCATATGCTGCATTGAACATTACTTCGTGTTTGCGTCCAGCATGGATTTTCCATGTGTCTGCTCAACAGAGAAGAGGTCGGGCTGGTCGTGTTCAACCTGGAGTTTACTACCGCCTTTATCCTAGATGTGTCTGTGATGTTTTTGCAGAGAATATGCGTCGATCTTTGTCTGGCACTTATCATTTCTCAATTGCAAGAACTTAGAATTCAATGCTTCCTCTACTACTCAATGCCATTGAGGTTTACCAAGTTAAATTTCTATGGAAATCATATACAGATCAAAATGATGTTATTGATATGATGAATATCAAGTCGGTTTACGAGATGAAAATGATTAGCTGCCAAGGCGATCCCTGTGCTCCGAAGGATTTTGTTTGGAATGGTCTTGTGTGTACTTATTAAGTTTTTAATCCACCAAGAGTAACGACCTTAAACTTAAGTGGATCAATGCCTGAGTTTCCATCTCAACTAACATGTTTGACCTTTCTAAATTTAAGTGGAAACAAGCTAACTGGTTCAGTTCCTCAAGAACTCGTTGGTAGCACAAAGGACGGTTCATTAAAACTAAGTGTTGAAACAAATCCAGATATTTGTCAGTCAGATTCTTGCCCTACAAGCAAAGGAAAGAAGAGCCTTCTTGTTCTGATATTGGTACATGTGCCTCTATTCTTTGTACTTATAGCTGTCGTTACTATCCCTTTTATATAAAAAGAGACAACAAAGACTTCTCGAAGATACCAACAATGATAATATATTAGAGCAAAACTTAGAAGCAAAGAATCGACGGATCTCTTATTCTAACGTCCTAAATATTACAAATAACCTTGACAGAATTTTCGGTAAAGGAGGATTTGCAGCCGCATGTAGTACAATTCTTTTATTGTTTCGTTGTTATAAATTTGAGGTCGAATTTGATCGGTTCGGATATCGCTGGAATCATATCACCAGTGATTATGATATTATCTGAAAAACATTTCGGACATATCGAATAAAAGTCAATAGATTAACAGTAGCTTGAGTGGAACAATGACTCAGCTATCTGCATAGCAACTCATATCTTGGACTTGGGGATCATATGATTGATCCGACTATAAGATCCGACCTGCACAGCCCATGGGTCAGAAAAAAACAATATAAATATCATAACCAACATCATTAATAGGGTTGGATTTTTTCTAAAGACATTAACTATAAGCACACACCTTCTTTCTCTCACACCTTCTTATAAAAATAATTAATATTCACCAGCTAAAGTTTTTCTCAGTTTTACCCATGATTCAGGTATTACCATCACCAAATTGTTGACCACAGTGGGAGCTAGAGGTACCTGAATAGCTCCATTCAAAATCTTACTTGTAATACAAAGTTTGGAAATCGTTGAGATGTGGATCTCAATATGCAGGAGATGTTGCATCATGAAAATGAAGTAATAAGAGAGGAAAATGAGTATGCTATTGTGTCTCATATCAATCACCTGACCATTCATGTAAGCTAATGTGATCAGTTGAGGGCTGAGATTGAAGATTTGAGAGCCCAAAAGCAGGCTGAAATATTATTGAAAGAAAAGTCTAATGCATGAGGTATATTTACTGATGAGCCTCAGGATAAAAACAAACAAGGCGAGAATGATGAGTCCCTGAAAGTTCATACTAATCCTAAAAAGGCACATCGAATAAAACAAGTAAAGAGTATATAGGAATCTTATGATAGTTCCACTACTGCTTCTTACTCTTATGGGTCTTCTTTATCTAGTAGTGAGCACGACCGTAAAAAAAAAGGTTAACTAAGAAACATTCAAGAAAAAAGGACGAAAAGGGAAAAATATAAAAGAAAAAATATCAAAGAAAAAATAAATAGGTCAGCAGATCACTGTATTGATCATCTACTGGGTGATCAATTTGCTACCCAGTCCGAACGAGGTATATTTGTCACTCATGATGAAGATACAATATTTAGTAGTAACCATAATTAGAGGCAATCACCATTGTCCTCAAAAATACTCTCCGGACATCTGCCTATGAGGTTTGACAGTTCCAAGATGGAGAAGTATGATGGGAGTAAAGACCCTGATAATCATCTCGAGCAATTCAAAAATTTATGATGAATTTCGATGATGATGACAAACTTTTATGTCGGGCTTTCTCACAAACTCTCAAAGAACTGCTTTAAAGTGGTATAATAGTTTGCGACAAGGGTCAATAAAGAACTTTGATATGTTTTGTATGACATTTCAGAGATATTTTTCGAGAGTAAGGAGCTTAAAGGTAATTGTGGCACTATTATCCATTATTCCCAATAGTCGAATGAATCTTTGAAGTAATACATCAGTCGATTTGTGAATAGGAAGAACGGTTGGCTGATTATTTGGAACAAGTGGCCATTTATTCTCTGGGGCAAGGTTTGAATCTGGGTGAGTTAGTTGATTCAGTGTCTCGGAAAAAAGCGATGACATTGGGTAGATTTTTAAATCAGGTCGGAATACAGATTACGGTAGAAGAGACTAAGAAATCTAAAGTATCATGTTAAAATAGGTTTACTTCAACGGCACCAATACCACAAGCTAGTACTCAATCTCAGGCCATAGTTAATTATAGGCCTAAATATTCCGGACAAGGATCACATCGGCCAAGATAGAATCAATCAAGTCAATCCCAACAATTTAAACCCAATAGGAGTCCATGGGATCAAACTGAATGGTTCGCCGAACTAGGGGAGAGTGTTGCTACCATTTATGATAATACTAATAATGTTGTGCATTTTAGGATACCAAAACCAATTCAGTCTCTTAGTGAGACTCAAAAAACTCATTTTTGTAAATACCACAATGATGTGGGTCACGGTACCTAAGACTGTATTGCACTAAAACAAGAAATGCATAACTTAAGTGAGAGAGGAAAGTTCTCAGCTTTTGTTAAAAATAACAAGGTGGGGATAGGCCAGTCAATACCCAATCTAATGTTAGTATAGCCCGAGCTGCATCACCAACTGGTCAAGGAAAAATTAAATGAGCATCTAGACAAGAATATGTTATGGTATTTATGGAAATATTTGATGTGGATTCGGAATATCGAGATCTTGACCCGGGTCGGAAAACATAAAATGTTTCTACAGTATCTCATCCTCTGTAACTTTTTTGAATTCCTTACTATTTTGGGGGGAGATACTATGACTGCACCTTCAAGTTGTTCAAGAAAAAGACATATCAATAGCCTAACAACTCAGGTAGAGGGAAAAATATCTACACATCTTTATATGAGCCCTGCTCCATTCATTGTGTTTGATGAATATGATTTAAGAGACATTGTTGGGCCACATGAAGATGTTGTGGTAATAGGGGCATCTGTTGGAGGCAATGATGTACGAAGGATTTTAATTGATACTCGCAGTTTGGAAAATATATTGTTCCTATCAGCTTACAAGCAAATGACAAATCCCTCAGTTATCCAGCGTTCAAATAAAACCATAGTGGAGTTTACTAGGATTAGGGCTGATGTAATTAAGGAATTTGAAGAAGAGGTTTTATTGGGCAAAGGGCCATTCAAGAAGTTGGTAAGAGTTTTGTTTGTGGTAGTTGATTTTCTGACATATTGCAATGCTATATTTGGTAGGTCTTGGCTATGCAAGATGCATGTAGTAGCTTATACGGTCCATCAGTGTTTGAAATATGATTTAGGAGAGAAAGTATGCGTCGTCCGAAGTATCCAAAAGGCATCCTGTGAATGCTATGTATATGCTCTTGCTTCGAAATCGCTAGAAGCTGTAAAGATTAACAAAGAACAACAATTCGTGCATCTTTCTGCCAAACAACACAAGATACATGATCCGAGAGAGGCTCCTAGTGCGGTAATCTTAGTCGAAGAGGTATAAATTCATTACTTGGCAGAAGGTAAAAGTGCCAGGATCGGATCTAAACTACCCTTAAAGTTAAAAGAAAAATTATTATCTTCTTTATCTGAAAATTTACACGTGTTTGCATTGCGCAACGAGGATGTGACTGGAGTGCCAGCTACGGTGATTAGTCATAAATTATATATCTAATCTGATGTTGGGCCAGTGGTACAAAGACGAAGATCATTTTCAAAATAAAAATCTGAAGTGATTATCCAAGAAGTAAATCGGTTGACCAAGATGGGTCATATCAAAGAATCCCAATAGCCCCTTTGGACAACTAATCTTGTTTTAGTCAAGAAAAAGAAAGGAAAATGGCGTATGTGCATTGACTTCACATACCTTAATAGAGTTTTTCCTAAAGATCATTTTCCAGTGCCCCGGATAGAGAAACTTGCAGACTCTACAGCAGGGAGAAAGTTGTTGTCTTTCAATGATGTCTTCTCTGGGTATAGCCAAATACAGATGAATCTGAATGATCAATATCATACACGTTTACCATTGACATGGGGCTTCATTGTTACAAGGTAATGCCTTTTGGGTTAAAGAATGTGGGAGCCACTTATCAACGATTGGTGAATAAGGCCTTTGTTAATCAGATCGGAATAAATATGTAAGTATACATCGATGATATGATGGTCAAGAGTCCTAAATAAGAGGATCATATCTTTAATATCTGTGAAACTTTCTCCAACCTAGAGGCCATCAATTTGAAATTAAATCCGAAGAAATGCACATTTGGTGTCCAATCAGGTAGATTTTTGAGCTATATAATAAGTGAGAAAAGGATTCAAGTTAACCCGAACAAATTGAATGCATTATTGGCTATGGATATACCCTTGAACATTAAATAAGTCCAGGGTTAGAAGCTTTAAACTGGTTTATTTTAAGGTCATCACATACATGTGCTCAATTTTTCCAAGTCTTGAGAAATTAAAAAGACTTCAATTGGTCTCCAAATTGTGATCAAGCTTTCCTTAAAATTAAGAGTTACTTATCTTCACCCAAGACATTGTTCAAACATGTTTATGGAGAAATACTATATATGTATTTGACCGTATCAGAGTATGCTATAAGTGTAGTGTTAGTACGAGAAGTTGATAATTACCCTCGTCTGGTTTACTATATAAGAACGAGTTTGTTAGAAGCTAAGAAAAGGTATATAAATTAGAAAAGTTGGCTTTTGCGTTCATGATAGCTGCTAAAACGATGAGGCCTTACTTTCAAGCACATTCAACCATAATTCGAACTTCTTTTAACCTGAAGAATGTGCTACGAAAGGCTGACATATCGGGAAGAATGACTAAGTGATCAGTTGAACTTGAAGATTATAACATTGATTTTGTGCCTCGAACAACAGTTAAAACTCAAGTTGTGGCTGATTTCTTAGTAGAATTCTAATCTAAATGGCCTCGTGAAGAATCAGAAGCCACCAAGTTTAAAAAATAATGGGTAGTCCAAACGGATGGTGGGTCTAGTACGATGGGATGTGGAGCTAGAATTTGTTTAACTTCTCTTTATCGTGATACCATGTACCAAACTATATATTTTGGCTTCAGAGCATCCAACAATGAGTCGGAATATGAAGCGGCTATAACTGGGTTAATTTTAGCTCATATATATGAAGCTAAAAGAGTCCAACTAATAACTGATTCACAATTGCTTATCCATCAGGCCCAAGGGAAATCTGAAGTCACGAAAGAAAACTTGATAAATTATTTACAAGTGTTGAAGGAAGTCACCATTGGCTTTAAAAGCGTCAGATATGAGCAAAACCTTAGATCGCAGAACGCCATGACAGATTCCTTAGCCTCTATAGAATACTCTGAATCGTATCCCTAGACTATTGTGCAAGAATGTCTTTCTATAGATGCAACCACGAAAAATAAAGTTGAGGCCGTAGAAAATTTTCACGTTTCTAATGTGCTCTCTAAATATTGGATGATTGAAATCCAAGAGTTTATTACTAATAAATTTTTACCTCCGGATAAGGCTTTGGATAAGAAGGTGAGATACAAATATCGTAGTTTCATAGTCTTTAATAGGGTACTTTATAATCTTTCAGCATACCTTTACTACACTACCTAAGATTAAATGAGTCTCATAGTGTTCTATCTGAATCGCATGATGGAGAAGGGTCAACACATTATGGTTATAAATTCTTAACTAGAAGAGTCTTATCGAGCAAGATATTATTGGCCTACCATCATGGCAAATGCTAAGGATCTGGTGAAGAGATGTGATCTTTGTTAAAGATATGGAAATGTCATTCATATACCAGCAATCCTCATAGAATCAAAATCTGAACCTATACCATTTGATAGATGGGTACTTTATCTGGTTGGGCCCCTCTCAATCGCTTCAGGGGGTTTTCGTACCATAATTGTGGCAATAGATTACTTCTCCAAATGGATAGAGGTTGTACCTTTTTCAGGAACAACTTCTAAGGCAGACATTAAATTTTTTCTCTCCAACATATGATGCCGATTTGGAATTCCTAAACGCATCACCACGGCTAATGGACCTCATTTTGACAATAAGGGCATGGATTCCTTTTTGCATCTGGAGGAATTCAGTATTGTTTTTCTTCTCGTTTTCATACCCAAGAAAATGGACAAGTTGAAGTAGCAAACTAGACAATTTTTTGAGGTTTAAAAAATAATTTACATGGAGCTGCTGCGAATTGGCCGAGTTACTTGTAAGAAATATTATGGGCATACCAGGCTACTCCACATACAACTACACAAGAGTCTTCATTTTCTTTAGTTTATGGGATGGATGCAATCACATTTATAGGGGAAACTCTCCCTTCTTTCATGGTTCAAAATTATTCTGAAAGCGAGAATGAGATATCTGTGAGGGCTCAGTTGGATTTGATTGAAGAAAAGAAGGTAAAGGTACATTTAAGAACTAAACATTATCAAGGGGTTGATGAGGAGCAGGTTTTCCTCTAAGGTAAAAAGAAGAAATTTTCAAGTTGGAGATAAAGTGTTGAGAAAAGTATTCATGCACACCAAGGAGAAACAATTTGGAAAGTTAGCTCCAAATTGGGAAGGACCATACATCGTATGTAAAAGTGGTTGATGAATATGATTTAAGAGACATTGTTGGGCCACATGAAGATGTTGTGGTAATAGGGGCATCTGTTGGAGGCAATGATGTACGAAGGATTTTAATTGATACTCGCAGTTTGGAAAATATATTGTTCATATCATCTTACAAGAAAATGACAAATCCCTCAGTTATCCAGCGTTCAAATAAAACCATAATGGAGTTTACTATAATTAGGGCTCATGTAATTGAGGAATTTGAAGAAGAGGTTTTATTGGGCAAAGGGTCATTCAAGAAGTTGGTAAGAGTTTTGTTTGTGGTAGTTGATTGTCTGACATATTGAAATGTTATATTTGGTAGGTCTTGGCTATCCAAGATGCATGTATTAGCTTATACGCTCCATCATTGTTTGAAATATGATTTAGGAGGGAAAGTAGGCGTCGTCCGAAGTAGCCAAAAGGCATCCTGTGAATGCTATGTATATGCTCTTGCTTCGAAATCACTAGAAGCTGTAAAGATTAACAAAGAACAACAATTCGTGCATCTTTTGGCCAAACAACACAAGATAGATGATCTGAGAGAGGCTCCTAGTGCGGTAATCTGAGTCGAAGAGGTATAAATTCATTACTTGGCAGAAGGTAAAAGTGCCAGGATCGGATCTAAACTACCCTTAAAGTTAAAAGAAAAATTATTATCTTCTTTATCTGATAATTTACACGTGTTTGCATTGCGCAACGAGGATGTGACTGGATTGCCAGCTACGGTGATTCGTCATAAATTATAAATCTAATCTGATCTTGGGCCAGTGGTACAAAGACGAAGATCATTTTCAAAATAAAAATCTGAAGTGATTATCCAAGAAGTAAATCGGTTGACCAAGATGGGTCATATCAAAGAATCCCAATAGCCCCTTTGGACAACTAATCTTGTTTTAGTCAAGAAAAAGAAAGGAAAATGGCGTATGTGCATTGACTTCACATACCTTAATAGAGTTTTTCCTAAAGATCATTTTCCAGTGCCCCGGATAGAGAAACTTGCAGACTCTACAGCAGGGAGAAAGTTGTTGTCTTTCAATGATGTCTTCTCTGGGTATAGCCAAATACAGATGAATCTGAATGATCAATATCATACACGTTTACCATTGACATGGGGCTTCATTGTTACAAGGTAATGCCTTTTGGGTTAAAGAATGTGGGAGCCACTTATCAACGATTGGTGAATAAGGCCTTTGTTAATCAGATCGGAATAAATATGTAAGTATACATCGATGATATGTTGGTCAAGAGTCCTAAATAAGAGGACCATATATTCAATATCTGTGAAACTTTCTCCAACTTAGAGGCCATCAATTTGAAATTAAATCCGGAGAAATGCACATTTGGTGTCCAATCAGGTAGATTTTTGAGCTATATAATAAGTGAGAAAAGGATTCAAGTTAACCCGAACAAATTGAATGCATTATTGGCTATGGATATACCCTTGAACATTAAATAAGTCCATGGTTAGAAGCTTTAAACTGGTTTATTTTAAGGTCATCACATACATGTGCTCAATTTTTCCAAGTCTTGAGAAATTAAAAAGACTTCAATTGGTCTCCAAATTGTGATCAAGCTTTCCTTAAAATTAAGAGTTACTTATCTTCACCCAAGACATTGTTCAAACATATTTATGGAGAAATACTATATATGTATTTGACCGTATCAGAGTATGCTATAAGTGTAGTGTTAGTACGAGAAGTTGATAATTACCCTCGTCTGGTTTACTATATAAGAACGAGTTTGTTAGAAGCTAAGAAAAGGTATATAAATTAGAAAAGTTGGCTTTTGCGTTCATGATAGCTGCTAAAAAGATGAGGCCTTACTTTCAAGCACATTCAACCATAATTCAAACTTATTTTACCCTGAAGAATATGCTACGAAAGGCTAACATATCGGGAAGAATGACTAAGTGGTCAGTTGAACTTGGAGATTATGACATTGATTTTGTGCCTCGAACAGTAGTCAAAGCTCAAGTTGTGGCTGATTTCTTAGTAGAATTCTAATCTAAATGGCCTCGTGAAGAAGCAGAAGCCACCAAGTTTAAAAAATAATGGGTAGTCCAAACGGATGGTGGGTCTAGTACGATGGGATGTGGAGCTAGAATTTGTTTAACTTCTCTTTATCGTGATACCATGTACCAAACTATATATTTTGGCTTCAGAGCATCCAACAATGAGTCGGAATATGAAGCGGCTATAACTGGGTTACTTTTAGCTCATATATATGAAGCCAAAAGAGTCCAACTAATAAGTGATTCACAATTTCTTATCCATCAGGCCCAAGGGAAATCTGAAGCCACGAAAGAAAACTTGATAAAATATTTACAAGTGTTGAAGGATGTCACCATTGGCTTTAAAAGCGTCAGATATGAGCAGAACCTTAGATCGCAGAACGCCATGACAGATTCCTTAGCCTCTATAGCATACTCTGAATCGTATCCCTAGACTATTATGCAAGAATGTCTTTCTATAGATGCAACTACAAAAAATAAAGTTGAGGTCGTAGAAAATTTTCACGTTTACAATGTGCTCTCTAAATATTGGATGACTGAAATCCAAGAGTTTATTACTAATAAATTTTTACCTCCGGATAAGGCTTTGGCTAAGAAGGTGAGATACAAATATCGTAGTTTCCTAGTCTTTAAGGGGGTACTTTATAATCTTTCAGCATACCTCTACTACACTACCTAAGATTAAATGAGTCTCATAGTGTTCTATCTGAATCGCATGATGGAGAAGGGTCAACACATTATGGTTATAAATTCTTAACTAGAAGAGTCTTACCGAGCAAGATATTATTGGCCTACCATCATGGAAAATGCTAAGGATCTAGTTAAGAGATGTGATCCTTGTTAAAGATGTGGAAATGTCATTCATATACCAGTAATCCTCATAGAATCAAAATCTTAACCTATACCATTTGATAGATGGGGACTTTATCTAGTTGGGCCCCTCTCAATCGCTTCAGGGGGTTTTCGTACCATAATTGTGGCAATAGATTACTTCTCCAAATGGATAGAGGTTGTACCTTTTTCAGGAACAACTTCTAAGGCAGAAATTAAATTTTTTCTCTCCAACATATGATGCCGATTTGGAATTCCTAAACGCATCACCACGGCTAATGGACCTCATTTTGACAATAAGGGCATGGATGCCTTTTTGCATCTGGAGGAATTCAGTATTGTTTTTCTTCTCATTTTCATACCCAAGAAAATGGACAAGTTGAAGTAGCAAACTAGAAATTTTTTTGAGGTTTAAAAAATAATTTACATGGAGCTGCTGCGAATTGGCCGAGTTACTTGTAAGAAATATTATGGGTATACCAGGATACTCCACATACAGCTACACAAGAGTCTCTATTTTCTTTAGTTTATGGGATGGATGCAATCACACTTATAGGGGCAACTCTCCCTTCTTTCATGGTTCAAAATTATTCTGAAAGCGAGAATGAGATATCTATGAGGGCTCAGTTGGATTTGATTGAAGAAATGAAGGTAAATGTACATTTAAGAACTGCACATTATCAAGGGGTTGATGAGGAGCAGGTTTTCCTCTAAGGTAAAAAGAAGAAATTTTCAAGTTGGAGATAAAGTGTTGAGAAAAGTATTCATGCACACCAAGGAGAAACAATTTGGAAAGTTAGCTACAAATTGGGAAGGACCATACATCGTATGTGAAAGAGTTAAGCAAGGAACATACAAACTCCAAGATAAAGAAGGCAATTTGTTGAAGCATCTTTCGAACGTTGAACATCTCGGGTTGTACTTAGAGTAAGCTCATATTGTAAATATTTCATTTTCTTTACTTCAATGTAAATATTTGAGGGCATACTCTTTCCTACCATGGTGGTGCGAGGAGGTTTTAATGAGGTGTCCGGATTTCAGTCAATACATTATCCTTTTCCTTTTTAAAAAAGTTGTTATTTTGGTTGGATCAAAAGTATTAAAGACTTATTAAACACCTGATGGATTAAAATATTATCAAACGTTTGTTGCCCTTTAAATGAGTGATTTATGTTTGGATCGGATAAATGAAAGACTGATTAAGTGTTTAATTTATTTGAAGAAAATAATAATTATTTGTTGTTTAAATACTCGGATATTAATGGAAGTATATAAGAAGACAAGAAAAAATACTAAGTAAGTGAAAATTGAAATGTCATGAAATACGAATATGATCATAAAAGAATCCGATTCACGTTACAAAAGGCCTTGTAAACCACAAGGACATGTACAACTAAAGTTTTTAGAAAATCTAATATTAAAACAACAAAATTCCTTACATACTCCAAGGACTTCGATTCAAAATACCAGCACAGTAAAAATAACTAACCTTAGGGCTCGTTCCCATCGATTTTCTTCTCAGCATTACCTTCTTTCTCCTTTTTATCGTCACTTGAGCTCTCCTCAGGTTTGTCATCAGATTCGAAATCATCTGAGGTCATGTTGAATTTATTATTTTATGCCATAGTATGAAAGAGAACTTTGTCATCCAGCACAAAACTCCACAGTTTCCTACGAGACCGTTTGAGAAACGTTTCATGGAACAAAAGGACAATATCTGCTTTAACAGACTCTTTCCTCCATTCCATGGATTTCAACACCCCCTCAGCATATTCATTCTTTGCAGCATCTATATCTTGGGCTTTTGGTTCTTTCAAAGTGGTGATCTCATTATCCCTTTTCTTGAGAATATCTTTTAATTCCTTATTCTCTTTGGATAGTTGTTCATTGGCAGTCTTCTCTTTAGTTAGTGCTTCATTCAAGGATTTAA